>SJYV01036121.1:373615-407781 GCA_006410875.1 Neotragus pygmaeus | reverse complement strand
CAATAGACTAGGAAAGACTAGAGATCTCTTTAAGAAAACTGGAGTTACCAAGAGAACATTTCATACAAAGATAGGCACAATAAAGGACAAAAACAGAAAGGACCTAACAGAAGCAGAAGAGATTAAGAAACAGTAGCAAGAATACACAGAAGAACTGTACAAAAAAAATACTCTTAATGATCCAGTTAACCACAATGATGTAGTCACTCACTTAGGGTCAGACATCCTGGAGTGTAAGGTCAAGTGAGCATTAGGAATCATTACTACAAACAAAGCTAGTGGAGGTGATGGAACTCCAGCTGAACTATTTCAAATCTTAAAAAATGATGCTATTAAATTGCTGCACTCTTTATTCCAACAAACTTGAAAAACTCAGTAGTGGTCACAGGACTGGAAAAGGTCAATTTTCATTCTAATCTCAAAGAAAAGTAATCCCAAAGAATGTTCAGCTTACTGTACAATTGCACTCATTTCACATGCCATCAAGATGTTGCTCAAAATCCTTCAAGCTAGGCTTCAGTAGTACGTGAACCGAGAAATTTCAGATGTATAAGCTGGATTAAAACAGGCAGAGGAACCAGAGATCAAACTGTTGACATATGTTGGATCATAGAAAAAACAAGGGAATTAAAATAAAAATCTGCTTCTTCATTGACTGAGGAACCAATATGCAGGACAAGAAGAAGTTAGAAACAGAACATTTAGAACCAGATATAGAGCAATGGACTGGTTCCAAATGGGGTAAGGAGTATGTCCAGGCTGTAATTATATTGTCACCCTGCTTATTAAACTTCTATACAAAGTACGTCATGTGAAATGGCAGCCTAGATGAACCACAAGCTGGAATCAAGATTGCCAGAACTGATTGTCAACAACCTCAGATATGCAGATTATACCACTTTAATGGCAAAAAGTGAAAAGGAACAAAAAGCCTCCTGATGAAAGTGAAAGAGGAGAGTGAAAAAGCTGGCTTAAAGCTCAACATTCAGAAAACCAAGATTATAGCATCCAGTCCTATCACTTCATGGCAAATAGATGGGGAAAATTTGGAAACAGTGTCAGACTTTATTTTCTTGGGCTCCAAAATCAATGTGGATGGTGAATACAGCCACAAAATTAAAAGACACTTACTCTTTGAAAGAATAGCTATGTCAAACCTAGTCAGCATTTAAAAAATAAAAAAAAAAAAACAGAGACATCCCTTTGCCTACAAAAAAAGTCTGTATAGTTAAAGCTATGGTTTTTCCAGTAGTCATGTATGAATGTGAGAGTTGGGCCATAAAGAAGACTGAGCACCAAAGAATTGATTCTTTTGAACTGTGTTGGTGGGGAAGACTCTTGAGAGTCTCTTGGACTGCAAGGAGGTCAAACCAATCAACACTAAAGGAAATCAGTCCTGAATATTCACTGAAGAACTGATGCTGAAACTGAAGCTCTGATACTTTGGCCATCTGATGTGAAGAGCTGACTCATTGGAAAAGATCCTGATAGGAAAAACTTAGGGCAAAAGGAGGAGAGGTGACAGAGGATGAGATGATTGGATGGTATCACTGACTCAGTGGACATGAGTTGAGTAAATTCAGGGAGATAGTGATGGACAGAGAAGCCTGGCATACTGCAGTTCATGGGGTTTCAAAGAGTCGGACATGACTTAGCAACTGAACAATAACAAGAACAATATAAAGCAAGAGGATAAATAACATTTCAGGGTCACAGATAGAAAGTGGCAAACTTAGATTTTGATAAGAAAGCTGTGGTACATATACACAATGAAGTATTACTCAGCCATTAAAAAGAATTCATTTGAATCAGTTCTAATGAGGTGGATGAAACTGGAGCCTATTACACAGAGTGAACCCAGATATGTATGATACCATCTGCTACACTATAATAAAGAGAAAGAAAGAAGAAAATCAAAGATGCCACAGTATGTGACACTGAGTTACAGTTAACTGAAATTGTCATTAAAAGATATAGGTCATATTGAAAAAAGAACACATTTGATGGCAAGTAGAGTAAGTTCAAATCTATTCATTTTGACCATGTTGATCATAAATTTCTAATATCCTCCAAATTAGTATGTGTTCCACTGTTACTGAACAAAGGAGAAACGAGCAAAACAGTGCTTTAGCAAGTGCTGATATTTTAAAACCAGTTTTCACAGTGCTTTTACAAATATTTAGACTTATTAAAATCCTGCTAGGATGCTTGCTACAAAGAAGTTTAAAGTATTATCACATGCTTCCATCTCTTTGTCACATTCTACACTCATATCACCTCAGAAAGACCTGCTAAATTACTTCCATTTGAAGCATGGGGTTGAGAATATGTTGTTTGCACATACCAAGCCAATGTACCTGACCAAGTTTAGGAAGTTATTGGGTGTGTTGGACTGAATTGCCCAAAATTTCATATGTTAAGCCTCTTAAAAGAATATAATCAATCAATGTTTGGAGATAGGGTCTTGAAAGTGTTAAAATGAAGACATTAGGGTATCCCTTAATCCAATATGACTGGTGTCCATATAATAAGAAGAAATTAGGATGCAAATATATATAGAGAGAAGACCATGTGAAAACACAGAAAGGATCATCATCTGCAAGTCAAAGAGTAAGGAACCACAAAAACTCAACACTGCTGACAGCTTGATCTCAGACTTCTGCTCTCCAAAACTATAAGAAAATTAATTTATGGTGTTTAATCAACCCAATCTATAGGATTTTGTCATGGCAACCCTAGCAAACTAATACAATGTATATTTATATTGCATTCACATTCAGTTTGATTCAGTTCAGTCGCTCAGTCATGTCCAACTCTTTGTGACCCTATGGACTGCAGCAGACAAGGCATCCCTGTCCACAACCAACTCCCAGAGACTACTCAAACTCATGCCTATTGAGCCAGTGATGTCATCCAACTATCTCATCCTCTCTTGTCCCCCTTTCCTCCTGCCCTCAATCTTTTCCAACATCAGNAGGGAGGCCTGGCGTGCTGCAGTCCATGGGATTGCAAAGAGTCAAACAAGGCTGAGCAATGGAACTGACTGACCTTTTGACTGGGCACAGACAACCTGAAGAGATATGCTATGTGCCAGGCACACAGCAATATTCTCAAACTTGGTTATGTAAGAATCACTTGGAAAGCCCATTGAAAATGTAGACTTCGGGATTCTACCTCTGGAGAGTCTATATATACATATATATAGTTTATATATTTTAAAATATATATTACATATATATATATATATTATATGGTAGGCATGGGATGCAACTCAAAGTCTAGGTTATAATCAAGCACTCCAGATGATTTTGATGTAGGGGATCTAGGATCACTTTGAGAAATACCATAGGGAGGGCTGAAGAACTCAATGAAAGAATGGTAGTATCATGAATGAGAATCAGTGGTTGAACAGTATTTCCCTCATTTGCCTTGCCAGGAGGATCATTGGTACAATTAATAAAAATACTGATTCCTAAGCCTAGGAGAGTGAAAAAGTTGGCTTAAAGCTCAAGATTCAGAAAACTAAGATCATGGCATCTGATCCCATTACTTCACTGCAAATAGATGGGGAAACAGTGGAAATAGTAGCTGACTTTATTTTTCTGGGCTCCAAAATCACTGGAGATGGTGATTGCAGCCATGAAATTAAAAGACGCTTCCTCCTTGGAAGGAAAGTTATGACAAACCTAGACAGCATATTAATAAGCAGAGATATTACTTTGTCAACAAAGGTCCGTCTAGTCAAGGCNTTCCAGATGTTCAAGCTGGATTTAGAAAAGGCAGAGGAACCAGAGATCAAATTGCCAACATCCATTGCATGATAGAAATTCCAGAAAAATATAGACTTCTGCTTCATTGACTATGTTATAGCCTTTGACTATGTGGTTCACAAAAAAATGTGGAAAATTCTTAAGCAGATGGGAAAACCAGACCACTGTACTTACCTGCCTCCTGATAAACCTGTATGAAGGTCAAGAAACAACAGTTTGAACCAGACATGGAGCAATGGATTGGTTCAAAATTGATAAAGGAGTTATGTCAAGCTGCATATTGTCACTCTGCTTATTTAACTTCTGTACAGAGTACATCATGAAAAATGCTGGGTTGGATGAAGCACAAGCTGGAATCAAGATTGTTGGGAGAAATTTCAATAACATCAGATATGCAGATGATACCACCCTTATGGCAGAATGCAAAGAGGAACTAAAGAGCCTCTTGATGAAGTTCGTGTGAAAGAGAAGAGTGAAAAAGCTAGCTTAAAACTCAGCTTTCAAAAAACTAAGTTCATGGCATCTGGTCCTATCACTTCATATCAAATAGATGGGGAAACAAAGGAAACAGTGAGAGACTTTATTTTCTTGGGCTCCAAAATCACTCCAGATGGTGACTGCAGCCATGAAATTAAAAGACACTTGCTCCTTGGAAGAAAAGCTATGACAAACCTAGACAGCATATTAAAAAGAAGAGACATTACATTGCCAACAAAGGTCAGTCTAGTCAAAGTTATGGTTTCCAATAGTCCTGTATGAATGTGAGAGTTGGACCATAAGGAAAGCTGAGCATCAAAGAATCGATGCTTTTGAACTGTGATGTTGGAGAAGATTCTTGAGAGCCCGTTGAACTAACAAGGAGATCAAACCAGTCAATCCTAAAGGAAGTCAAACCTGAATATTCTTTAGAAATGCTGATGCTGAAGCTCCAATATTTTGGTCACCCAATGCGAAGAGCCCACTAATTGGAAAAGACCCTGATGCCGAGAAAGATTGAAGGCAGGAATAAGGTACTACAGAGGATGTGATGATTGGATGGCATCACTGACTCAATGGAAACAAGTTTGAGCAAGCTCCAGGAGATGGTGAAGGACAGGGAAGCCTGACATGATGCAGTCCATGGGGTGGCAAAGGGTAGAATATGACTGAGGGACTGAATAACAACAAAGATTGTGATTGTCTTTCAGAAATACTACAGGAATCAGGTATAATTTTTTTTCCCAATCAGATGTTACACTATAAAACCTTGAATACAGAATTTTGAAAGAAGTAGATCTAGATATAGTCTTGATTTTAATTTTATAGGAAATGTAGCCTGTATAAGACAAGATTTTCTGTCAACTCTTTAAACACATCCTGTACACTATTCAGTTGATATTTTCTTTTCCTTCCCTTTCCTGACATACAGTTAGAACCTGTCCCAGATTGTAAAAGACATTATTGTGTTCTCTGTACATCCAGCTCAGAGACGAGATGTATAAAATATCTATTGATAAAAAAAAAACAAATATCAATAACAAAAGCTAAGACATTTTATGAGAAAGACATATAATGTCACAACATATAATTCAAGGTTTTACAGATTATATCTCTACACTTCCAACATTTCCAGGTAAATTTTTTTAAAAAATTAATTATCTGTAACTTTTGTTCATAGGATGGCTTCCTTGATAGCTCAGTCGGTAAAATATTTGCTTGCAATGCAGGAGACCCTGGATTGATTCCTGGGTCAGGAAGATCTGCTGGAGAAGAGATAGGTTATCCACTCCAGTATTCTTGGGCTTCCCTTATGGTTCAGCTGGTAAAAATCCACCTGCAATGCAGGAGACCTAGGTTCAGTCCCTGAGTTGGGAAGATCCCCTGGAGAAGGGAAAGGCTATCAACTCTTAGTATTCTGGCCTGGAGAATTCCATGGACTGTATAGTCCATGGGATGACAAAGAGTCGGACATGACTGATCACCTTTCACTTTTTTTTTGTTCACATATTGGCAATTATGCAGATATTTCCTCAGATCTAGTCTATAGCAATTACTGTTTTTGAAAGATTATGATAGAAATCANGACTGTATAGTCCATGGGGTGACAAAGAGTCGGACATGACTGATCACCTTTCACTTTTTTTTTGTTCACATATTGGCAATTATGCAGATATTTCCTCAGATCTAATCTATAGCAATTACTGTTTTTGAAAGATTATGATAGAAATCAATATTCAAAAGTAAGTACTATGTGTATTCTAAGATTAAACATGTTAGGAATTTTTTATCTTCTCTTTTATAACATCTTTGCCAAAATTTCCCTTTACTATTACATAAAATCAAGATCTTGGTGATATTAAATTATTTGTGGGTTAACTCTAAAATACATCCTTGTATTACCTATCAGCCACAAATAATCTCATAATTAGAATTTAAATAATCATTTAGAAAATGATTATTTAGAAAAAGTATTTGTAGATACTCTTAGTCACTAAACGTTAAAACTGGTGTTGGATTTTGACATAAATAAATGCTACACTGAAAAATAAAAAGCCTTGGTTTGAAGCCATCTCCCTCACAGTTCAAAAGTATATTTCCATTAGTAATTTAAGAAAAAACAAGTATATTTCCATTAGTAATTCCATAAGTAATTCTAGATGTTCAAGAAGATACCTCAATATAAGAATAACTCTATTTTCACATCTTTTAGAATGACAAGAATAATGAGTATATATACAATCCTNAAAAGCTGAGCACTGAAGAATTGATGCTTTTGAACTGTGGTGTTGGGGAAGACTCTTGAGAGTCCCTTGGACTGCAAGGAGATCCAACCAGCCCATTCTGAAGGAGATCAACCCTGGGATTTCTTTGGAAGGGATGATGCTAAAGCTGAAATTCCTCATGCGAAGAGTTGACTCATTGGAAAAGACTCTGATGCTGGGAGGAATTGGGGGCAGGAGGAGAAGGGGACGACCGAGGATGAGATGGCTGGATGGCATCACCGACTCGATGGACATGAGTCTGAGTGAACTCCGAGAGATGGTGGTGAACAGGGAGGCCTGGCGTGCTGCGATTCATGGGGTCACAAAGAGTTGGACACGATTGAGCAACTGAGCTGAGCTGAACTGATGGGACTGATGCCATTTAGTTTTCTGAATGTTGTTATATGGTTACTGTATAGTTGATATTTTGAGGAACATCCACACTATTTTCGAAAGTGGCTTTACCAATTTATGAACTCATCATTACTTGTTAATGTCTGCCTTTTTTGGATTTAGCCATCTCAGTGGGTGTGAAGTGTTATCTCCCTCCATATTTAATTGACATTTAATATATACACTTACATTTATTGAATGTTAATGTCATTAACACACAGAAAGTCTCCCATTACACTGAGACTGTAGAAATAAGAACAGTTACATTTACAAGTGGGTCTGGATACATGTAAATTTAACATAAATTAATTTAAACTTGTGCTTAAGCCCTCTTTGAGCCCTTGGCTCAATTTCTTAAAACTCAAACTACAGTCTTGGTTTTAAACATCCAGACAATATGTAGACCATTCTTTATGTTTCACTGCAAGACAGTCTTTTTGAGCAGGGACTATTCCATCCACCCCCACCCAAATTTCCAGCCCAGTACATCTTCTTTTCCTTAGTACCAGTTTCATACGAGTGTTGTAAGGATTAAATGAGATTACGTATGTCAAATACATAGCATAGTAAATCTTCAACAAATATTAACAACAACATTGACAAGAAAAAAACAACAACACAGGATAAAAACAGATAGGTTGTGAGCAGAGAAGTCTCATTTCAGGTCAATACCTAGTCTTTTGTACCCAGATTATATCAACTACATTGAAATAGGAGATATTTCCATAAACTTCCTCCCATGATTGGTTTGTTTTATTGGTTGGGGGTCTAAACATCATCTTAGTGATTTGAGCCCTTAATTTCTCTGACTAACTAAGTCCCCCAAAGCTGGAAAGCCTGCAGCTATAATATTCCCACTCGTCCCGGGCATTCTAGTCACCCTCTAAACATTTCCTGAGCTGGAAGAATTATTGGGTTATCATGGGGAGTATTTTTTGCAGCCTGTGAGGGAACACTGCCTACATCCTCTGAATCTTTTGTTATCTGAAGACTGTCAGCCATATTCAATAAAATGAACCTTCCAGCCAAACTTTCCTGGAAAGACAGTTCACTGAACATCACCTTTAACGACCCTCAGGGTATAAAAATCCAACAATACCCATGTCGAAACCTGTTAAAGTGAGGACAAGCTGAAAAACTCAGTTGATACTCTTTTGAAAGTGCATGCACATACTCCTATTCAACAGAAATCCTGGTTTCACCTTTCAAATGTACAGTCTCCAAATTAAACTTGTAAATACTTTAAACCTGGTCATTATTTGTTGATTACACTCCACGGACAGAGTCCTGTGCTGGCTTTACTGAGAGGGTTAGAGATATGTCGCTTGTATAAAAATGATGAAATCTTGTGATCATCTTGTGATCTTGGCCTGCAGAAAATCACGTGTGAGAAATAACAGCCAGGCAGAAAAACACAAATGGAAGCAATTCATATCTTTACCCTGTCTCTTGCAAAATGTCAAAGGGCAGACAAGAGTCTTGTTGTGCAGTGAAACATCTTAAAAGTCCTCTGTAGAGATCTCTGTCATGCACAGTTTTTCTCTTCTTCCAGATGGTGGCCTCTGAAAGCCTTCTCTGTCTTGTCCAGACCTTTCCTGGAAATCAAATGCATGCCTTGCTTCCCTTGTCCCACCATGGCAGTCCTAAGAATGTCTTCTCTCCCCTCCGTGTCCTGCCCCTCCTATTTACTTCCCCTGGTCCCTGGTCCTTCTCATAGATTGTTGTTTGGTTGCTAAGTCATGTCTGACTCTTAAGGACTGCAGCATGCCAGGCTCCCCTGTCCTTCACCATCTCCCCGAGTTTCATGTCCATTGAGTCGGTGATGCTATCTAACCACTCATCCTCTGTTGCCTCCTCTTCTCCGTTTGCCTTCAACCTTTCCCAGCATCAGTGTATTTTCAGAGTTGGCTCTTCACATAAGGTGGACAAAGAATTGGAGCTTTAGCAACAGTCATTTCAATGAATACTGAGGATTGATTTCCTTTAGGATTAACTGGTTTGATCTTCTTGTTGTCCAAATGACTCTCAAGAGTCTTCTCCAGCACCACAGTTTGAAAGCGTCAATTCCTTGGCTCTCACCTTCTTTATGGTCCAGCTCTCACATCTATATATGACTGCTGGAAAAACCATCCATAGCTTTAATTATACAGACCTTTGTTGCCTGATGTCTCTGCTTTTTAATATGCTATCTAGGTTTGTCATAGCTTTCCTTCCAAGGGGCAAGCATCTTTTAATTTCATGGCTGCAATCATCATCTGCAGTGATTTTGGAGCCCAAGAAAACAAAATCTTTCACTCTCACTTTTCCTCTTCTATTTGCCACGAAGTGATGGGCCTAGATGCTATGATCTTAGTTTTTTGAATGTCGAGGTTTAAGCCAACTTTTTCACTCTCCTCTTTCACTTTCATCAACAGGCTGTTTGGTTCCTCTTTGTTTTCTGCCATTAGAGTGTTATCATGTGCATATATGAGGTTGTTGATATTTCTCCCGGCAATCTTGATTCCAGCTTGTGCTTCATTCAGCCCTGCAGTTTGCATGATGTACTTCGATTTAACTTCACATAGAAATTAAATAAGCAGGGTGACAATACACACCCTTGTCGTACTGCTTTCCCAATTGGGAACCAGCCTGTTGTTCCATGTCTGGTTCTAACTGTTGCTTCTTGACCCACATACAGTTTCTCAGGAGACAGGTTCTTATAGATGCTGGTCTCCAAGTATGATCTCAAGGGACCATGCCTCTAATACTGTGTCCTGTGTGGCCAGGAAGTACCGAAGACTATGCATGCTCCCACTGCCCCTGGAAACCTCTACCCCTTTCCTAGAGCCCTGATGTCACATCTTCTCCTACCCCTTAATATTCCCACCTCCTCTTTCCTTTGGGGAGAAGGTGTTTTTAGAGAACCCTCCCTTCTCCATGCCTGATCAATGAATAAAGTTTCTGCTCTGCTATGCCAACCTGATGTTGCTCGACTGGCATTTGCAACTCAGGGCAAAGGACCCATTGAGGGATCCCCACCCTTTTGGGGACTGTCGGCACCACAAGTTACAGAGAGGCAAGGAAGTCTTCTCTTAAAGAACTTCCAGAATGACATTCTGTTGCTGAAGCCACGCCATTTGTGGCAATTTGTTACAGCAGCTCTGGGAAACGAAGGTGATCCCAGACACAGATAAAATCTGTGTCCCCAGTAGAAAGATGAGGTTGTAAACATGGTTGTTTACAAAGTTTAAGGCAAGCGATGGATTCTTACATGCAGGTGCAAGCACGCGTCTTGTTTCTTCCAGGGTTGTGCATGCCCATCTACCCAGAGCTGGTATGAAACTGCCAGTGGAGAGCTGAGCTGTGACGTCAGAAGGCCGCCCCACCCGCGAGCAGGTCTCTTCTGCGTAGACTCTGATCAGCGGTCTTGGCTCCAGCTGGTTTCAGCCGCTTCTGTTCTGTTACAAACTAAGTTGATTTCCACAAGCTGCCTCCCTATCTGTCCCCTGGAAGACAAGGTCAAGAGTTGGTTAGTCACCAATTTCTTTAACCCTCTGGGGGATGGTTTAAGGACACCAGTGGTACCCCAAAATGCTCTGGAGATGCCCAGGAAGGCTGGGTGCAGAGACACACGTGTCCGTCTGGATGACTACCAGCGGTGGGCATAAGGCCGTCATCTGGACATCTGTCCCAGTGGACTCTTCTTCAGCTGACCCCAGCCAGGATCTGAGTACACCCGGAATGGTGCTGGAGAAGACTGTTGAGAGTCTCTTGGACTGCAAAGAGATCAAACCAATCAGTCCTAAAAGAAATCAACCCTGAATGTTCATGGGAAGGACTGAAGCTAGAAGCTCCATTACGTTGGCCATCTGACACGAAGAGTTGACTCGTTGGAAAAGACCCTGATGTTGGGAAAGATTTGTTGAGACCTAACAGAAGCCATGACAAGCTTCAAGGACTAAAGTAAGAAAAAGTTACAATCACGGGAAAAGTTGGGTCACTGCCCAGAAGGGGCTGAGATTATCATCCCCCCGACCTTGAGACTCAGACAGTCAGCATATTCCCTATAGCCTGGTTAGAACTAGCCCAGATAACACGAAACGTCCCTAAGCAAGGCCGCATGCGCAAAAACTAGCCAATTAGTATATACCAAAAAGCCTTACGTCCGCACACGCGCATTGTATAACCAATCAGCTTATGCCAAATAACTGTCTTTGTTCTAAGTCTATAAATACCCCTGTAATCCTGGGCTCGGGGCCCTCTTGCCTTACTCCACTGCGTTGGAGGTGGCGGAGTGCCCTAACTCGAGTTAGAAATAAGGTCCCTTCTTGCTTTTGCATGCTGTGGTAGGTTGATCTGTCCGTCTATGTGGAGACCTGGACCTGGAGCATAACAGATTAAAAGCAAAAGGGGGTGGCAAAGGATGAGACGGTTAGAGCATTAACTGTTGAGACCTAACAGAAGCCATGACAAGCTTCAAGGACTAAAGTAAGAAAAAGTTACAATCACGGAAAAAGTTGGGTCACTGCCCAGAAGGGGCTGAGATTATCATCCCCCCCGACCTTGAGACTCAGCCAGACAGCATATTCCCTGTATGTAGCCTGGTTAGAACTAGCCCAGATAATATGAAAAGTCCCCTAAGCGAGCCCGCATGCGCAAAAACTAGCTGATAAGTAAATGCCAAGAAGCCCTAAGTCCGCGCACGTGCATTGTATAACCAATCAGCTTATGCCAAATAACTGTCTTTGTTCTAAGTCTATAAATACCCCTGTAATCCTGGGCTCGGGGCCCTCTTGCCTTACTCCACTGCGTTGGAGGTGGCGGAGTGCCCTAACTCGAGTTAGAAATAAGGTCCCTTCTTGCTTTTGCATGCTGTGGTAGGTTGATCTGTCCGTCTATGTGGAGACCTGGACCTGGAGCATAACAGATTAAAAGCAAAAGGGGGTGGCAAAGGATGAGACGGTTAGAGCATTACCTGTTGAGACCTAACAGAAGCCATGACAAGCTTCAAGGACTAAAGTAAGAAAAAGTTACAATCACGGAAAAAGTTGGGTCACTGCCCAGAAGGGGCTGAGATTATCATCCCCCCCGACCTTGAGACTCAGCCAGACAGCATATTCCCTGTATGTAGCCTGGTTAGAACTAGCCCAGATAATATGAAAAGTCCCCTAAGCGAGCCCGCATGCGCAAAAACTAGCTGATAAGTAAATGCCAAGAAGCCCTAAGTCCGCGCACGTGCATTGTATAACCAATCAGCTTATGCCAAATAACTGTCTTTGTTCTAAGCCTATAAATACTGCTGTAATTTGGGGCTCGGGGTTCTTGCTCCATACCACTGCGTTGGATATGGTGAGGTGCCTTTGCTCGAGCAAGAAATAAAACCTCTCTTTCTGCTTTTGCATTACTGTGGTTGACTTATTCCCTCAGTTTATTTGGGGACCTAAACCTGGAGCATAACATTACCGACTTAATGGACATGAATTTGAGCAAACTCTGGGAGATAGTGAAGGACAGAGGAGCCTGGCTACTACTTTAAGGTCGGACCCCGGGGGCCATGATGAGCCGCCGCTCCTCTCTCCCGCGGGCGGGAAGGTCCCTAACGGAAGGATCCTCCCAGATCCTGGGGACCAATGACAGCACACTTCGCCGGTTGCCATGACCAGCCGCCCTTCCTCTCCCCCGCGGGCGGGGCAAGTCCCTAACGGAGGGCGCCTCCCGGATCCCTCCCGGGGACCAATGACAGCACACTTCGCCGCTAAAGCCGCCCCGCCCCAGCCGCATAGAAAGACCTATCAGCCCGCGACGCCCCAAACCGGCAACCTATCCAAACCCCGATCCACTAACCCGGCCATCCCTCGCAGCGTGCATATACAAACAAACTTCCAACACGGTCCCGGCGCGGGGACTTCCTCGACCTGCCCTGTTCGGGTCTGGGAACCCCGCCCGGGAGCGCTTCCCATTAAAGCCTGTTAGATACTTTTTTGGTGTCCTGGTCGTCACAGAGTTGAACACGACTTTGCCTGAACGACAGCAACTAGAGACGTAGGTAAGAGCCGCTAGGTGGAGTCTGGTAAATGCACAGAACTGTGAGAGGTAATACCTGTAGCACTGATTCTAAGCCATTTGATTCTGTGCTGGTTTGTTATGTAGCTAAGGTCTTCATACAGCAACTTTCCTTTGACCACTGGCCCTTGGAAGCAGGGTTTTTCTCTCTTCATCTTTCTCATGAGAATCAGCTCCCACCACCCCTGCCAGTCTGACATTCAGGTGAATAATGTTCTCTGTCTCTTCCCATATACATAATAGACTGGTTCCTCTCTTCAGGTTTACAGCCTGCTTGTTGGGGGCAAACGTAACTTAAGAACGCTGTTTTTAATTCTTTCCACGCATCATGATAATGAATTCAAAACTATGTGCAACACAGGTATGGAGGAGACGCATGGTAAAGGTGAGGAAGAGACCCCTCTGGGAGGACTCCCTGAGTTTTGAAGGAGGAGCTGGGAGGGCATTTCGGAATGGGAACAGGTGCGGGTGTTAAGCAGTTGCTTCATTTGAGGGACAGATTGAAGGGAAGCTCAGAGTGGCTGCCATGGCCACGTTTTCAGATGTGCTCCAGGTCAAAACAAAAGCTAGACCATGACAAGAATAGTTTTTCTCTGTGGAGGGGCCGAGGGGCACAGCTGGGGCTCTGTGCTGGCACTTGTCTCTTTTTAAAAAGAGAGATTTTATGCTCACGTAAATTACGCATCAAGATCACAACGAAGTACTTGTTTTCAGGCCTGATGGAACGCCGTGGTTCCTGCCTGCGGAGGCCCCCTGAGATACAAGCTGCCATTTAAGCATCCTTAATTGGTGATGGGCTGTGATGCGGTTTGTTGCTATTCCTGGTTCCCTGGGGAGAGTCCTTGTTCCATAACATTTGTGATTCTCTGCAATTTTATTTTTTAAGTCGAGGAGCAGATTGATCCTCTGATATGTTCCTTCTCAAGAGAAGAGACATCACAGTGAACCTTAATTTAGTCAAGGACATGATCATTAATGTCACTTTTTAAGTGGTCAGACAATACAGTCCCGTCAAGACATATTAGGACTTCATGGTGTGACCTAACCTCCCACTGGAGGAGAAAGACACCTCCTGGCCTTTGAGGTCAGTCGGACTGGGGTTCAGTCCTTGTTTTGTTTTCTGGCTGTGTGGTCTTGGATTAGTGCTGCGCAGTACTTGCAGTGCATCGTAAGTCCAATACTTGTTGGTCATTATTATTTTCGATACTATTCATTTGTAAAGCACTCAGCACAGTGAATGGGCAGCTGTTAGTTTTCTCTCTCTTTCTCTTGTGTCTCAGATAATTGGCTCTCCTTTGCCCATTTTGGGGAATCACAGACTCTTGGGGCTGGACTGAAGTCCAGCCTTCTACCTGAATATAAATTCTATTTTTTAAATATTTATTTATATTTATTTTTTACTTGGCTGCACCAGGTCTTAGTTGCGGTATGTGGGATCTTTAGCTGTAGCCTGTGGTCTCTAGTTCCCCAACTAGGGACCAAACCCGGGCCCTCTGCATTGGGAGCTTGGAGTCTTAACTGCTGAACCACCACGGAAGTCCCTGAAGTATAAATTCTTGAATTCTTAGCATCCTTGCCAAGTGGTCTTAGAGATTCTTCTTGATTACCTAACATGATCAGCAACTCACTTCTCCTGAAGGCATCCTACTCTCTCCTCAGGCAGCCCTGATTAGAAAATTCAACTCATCATAAAATCTTTTTTTTTCTTTTTTCCTTTTAAAATTATTCTTTACTATTTACTTTACTATTCTTTACTATTGAGCCACCAGGGAAGTCTGAAATCTGTCTTCTTACACCTGCTCTGATGAAGAATCAACATATGTTTAGTGTCATTGTGTAGATGGTATTAGTAGAGAATAAAAAAATTTAATTGATGCTCCTTGACCTTAAGGGGAGTAAAGAATTCTGCCCACGGGAAGCAAAATGAAATGGAAGGTAGTGTTTGACACACAAGAGAAGCCCTAGAGCTCCAAGCTCTGCAGAGGACCCAGTCTCCAAGATCCCCGAGCTTCAGGGATAAGGATGACTGTGGGAAGGAGGAAGGGGATTAAAAATATTTTTTTATTGACATATTGATTTACAATGTTTACACCTCTGCTATACAGCAAGGTGATTCAATTATACATATATATAATTGTATATATATATATTCTTTTTCATTGTGGTTTATCACAGGATCTTTTTAAAAAAATTAATTTATTTTAATTGGAGGCTAATTACTTTACAATATTGTAGTGGTTTTTGCCATACATTGACGTGAGTCAGCCATGGATATACATGTGTTCCCCATCCTGAACCCCCCTCCCACCTCTCTCCCCGTCTGACCCCATCAGGGTCATCCCAGTGCACCAGCCCTGAGCACCCTGTTTCATGCATCAAAACTGGACTGGTGATCTATTTCACATATGATAATATATATATTTCAGTGTTATTCTCTCAAATCATCCCACTCTCGTCCTCTCCCACAGAGTCCAAAAGTCTGTTCTTTACATCTGTCTCCCTTTTGCTGTCTCACATATAGGGTCATCGTTACTGTCTTTCTAAATTCCATATATTGTATTGATGTTTTTCTTTCTGACTTACTTCACTCTGTATAATAGGCTCCAGTTTCATCCACCTCATTAGAACTGATTCAAATGCATTCTTTTTAATGGCTGAGTGATATTCCACTGTGTACATGTACCACAGCTTTCTTATCCATTCGTCTGCTGATTAACATCAAGGTTGCTTCCATGTCCTGGCTATTGTAAACAGTGCTGCAATGAACATTGGGGTACACGTGTCACAGGGTGTTGAATATAGCTCCCTGTGCTATACAGTAGGACCTTGTTGTTTATCCATCTTAGGTATAATAGCTTGCATCTTCTAATCCCAAACTCTAAGTTCTTCCCTCCCCTACCTGCCCTTGGCAACCACAAGTCAGTTCTCTATGTCTTTGAGTTTCTTTCTTTTTCACAGATTTGTTCATTTGTGTCATATTTTAGATTCCATATATAATGCTCTCATATGGTGTTTGCCTTTCAGGATCTGGCAGGATTCTCGATGGAGCTATATGTCTAGTAACTCAGGCTCCTGGGTCAGTACAGAGCATTCTTAAGAAAAAAATTTTTTTCATATATTATTTAAAAAATTCACCTGAGGATTATGACTGTGGTGCCTTAACCTAAGAGCTCTAGAAAGCAGGCCCGAAGCAAAGCTTATGGGCTAAAGCTGGGGGGCTGGCAAACTTTGGCCTGTGTCACCTGAAATCTGTGAATTAAGAAACCTGACAGCTCAGTGATTTCAAGCAGGGTTATCAAACTATGGGCCTGATGCATCCCCTTATTGCCTGTGTTATATGATCCATGAGCTAAGAATGGCTTTTCCATTTTTAAATGGCTGAAAAAAGAATTTTGTGACGTGTGCATATTAACATGAAATTCAAATGTCACCATCCATAAATAACATTTTATTGACCAGTCACACCCACTCATTAATTGCATTGCCCCCTGCTTTCAGGCCACAAGGGTAAAGCTGAGTCATTGTGATGGAGACCATGTGGCCTGTAGAAGCTGAAACCTTTACTGTCCGGCCATTTACAGAGAAAGCTTGGTTTGAAAGTGGAGAGTGGTGAAATACCAAGGGGAAAAAGAGAGTGGAGAGAGGCAGCCAGTGACAGTAAATACCAGCTGGTGTTTGCCAGAGTGGGTCAGAGTTTGTAAGGAATACAGCAGTGCAGGACATCACTGGAGCAGAGGCACAGAATCCCAGCAACTTGGAACCATCCAGAGCGGGGTGGGCAGGCTGGGGGAAGGGGGGCAAGAGGTGGGAGGTGTTTACCAGTTGGCTCCTTCGTTTCTTGGCTGTTGGGTGTTAACAATCCTGCATTTCTGCGCTCTGTTTCCTGACGGATCCAGGCAGGTGCTGGGAGAGACAGAGCTTCTGTGATGCAGTCTGGCAAATGCGTCAGTCATGCTGCAGGAGGGGCTCCTAACTGAAGGCATCAAACGTGGAGGCAGGGGCTGCCCCAGGGGCTCAGCCGTAAGGACTCTGTCTGCAGTGCAGGTGGCCCAGTAGATACGGGTTCGATCCCTGGGTTGGGAAGATCCCCTAGAGGAGGGAATGGCAACCCACTCCTGTATTCTTTCTGAGAAAATCCCATGGACAGAGGAGCCTGGCAGGCTAATTAATGTCCATGGGGTTGCAAAGAGTTGGACATGACTGAGTGACTAAGCATGCAAAGGCAGCTGTGCTGTATAGCAAAGAAAATGGCATGAACCCCGCCTAGGAAGGCTCTAGAGAGCAGGGGTTGGGGGAGAGAGAGAGAGAGAGAGGTGGGTGGAAAGGTTTGGAGAGGTGGGTAAACAGGATCTAGTGCATGGAATCAGTTCTAGTACCCAGCCTCTTGTCAGTTGCATGAAAGAGATCAGGTGAGACTTTCTAGAATTAAAACCATGTGAAGTCTGGGCACAGAGTGATACTTGGGATGTGGGTGAGGTTGAGGAAAGGAAAGTCGTGGAGAGTCTGGAAAAACTCTTTTTTAACTTAATCTCACCAGCATTCCAGGCCCCAGGGATGTCAGAAGGGAAAAGCAAGCTCTCACCACACGGAATTCATTTGTTTATTTTTAGAGAACCTTTGGTTCAAGGAGCCGATAGGATAACTGAGAAAAAATTAGATTAGGGGCAAAGTCTGTAGATATGGAAGCTAGGCTTCCCAGGTGGTGCTAGTGGTAAAGAACCCACTTGCCAGTGCAGGAGATGAAAGAGACGAGGGTTCAATCCCTGGGTTGGGAAGATTCCCTGGAGAAGGGCATGGCAAGCCAGTCCAGTAGTCTTGCCTGAAGAATACCGTGGACAGAGGAGCCTTCTGGGCTACAGTCCGTGGGGTTTTTTCCCCCCTGAAAGTGTTAGTCACTTAGTTGTGTCCGAGTCTGTCTGCGGGATTCTCCAGGCAAGAATACTGGACTGAATTCTCATGCTCTTCTCCAGGGGATCTTCCCAACCCGAGGATTGAATTCAGGTCTCCTGTGTTGCAGGCAGATTCTTTAACGTCTGAGCTACCACGGAAGCCTAGGGAGCCACGAGTACTGTTGTATTGGTCATCAGTAAGTAGATATACTGGGTTTTACTTTAAGATGTTACCAACATTTTGGCCAACCCAATACATAGCAATGTACAGCGTAGGTTTTTTTTTTTTTAAGGCTCTATTTTAAAATTAAGAACAGTTTTCAATTCTTAGTAATATTGAACAGAAGGAAGAGAGCTTTCTCATTTGTCTCCTGTCCCCACATGTGCATAGCCTCTTCCATTGTCAACATCCCCCATCAGAGTGTAAATTTGTTATAATTGAAGATCCTATGTTGACATATTATTATCACCCAAATTCCACAGTTTACATTAAGTTTTGCTCTTGGTGTTGCACAATCTACTGGCTTGGATAAATGTACATGTGTCCATAATTGTAGTATCACAGGAGTATTTTCACTGCCCTAAAAATCCTATGTGTTCTGTGTATCCATCCCTCCCTCTCCCCTAAACTCTGGCAACCCCTGATCTTTTTATTAACTCTATGAAGTGAAGTGAAGTTGCTCAGTCATGTCCAACTCTTTGCAACCCCATGGACTAGGGTCTACCGGCTCCTCCGTCCATGGGATTTTCCAGGCAAAGGTACCGGAGTGGGTTGCCATAGTTTTACCTTTTCCAGAATTGATGTATAATTGCATACTAGAATGATATAATATCTATGGCTCTTTTCACTTAGTATTTATTATGCACTTAAGTTTCCTCCATATCTTTTCATAGATTGATAGCTCATTTCTTTTTAGCACTGAGCAGTATTCCCTTGTCTGAATGTACTGTGGGAAATCTCTCTACTTATGAACTGAATGACATCTTGGTGGTGGTTGTTCAACAGTTAGTTGGGATTTTGGTGTTTCTGTAAGAAGGGGTGTGCTCACGTCCTTCTATTCCTCTGCCTTGTCTCATGTTTTTGACGTGTAGTGGTGTTGATCCTTTAGCTTCTGCTGCTCACATCTTCAGATCAGTCTCAGGAGTGGGGGCAGACCTTTCTCCTTCTTTCCCTGTGTGCTTTGTCTAGTTGCATTTGCTCACAGGATGCTGTGTGCAGAGACGCTGTGCCTGACCCCATGATCTGGGGCCTGGCTGAAGGACATCTTGGTTGCCTCCAACTTTAGGTCACTTCTTCCTCATAGCCTCAATTTCCTGCCTGTTAAACGTTAGTTTGAACAGGTCATTTTTACATTTTTTTTTTTTCCTCCCAGCTCTAATGTATTTCTTCCAGAATGCCCAGCAGACTAAATACGGTACCCAGGCTGACCTAGGTAGGTCCTTGGCAATGGGAAATGTTGATAATGGGATAGATAACTGTGGACGCCTTTTCTGTGTAGCTTGACTCCCTGGGCTGATGACTGCTGTTTTCTGAATTTCATAAGGGAGCCCTGATGCCTAGGGAACTCTGTGCTGTCAGCCTCATTTCTTTAGTGTTAAGGTTTTTGTTTAGAAAAAAAAAAAAACAAAACAAATAAGAAACAAGTCAAGTTTAAATAAAAAGGATAAAACATCACAGAGCCAATGTATTTTTGCTAGATGATGCATAATCCTGCAACCGTCTGAATGGATTTAAAGACTTCATGGAGACGATTTATGGTATTTGTGAGCACTCTTGCCAGTGCTGGTAAAATTATGAAATTTAACAAGGAAAAAAATTGCTTTGCCTGTTTAGCAAATAATAAATCAAATAACTCCCACACTGAAGCAAAAGCCAAGAAGGAGAGAGAGCAAGCAATACAGAGAGGAAAACAAGGGATAATGAAAAAGGCCCCGAGCAAGCCCACAAAACAGCAGTGAAGTGAGATTTTCTGCAGGAGCTCCTGTCCTTCAGTAAGGGGTAGGAGTCGGTGACGTCAAGGTTGTTGTTGTTCAGTTGCTCAGTTGTGTCTAACTCTTTGCGACCCCACAAACTGCAACACATCAGGCCTCCCTGTCTTTCACTATCTCCCAGAGTTTGCTCAAACTAATGTCCACTGAGTGCGTCAGGGATGCCATCTAACCATCTCATCCTTCGTTGCCCCTTTCTCCTGCTGTCCTTAGTCTTTCCAAACATCAGGATCTTTTTCAATGAATTTCTTTGCATCGGTGGCCAAAGTATTGGAGTTTCAACTTCAGCATCAGTCCTTTCAATGAATATTCAGGGTTGATTTCCTTTAGAATGGACTTCTTTGATCTCCTTGCTGTCCAAAGGACTCTCAAGAGTCTTCTCCAACACCACAGTTCAAAAGATCAGTTCTTTGGCACTCAGCCTTCTTTTTGGTCCAACTCTCACATCCCTACATGACTCCTGGAAAAACCATAGCTTTGACTAGATGGACCTTTGTTGGCAAAGTAATGCAGGGATGCAGGAGGCATAGGTCCCATCACCCCCTGTAGTGGATGACAGTGATAATAACTATGGCCTGTGTTCCCATGTACCTGTTCCAACCAGACCCTGGGCTGATCGCTTCTGATGTGTTAACTTCTCTGAAATNGCAGGGATGCAGGAGGCATAGGTCCCATCACCCCCTGTAGTGGATGACAGTGATAATAACTATGGCCTGTGTTCCCATGTACCTGTTCCAACCAGACCCTGGGCTGATCGCTTCTGATGTGTTAACTTCTCTGAAATTTCCAGCTGAACTCCCTGGTCTCTGATCTCTGCAATTCTGGCTCTGCACCACGCAACAGCCCTGCCTGTTCTCCTGCTCTTTCACCCTTGCCAGTGTTTTTCCTTGGTGACACATTGTCCCAGCAGGCAGGTAGCTAAGTATGAGCAGAGAAGTGGGGGCAAGGGCCAGGTGGCAGGAAACCATGAGTCTTGTAAACAGTGGGCATCTATAGACAAAGGAAAGCAGGAACCTTTAGACTGAAAGGAAGCCACAGGTTTTGGGTGATGAGTGTCCTGGAAGCAGACAAAGGTGAGGAAAGATGGGAATATTCTGTGTCCAAATGTAGCCTTTGCTCATTATGCTCTCATTACAATAAGATTAATCTTATTTTACAAATAAGTACCCATCATGTACCGATGCCATGACACTTCTGATCTAAGCTAAATAAGGACAAAATCCTTCCTCCTGGTGGACAGAGCGGGAGAGGAGCCTGGTGGACTACAGTCCATGGGGTTGCAAAGTGTCAGACACGACTGAGCAACTAAAGACCCACACACATCCTCTTCTCCCCTCGCGAGAATGGAGCCGGGATGAAAATCAGGGAGTATGATGCCCAGGCTCCTCCTTCCCTAGTGACTGTTCCACCCCTTCACCTGTGTGCCCCTCATAACCGGCTTGCCAAAGAAACCCGGGCAGCAGCTCCTCACCCGTCTGCCTGCTCTCTCGCTGAGGGTGTGCTCTTGCGCTCCATCGCTTCTGTCCTGTCTGACTCTTTGTGACCCCATGGACTGTAGCCCACCAGGCTCCTCTGTCCATGGGATTCTCCANAAACCCGGGCAGCAGCTCCTCACCCGTCTGCCTGCTCTCTCGCTGAGGGTGTGCTCTTGCGCTCCATCGCTTCTGTCCTGTCTGACTCTTTGTGACCCCATGGACTGTAGCCCACCAGGCTCCTCTGTCCATGGGATTCTCCAGGCAAGAATACTGGAGTGGGTAGCCATTTCCTCCTCTAGGGGATCTTCCCGACCCAGAGATTGAGCCTGCATCTCCTGCATTGCAGGGGGATTCTTTACCACTGAACCATGGGGAATAGTCTTGCTTAAATAAACTCTCACTTTGCTTTCTTAACCTTCTTGCTTCACCTCCAAATTCTTTCACAAGGAAGAAGGAACCTTACATTCACCAGGAACACTGATCAATCTGAGGGGAGAATGTGTTTGTCTCATGTGATTGTCCTTGCCCTGAGTAGAGAGTTAGGCCTGAATTGCAGGCTCAAAATGGCCTTGAAGGATTAGCTTGCAGGGTCCTTTGATGTAATAAGGACACCTGATGTTTATGAAGGACTGTGTACCGCGCTCTACGCTTGCTACCTTAAAAGCATGACCTCTTCTCATCCTCATAGCAGCCCCTGGAGGCAGGCAGTTTTGCCTGTGCTTTCATGTAGGGGCTGAGGATCGAAGCAGTTATGCTACTTGCCCAAGATCACAGCCAGAAAATGGTCAAAGTGGGTTTTGAACAGGGGTCAACCTGACACCCCAGTTATGGACTTCATCACACGTGCTTTTGCTTGGGGAGCCCCCTGAAGCCAGGAGTAGAGAGCTCTACTGCAGTTAATGTGGATTAATGCGGGGCTAGGGTACATAGGCAGGACCCGTCTGTCAGGCCCTGGAACATAATCCTAAACAGTCTTCCCTACTTTTGCAGAAAATCTATTTTCTCGGTTGTTTAGGAATGAATTGAAGTGGAAATGACACTAATGGCAGGCAAGGTGGAGGGATAATGTAAGGGAACAACAGAGCTTAAAGGAAATTGCAGAAGCAATGCTGCACTCTATTCACTGAAAAGCAAACAACCAATTGATGCAAAGCATTCTAAAGAATTCCTATAAAGCATGTGCACGTGTGCAAGTCCATACATGTTTCTATGCAGTGCATAGCAGACAAGCCTGTGGGTTCTAGAAATAATCCATATGATAAATGCTCTCTGTCTACATACATTGGAAGCAACAATGCCAAATTATTTGGACAGGTTTGCCAACAGATGTGATGTGTCTAGTGAAACAGATACTAATTTTCCAGCTCTTTGACCTACTGATAAATTATATCCTATTGGAGGTACATTTGGGGCTTCCCTCATAGCTCAGTTGGTAAAGAATCCACCTGCAATGCAGGAGACCCTGGTTCGATTCCTGNTGTGATGTGTCTAGTGAAACAGATACTAATTTTCCAGCTCTTTGACCTACTGATAAATTATATCCTATTGGAGGTACATTTGGGGCTTCCCTCATAGCTCAGTTGGTAAAGAATCCACCTGCAATGCAGGAGACCCTGGTTCGATTCCTGGGTCGGGAAGATCTGCTGGAGAAGGGGATAGGCTACCCATTCCAGTATTCTTGGGTGTCCCTTCTGGCTTAGCTGGTAAAGAATCTGCCTGCAATGTGGGAGACCTTGGTTTGATCCCTGGTTAGGGAAGATCCCTGGAGATGGGAAAGGCTACCCACTCCAGTATCCTGGTCTGGAGAAAAAAAGCTGATGTTGCTTTTTTTCAAACAGGGTGAAATTCAACACATGATTCAAACAGGGTGAAAACTCTTCTGCCATATATCATGTTCTTTGATTAGAAAATATCCACACCACTTTTGATGATGTAGATTTTAAAAAGATTATTTTATATAATGCAGTAATAAAGGTACTTCTTATATTTAAAAATTATATATTAGTCCCAATGCTTTTTTCAGTATTTTGAGCCATTTATCATTTCTGGGACAGATTTTGGAATTTGTGACCTGCCTTTTGGAAAGGTATATTTCTTGAGCAGTTCTGCAGAATCTTCTGATACCAAGTACCTGGCTTGAAATGTTGGTAGGTTACAAAATAAAGTCACTCGGGGGTAGTCTGAGATGCATGCTGCTTTTGTGGGATGTATGATCATGATTTGGAATTCCCAGTGATTTGAAAAGTTGCTGTCAGTCTCAGCTGGAGCTTTTTTTTTTTGTCTATGAAAAGTGAATTTCTCAACCTTGACACTGTTAATACACTGCTGTTCAATTGCTAAGTCATGTCCAACTCTTTGCGACCCCATGGACTGGAACATGCCAGGCTTCCCACATTAGACTGGATCATCTTTTTTTTTTTCTTTTTTGCTGTGTGTGTCTGTCTTGTTTATTGTAGGATTTTAGCATCATCGTGGCCTTTGCAGGCTAGATGCCAGTAATACTTCCCCAATTGGGACAATGAAAATATCTCCAAAGGCTGCCAACATGGCTCCCCTTCTCCCTCGCCCAGTTGAGAATCACTGATAGAAAGCTACAGAAGTCATATGTCTGCAAAGCTCTGTGTGTTGCTCTGATTTTATGGATAGTTACAGAGTATTTTACATGCGCTTTTCCCTTAGAAGCCTGCTATTAACATTAATATTCTTATTTGTAATTCTGGCAATAGCCTGGCAGTGAAGATTAATAGAGGGATAAAGCAAAAACATCCTCCTGCAATGTTGCAGCATGCTGAAGTACATGCGGTTGAGGTGTCAAGAAAGGAGACTGTGATAAACAGAGTAACTTTCAGTTAAACACTGCATTCCCTGCTTCCTGTTCATAGTGTCCCTCACCAGAGCTTATCCTTGTGGATCAATTAATTCTGTGTTTCTCTTTAACCTTCACTGATATCACTGAGGGTTGACTCTCCAGTATTTTATTTTTTATTCTTGCAATCAATAAAGCTTTGCTGCTGCTGCTGCTAAGTCACTTCAGTCATGTCCGACTCTGTATNTGTGGATCAATTAATTCTGTGTTTCTCTTTAACCTTCACTGATATCACTGAGGGTTGACTCTCCAGTATTTTATTTTTTATTCTTGCAATCAATAAAGCTTTGCTGCTGCTGCTGCTAAGTCACTTCAGTCATGTCCGACTCTGTATGACCCCATAGATGGCAGCCCAGCAGGCTTCCCCGTCCCTGGGATTCTCCAGGCAAGAACACTGGAGTGGGTTGCCATTTCCTTCTCCAATGCATGAAAGTGAAAAGTGAAAGGGAAGTCACTCATTACCTACTTGTAATTAAAAGTGTCAGTTTGTTTTCCATTCCATATGTCTGACTGACTTCCTCTTGGGTGGATGGAAAAAATCTATCTGACTTTCATGGGGCTGAGATTATACCACAGTGTCTTTTGCATGGCACCTCTAGTACAAGTAAAATCATAGAATTTTAGCCTATGCAGGTGAACAATAATATTAAGGACAAAAACAGATACATACTCAATTAATAAATTGAGAATAATCTCTTCAGTTAGACTTCAGAATGTACCATCTGATTTATAGGATGATATAATGTGGACTGTGAACGTGAGAGTTTTATAATTCTAGAGAACTGCTTCAACCTCCCTCACTTTGTAAATGGAAAAATTGTCAGGCTAGAAAAAAAGTGATGCTGTCAAGACCATATGGCCAGATAGTTCTAGAACTAGGACTGGAAGCCTATGTGGAAGATCGCAGTGATGGCTCTAATTCAGAAGTTGGCAGACTCCAGCCTTGGAGCAAATCTGGCCTGCTTCCTCTTTTTCTAAATACAGTTGGATTGGAACTCGGCCACACCCATGAATTTACTTATGATGTATGGCTTCTTTCATGCTACAATCACAGAGTTGAGTATGGCCCAAGAAGCCAAAAATATTTGCCATAGTTCTAGTCAAGGCTATGGTTTTTCCAGTGCTCATGTATGGATGTGAGAGTTGGACTATAAAGAAAGCTGANCAAACAACTAATCTCAAAAATATACAAGCAACTTATGCAGCTCAACTCCAGAAAAATAAATGACCCAATCAAAAAATGGGACAAAGAACTGAATAGGCAATTCTCCAAAGAAGACGTACAGATGGCTAACAAACACATGAAAAGACGCTCAACATCACTCATTATCAGAGAAATGCAAATCAAGACCACAATGAGGTACCATTTCACACCAGTCAGAATGGCTGCGATCCAAAAGTCTACAAGCAATAAATGCTGGAGAGGGTGTGGAGAAAAGAGAACCCTCTTACACTGTTGGTGGGAATGCATACTAGTATAGCCACTATGGAGAACCGTGCGGAGATTCCTTAAAAAATTGCAAATAGAACTGCCTTATTACCCAGCAATCCCACTGCTGGGCATAACACACCGAGGAAACCAGAATTGAAAGAGATACATGTACCCCAATGTTCATTGCAGCACTGTTTATAATAGCCAGGACATGGAAACAACCTAGATGTCCATCAGCAGATGAATGGATAAGAAAGCAGTGGTACATATACACAATGGAGTACTACTCAGCCATTAAAAAGAATACATTTGAATCAGTTCTAATGAGATGGATGAAACGGGAGCTGATTATACAGAGTGAAGTAAGCCAGAAAGAAAAACACCAATACAGTATACTGACACATATATATGGAATTTAGAAAGATAGTAATGATGACCCTGTATGTGAGACAACAAAAGAGACACAGACATATAGAACGGACTTTTGGCATCTGAGGGAGAGGGAGAGGGTGGAATGATTTGGGAGAATGGCATTGAAGCATGTATACTATTATGTAAGAAACGAGGTGCCCGTCTATGTTCCATGCAGGATGCAGGATGCAGGATGCTTGGGGCTGGTGCATGGGGATGATCCAGAGAGACAATGTGGAGTGGGAGGTGGGAGGGGAATTCAGGATTGGGAGCTCATATACACCTGTGGTGGATTCATGTTGATGTATGACAAAACCAATACAGTATTGTAAAGTAGAATAAAGTAAAAAATAAAATAAAAAAAAATAAAAAACACAAAAAACAAACCCGTGAATCCTAAAGGGAATGAACCTTGAATATTCAATGGAAGGACTGATGCTGAGGCTGCAGCTCCAATACTTTGGCCACCTGACGTGTGCTAAGTTACTTCAGTCGTGTTTGACTGTTTTACACCCTATGGACTGAGCAACCTGCCAGGCTCCTCTGTCCATGGGATTCTCCAAGCAAGAATAGTGTGGAGTGGGTTGCCATTTCCTCCTCCAGGGGATATTCCCGGGATCAAACTGGAGTCTTCTTATGCACTAGCAGGTGGGTTCTCTATCACTAACCCCACCAGGGAAGACAATGAAGAGCTGACTCATTGGAAAAGACCCTGATGCTGGGAAAGATTGAAGGCAGGCGGAGAAGGGAGCGACAGAGGATGAGATGGTTGGATGGCATCACTGACTCCATGGAGTTGAGTGTGAGCAAGCTCTGGGAGATAGTGAAGGACAAGAAAGTCTGGAGTACTGCCGTCCATGGGGTCACAGTCGGACACAACTGAGCAGCTGAACCACAACAACCTGCCACCCACAGAATTGATTCATAAAGTCTGGGGTGTTTCCAGAAAACCAGTTGCGTCTCCGTGGAGACAGGAAAACAATCAGTTTTAAATGTCATCTGATCTGGGTGCCTGCTGGGGCTTAGCCAGGGCACCAGCAGAGTTCCTGAAAGAGGTGGTCCTGACAGGTGGCATGGGGACAACTGGGTGATAGGTGGGCAGAGAAGTGGCGGAAAGTGGGCAGTGAAAATGGGTCTAGGGTCGATTTGCAGGGTGGCCCCAGCCCCCTGCCTCTGCCTGCCACTCTGGCACCACCTCAGTGGAAAGCAAAGCACGAGTTTTCTGCCCTCGACTGCTAACCCTGACTGAGGCACCGTTTCCTCCAGGGTGGCCGCAGCCTGGACTGAGCCTCTGCCAGAACCTGCCTTCCTCCGCCCCCTCGGCACCCAGGGTGGTGTCTCCAGGGAAGGGGGAGAACCCATCGGAGGCTAGGCTGGCCTCTTTAGAAGCCCCAGGCCCTTGCCTGGGGGCCCAGGCTGCCTGCCTTCCCCTGTGATCTCAGAGGAGAGTGGCACGTTCAGGTCAGGGGACAGCACAGTGGTCAGTGGGTGTTTATGACTTTGTCTCACATGCTCGGGAAGTGGATTAGTTCATGCACTCACAGAATTTAGAGCTAGAAATACTGAAGAGGATTTTTAGCTGTACCTCTGACTTTTAACCCAAAGGACCTGGAATAAGAATGGGCCGTGCTTTAGAGATGGTCATATTTGAGCCGGGTCTTGAAGGCTGAGGAGGAATTTGTGACAAATACAAGAGAATCAGATGTTCCAGGTGGGCACAGGGAATCAGGTGTGCAGTCAGACTCCAGGAAGCGCCTCCTTCCTTTCTCTCTTCCTCCTTCTTTCCTTCCTTATTCCTTTTTTCTTCCTTTGGCCTCTCTCCCCCCTCCCCCCCTCCCTTTCTTCTCCCTCCCTCCATCTCTCCTGCTCTGTTTTCCTTCCTTTTTTTATTTGGGAAAAAGAGTTTGGGACCCTGGGGCAGCTGGGACCTGAGTGACCTTGAAGTAGCTTTGGCTTTGGGGCGTGACCAGGGGTGTGACCCCGATAACCCTTCTCCTGAAGCTTGGGTGGTCCCAGAGGTGGGATTCTGTTGGAGATGCAGCAGTCTGCGGGCGTCAGGGTGTGGTGAGGCGGTAAAGATGAAGAGCCAGGATTTTGGTAGCTAAGAGTCACCATTATTTTTTAAGTTTTGTTAAGATATGGCTGACAAATAAAAATTATTAATATATGTATTTAAGGTGTGCAACTCGATGTTTTGGTAGACGCAGATGTTGTGGTCTTCGAAGTCCAGTGAGTTCACATGTCCATCTGCTTACAAAATTACTGTTTGTGTGTGTGTGTGTGTGTGTGTGTGATGAAATCTAGTCTCTTAGCAAATATGAATGCTTTCTATGAATTTTTGGTCCCAGAGAACCCCTCTGAATGAACCTTGTATCCATGGAACAGAGCTTACTGAACTCTTTAACCCGAGGAAAATGCTGCAGGAGACAGGGAGACCAAGACATGCTCAAGGAGGTGATTGTCTAGGAGGGACGGAAAGGTGGAAAAACAGAACCCTTCAGTTCAAAGAAAAGGTGTATGAGATTCAAGGCACTCACATCGTGATGGAGGATCAGGGATGGCTTCATGGATAAGAGCACTTGCAACTGAGTCTGGAGGAGTGTGTGAACTTTCAAGAGGTGGGGGTGCCCTAGCCCAGAAGGAGCCTGTGCAAAGGAAAACTCAGGAAGGCACACTAAGGTAAAAGCAGAGACTGAACATTTCATTTTATAATATTCCATTTTGTCATATAGTCTAGAGTTTAAAAAGTAGGGGAATAATGTGAGGTAAGACTGGGATACTGGTGTCTTTATTTTGGAGGTTCTTGAATTCTGAGGGCGAGAGGGGGTAGTTTATTTAGTAGGTAATGGGGGCTCATGGAGAGTATCTAAGGGGTATTTTGCAGTCCCGAGTGCAAAATACCTCAAACAATGCAGCTGCCATCCTGGCTTACCCTTTGAGTTGGCCCTCTAGTTTTAAGTGCAGCCATTCAGAGATGGCTTAGAGAGAATGACAAGAGGACCCATTAAGAAAAGGAGACCAGGCTGGGGTCACAGTGGCCTAGGGCAGCCGGCGTAAGGGCGGTGGGAGTAGAAAGGAGGGGCCGCTCTGATCGGTGCGCTGGGAGAAGGATCTCAGGGGAGAAACCAAGACCAAGCGGCCCTTGTGCTCTGTGTCCGGCAGGAAGGCGAGGCAGACGCTGGGAAGCCTGGCGCTGCTGTTTGGAGGGAAGGCAGTGCTTGCGTAGTTTAAAGGCTAGAGAGACAACGAGAAGAACTGTCATTGGGTCTCTAGGGAAGAGGTGAGGCTGGTGAGGGAACTAGGGAGGGCATAGAGAAAGAGCCCAGAGAGAGAGAATGGTAGAGGCCACGGTCAGGGCCCGTGGGGGGAGAAAATGAACTAATAACAGGAAGAACAGGAGTGTGCAGTAGTAGAAAGCCAGGAAGCAGCAGGAAAGATTTGAAAAGCTCCGTGCTCAGCTGTGTCTGACTCTGCGATGCTATGGACTGGAGCCCGCCAGGCTCCTCTCTCCTCTCTCTTGCCCGTGAGTCTCCCTAGGCAAGAGTACTGGAGTGGGTTGCCATGCCCTCCTCCAGGGGGTCTTCCTGACTCAGGGATCAAACCCATGTCCCTGCATTGGCAGGTGGATTCTTTACCAGTTGTGCTACCTGGTAAGCTAGAGATGGAGAAAATTTCTGAAAGAGAGACAGAGAGAGAGAATGAATGTGTGAAGGCCCTCCCGTGCTGCTGAATGACTTGGGAGAGTGATGTACACACTGAATTTCTGAATTGGGGTTTGGGAGGCCTCAGGGAACCATCCTTGGAGAGCTGAGTTTCAGACTTTAGTTTCAGCCAGACTTAAAGTGGTGAGAAGAGTTGTTAAGTCCCCCTTGGAGAGGTATTTTTGATATTTCCCTTTAAAAATGCTTTCCATTTTCATAATGTCTTTTAAAAAACCTGGCTGGCATATTGCAATGACAAAAATGGGCAATATGATATCCTAAATGTGAATAAGTGCACTTGAGTAGATCCAGCAGACTGTTTAATGTACTGGAGAATTATTTTTCCAACATTGCATGGTGTCTAAATTGGATTAATGTACCCCCTAAAAATAAATCAGCTACTCCTCACTGACCAGTAAGTTTAGACCAACTGTTCCTAAAACCTTAGGATATAGAGCTGGCTATATACCACTGTTCTTAATGTCTGTTTCCTGGATCAGCATACTTTAAATCTTGAATTTTCAACCCAAATAGCTCTTCACAGCTGCAAAAAATATACCATAAGTATATTGGTATATTACAAGTAATCGTCAGTTTGATAAAGGATACTGAGTGCCTTGTCTTATGAAATTGGTCTTTGATATAAAGCATAGCATTGATGAGTAGACACACATGTTCTGGGACTCACACCCTGGAAAACATTGTGTCTTGTAATTGTCAGCCTGGCAATCAGCAGCACTGACTTTTTCAGAGGCTCATGTTTTGTGGTTAGTTGAGTGTGCCTTTTTTTCCAGGCCATGGAAAAATCGAAGTATGGCATTCTTGAGCCTTAGGTCTTAAAAAGACTTTTTAAGAAAAGATGATTATTTCAAGAGGTCATTTTTCTTTTAATTTTGTCCCAATCTTCATGTAAGTTAGATCTTTGAGATGTTGTATAGGAGTAATATTAAAACTTTAATTTATAGAGATAAACTTCATTCCTGATTCTTCTCTCCTCCTTCCCACTCCTCAACTTTAAAGCAGTTACAGTTTTAACGTGAATATTCAAAGAGTCAGTGGGAAGATGTGAAGAAATAGGACAGAACCGGTCTCCACATTTCACCCATTGGACCTGGTGGGTCTGGCAACACAGGATGAAGGATGGACATTTAGTCTGTAGTTCTTCATATCCTTTCTGAGTGACTCCCTTACTCTCCTGGAATGGATTATCTGCCATGAACTATTGAACCCCCTCTCAGCAGAGGTCCTATGTTTCTGTTTTAAAAGAAAAGGAAGTTATTTTCCAAAGACTGAACCCATAGCAGTCTGTTTTTTTACGTCACTGCACCCAACACCTTTGTAGTTGTTTATAACATAAGTCTTTTTTTGCTAGATATGCAACTGCATGAGGATAAGGAACTGGGTCTTTTTTTTTTAATGTTTTTTTTGTGTGTTTCTAAGCCCAACATATCTTAGGAGCTCTGATATTTGCTGAATGATTAATCATGGAGAAATAAATATTCATTTTGGCTACCTGAGAATAAGAAGCTGAGAAGTAATCTCAACATCCAAAGAAGATCCAAGAGTAAAAGTTAACCTCTAAGAAGGCAACTCTCGTCAGTGGAGACTTGGTGAATCATGTCTGCGAGACAAATTAATTTAATTACCTGGTATGACTGCTTCATTTGCAATGATTATTGATTCACTGAGCTGGGTAAATTAGGCTGTTATCATTCACCTCCTTGTTTCACTACTCTGGAGATCGGAGATGTGGATCTCTTGCATGTTCATAAGAGTGAATTAAACCGCCCTTCTAATACAATGCGCCTTTGTGCATGGGCAGTTTGTTCAGCCCCTCACCCTGGCTCTGGGAGGCCATTTTGGGAAAAGCAGAGCCAGTACTTCAGTTCAGTCGCTCAGTCTTTTTCCGACTCTTTGTGACCCCGTGGACTGCAGCACGCCAGGCTTCCCTGTCCATCACCAACTCCCAGAGCCTACTCAAACTCACGTCCATTGCATCAGTGATGCCATCCAACCCAATACTTAACCTCGCTCCTTATGCATTTCCTTTGGGTGAAGTGAAGTCACTCAGTCGTGTTCAACTCTTTGCGACCCCATGGATTGTAGCCTACCAGGCTCCTCTGTCCATGGGATTTTCCAGGCAAGAATATTGGAGTGGGTTGCCATTTCCTTCTCCAAGAGATCTTCCCAACCCAGGGACGGAACCTGAGTCTCCCACATTGTAGGCTGATGCTTTACCGTCTGAGCCAGATTAATGCCTGGACCCCTCCCCCTCCTTTGGTTCATTTCATTTAGGTTGTAAAGAAAAGATTCAAGGCACTGAATGTAAAACTGAACATACTGTGATGGTTCTTCCTCTGGTAGCTGGGCTGGTCTTAGATGTTATGAGGCTCTGGGTATGGCACATGTTGGGAGTGGGGTAGTTCCACTGCCAAGTCGTGTCTGACTCTCTGTGACTCCATGGACTGCAGTGCACCAGGCTTCCCTGCCTTTCACTATCTCCTGGAGTTTGCTCAAACTCATGTCCATTGAGTTGGTGATACCGTCCAACCCATTCTTCAAAGTTCTCACCCCTTTTTTACCCTGTATCCACACAGGCAGAGATGGTCATGCATGTTGAACCTGGCTCCTCCCAGCCTGCAGTAGTCTGACAACTTGGTTTGGGTAGGGTGGTAAGGATCATGTTATACAATTTTGGAACTGGAAGAAAAGAAAGTGAAGTCGCTTAGTCGTGTCTAACTCTTTGCGACCCTATGGGCTGTAGACAACCAGGCTCCTCTGTCCATGGGATTTTCTAGGCAAGAGTACTGGAGTGGGTTGCCACTGCCTTCTCCAAGGGATCTTCCTGACCCAGGGATGCGAACCCAGGTCTCCCACGTTGTAGGCCGACGCTTTCCTGTCTGAGCCACCAGGGAAGTCCTAGAATTAGAGGAAAGCTTAATAAATTCTCTGGCCCAAGTCCCACAGATAGGGAGAGTCCCTGTCTTTCTGGCTCCAGACTCTCACTGAGTGGAAGCTGGGCCAGTTAGACTTTGCATTACTTAGATGCTTTTAGCAACAAGACATCTGCCCAAACCACCCTCAGTAGCTTGTTAAAATCACCTAACTTTCCCCTGGCTCTTCAGTATAATGCTATTTTCTTTGCTGTTCTCTCTTCAAGTCAGCCAGAAGCACCTTTGATGGAGCCCCACCTGCCCTCTGGAAGGTGCTGCTGGCGCCTAGAGGGTAGGGCCAGGGTTGTTGTTAAACATCCTCCAATTCACAGGGCAGCCTCTCGTAACAGAGAATGATCCAGCCCAAGGTGTCAGTAATGGTGAGGCTGAGAAACCCTGCTCTCATGCCCTGTCGTAGATACATCCTGAACCAGGTTAGCATTTGCATGAATGTGAGTGGAGCAGATAGAGTTCTCGACGTGCGGGGGTCTCCAGTAGGCTTCCCAGGTGGTTCAGTGGTAAAGAACCTGCCTGCCAGTGCAGGAGACACAGGAGATGCAGGTTCGATCCCTGAGTGGGGAAGATCCCCTGAGGGAGGAAATGGCAACCCACTCCAGTGTTCTTGTAGGGAGCATTCCGTGGACAGAGCAGCCTGGTGGGTACAGCCCATGAAGTCACCAATGAACACGACTGAAGTGATGGAGCAGGCATGCACAGGGTCTCCAGTGCCCAGCCCAGAGCAGAGCACTCAGTGGGTCCTCAGAATTCTTGTGCTAAGACACAATCGCTGTGTTCTGGAACTCCACAGCCCCAGGTGTGACCTGATCTGTTGTTTTGATCCTACCAAGTGAGCAGTGGGAATCTTTCAGAGCTGATGTTTCCCCAACATTTTTATGCTTAATTACTTTCAATGCCTTTGGGAAAAGGAAATAAAGTATTTTTTTCCCCTGCAAAAATAGGAGAAAAATAGCTTTCTTTCTTTTGATCTTAGAGACTGTGCCTTTCTGCAGGTCAGTAGAGCTGAATACTCTTGGTATAAGTCTATATTTCTGTTGTGCAATATTTCCTTCCTTTGCCTTTCCAAGGAGACTCCCAGAGCTATTGTTTAATGGGATGCAAGCCTGCTGCTCTTAGCGTTTTGACCCGGAGATTCTTTCTGGGGGTTCAGAGTGCTTGGGGCTCTGATGGGGCCTCTTCTTGTCCTTTTAGGGAGAGACAAAGTCAAACCACGTCTGTAAATCGTGCTCAGCTGCCGCTGCTGCCAAGTCACTTCAGTCGTGTCCGACTCTGTGCGACCCCATAGATGGCAGCCCACCAGGCTCCCCTGTCCCTGGGATTCTCCAGGCATGAACACTGGAGTGGGGTGCCTTTTCCTTTTCCAATGCATGAAAGGGAAAAGTGAAAGTGAAGTCGCTCAGTCGTGTCCAACTCTTAGTGACCCCATGGACTGCAGCCCACCAGGCTCCTCCATCCATGGGATTTTCCAGGCAAGAGTACTGGAGTGGGGTGCCATTGCCTTCTCCA
>SJYV01036121.1:347769-369581 GCA_006410875.1 Neotragus pygmaeus | reverse complement strand
CCATCTATTTCCCATGAAGTGATGGGACCAGATGCCATGATCTTCGTTTTCTGAATGTTGAGCTTTAAGCCAACTTTATCACTCTCCTCTTTCACTTTCCTCAAGAGGCTTTTTAGTTTCTCTTCACTTTCTGCCATAAGGGTGGTGTCATCTGCATATCTGAGGTGATTGATATTTCTCCCGGCAATCTTGCTTCCAGCTTGTGCTTCTTCCAGCCCAGCATTTCTCATGATGTATTCTGCATACAAGTTGAATAAGCAGCATATCCATCAGCAGAATCCCCAGGTGCCTGATGAGTGCTCAGTGAGTGAAAGGATGAGTCCATTCATTTAGCGTGCATTTATGGATGACCTACTGTGTGGGCTTCCCTCATAGCTCAGTCGGTAAAGAATTTGCCTACAATGCAGAAGACCCAGATTCCACTCCTGGGTCAGGAAGATCCTCTGGAGAAGGAAATGGCAACCCACTCCAGTATTCTCACCTGGAGAATTCCTTGGACAGAGGAGCCTGGCAGGCTACAGTCCATGGGATCACAAGAGTCAGACACAACTTAGCGACTAAACCACCACCACTGTGTGCTAGCAGTTGGGGATTCTGAAGAAAGCTAAAGAAAGCTTTTATTCTGCTGGGACTTAACAGTGCCTGGAGAGACAGACAGGTTACAAGTGAACATGTAATATGCTGGCTGATGGCAAATCCTATGAAAAGCAGAAAGCAGGATGAGGAGGACTGGACTTGGGAGAATCACAAATTTACATATCCCTGATGGCTCAGATGGTAAAGAATCTGCCTGCAGTCCAAGAGAGCCAGGCTCCATCCCTGGGTCAGAAAGATACCCTGGAGAAGGAAATGGCAACCCACTCCAGTATTCTTGCTTGGGAAATCCCATGGGTGGAGAAACCAGGCAGGCTACAGTCCATGGGGTCACAAAGAGTCGTTAGTGTGACCAACTAACACACTATGAGTTCCTTTCCTCTACTCAATCCCAGTACTTTCAGGGAGACAATGGCAGAGCTGGGAGAGAAACTAGGTCTCCTGTTAACCTGAATGGTGCTTCTGACATTGTGAGACTGGCTTGGATGTTAATGGAGAGCAGTCTGGTCCATATATCTCTGCTTTTCACACAATTTCCATTGTCCTTGGAGAAGGCACTAACTTTCTCCCTTTTTCTCCCCTGAACACTTTGTATTCTAAACTCTGATATACATGAAGAGCTTACTGTCATTTTGCCATTTGGTACTTTGGTGGGCATTGAATATTCCCTTTTTTATTAATGGGATTTAATTTTTATCAATTAACTCTGATGAAAGCTTGCTTGTAGTGCCTCCTCTCTGGCTGGTGTTTGCAAGCGCCTGGAGCAATGAGAGCCTGCCTCCCGCCTGTGCGGGCAGGACCAGTAGCTGCTAATTGTGTGAGGCAGATGCAAAGGCATCACAGACTATGCTCCAAGGAACACCTACCTAAATGCCTTAAAGCATGCTCATTTCCCTTTAACCATGGCCCCTCGCAATCTTGACAACCTGGTTTTTAGAAGTGGGACTTCAATTCTTTTCAATTGAAGAGTTCAATTCAATTCAACCCTTACCAATTAGGAGGTAAGAGATGCAAGCAGAGAATTTTCAAAAAAGTGAGGATTTCTTCTCCAACTACAGAAATGCATGTCTGAGATAACTAGCAATGAGGGACTGAAGTCCACTTAGGAGAAAACTTTGTCACTATAACTTTCCTTTTTCATGGACATATCTTTTCCTCTTTAAAAACGTAGAGCTGAATCCACTGAGTACTGTGGCCATTAGGACTGGGGGGATGTGACATCTGACATCTGGGACCACAAATGGGAGCCCCTCGAGTCAGTAGTAGAAGATCAAAGGCTCTGCCCACTGGGTCTGGGTTGCAGGGGAGGGGCTTCCTGCTTTTGGCTTGGCGCACTCCCTGGGGTAACTTATTCTTCCAGGCAAGGTCTGCTTACTGCCTTAGGGAGAAACACAGGCAGTGGAACTCCTGCTCCACAGGCATTTCCTCGTTATGTAACTGGCTAGGGTTCTTTTTTAAAAAATTAATTAATTTTAATTGGAGGATAATTACTTTACAATACTGTGATGGTTTTTGCCATACATCGACATGAATCAGCCACGATTTGGCAAGGGTTCTTGAATGGCAGAGTGAGACTGTGTTGACATTCTGCGAGCAACTAAGAACTGTGCTCGGAAGTAGGAATCTACCTCTAACAAAAAAGAAGTAAAGTCAACATATTTGTAATAATAGGTATTGCTACTACTATTGAAAAAATACTAAGGTTGATAAAGGTCTATTTATCAAAGTTGTATATTGTAACAATCTTTGGGGGTTAATTTTACTTAAATGAAAATAATTATGTACATTATGCATGTACATTGTTAAAAAAAATACAAACGGTACAGATAAAAGCAGTGAAAAATAATGCTGTCTCTCACCTCTGGATTCAAAAGTTTCCTCCTCAAAGACAAGTAGAGTTCTGTGCATATTATTCAAAAACTGTTTCATGCATTTTCAACATTGCAATAATTCGCAAATAATAGCCTGTAAAGTGCATGTAGTCATCCAGACCTGGACTTCTGGAGAGCATTCCCTGCTCTCCAGCTCAGTGCTTCAGTTCTAGAAGCCTCTGTATTTACCTCCTTTATAAGGCTGTTAGCATCAAATAAGATAAGTCTTACATAACTGAGGTCCTAGCAGGTCAGTGCTCAGTAAGTGATGGCCTATATGAATGATTATTTATGATCTATCCACTAATTTATGGTTTCCAGATAAAATGTAGGACTCCCAGGCAAATTTTCACATAAACAATAAAGAATTTTCTAAATATATCCCAAGTATTTCATGGGATATATTTACACTAAAAATAATTATCATTTACTTGTAGGCCTAATTTAACTGGGTGTTCTGTGTTTTTATTTGTTAAATTTGGCAACCCTACAGTAAATGCCAAACTCGGGGCTGTAGGACATGGAGAGAACAGCATTCTAGGCTGTCAAAATATCACAGCTTTGGTTTAGTCCCCGCATTTTATAAGATCCCTCTTCAGCACTCTGAGTGTCAGCCAGCCTAGCTAGATTATTGTTATTTTAGCTTTCGGTTGCGCTGAGCCTTCGTCGCTGTGCATGAGCTTTATTGGGTTGCAGCAGCATGGTGTCCCTTGTTGAGGAGCACGGGCTCCAGGGCGCTTGGGTTTAGTAGTAGTTATGGCGCATGGGCTTAGTTGCTCCATGGCACGTGGGCTGTTCCCGGAGCAGAGGTCAAACATGGGTCTCCTGCTTTGCCAGGTGGATTCCCATCCATCGTACTGCCAGGGGAGTCTCCTAGCCAGATTCTTAGCTGAAGAAGTGGTATGGCAATAGGAGATTCTGTATGTGACGCTATCCTCAGGACTGGTCTATTGCCAGCTACACTCATGGCTTCTCTGCTTTTCTCTGTTGCTGCCCACACTCTCCATCCTTGGAAAGTCTAGAACCAAGAAAGAATCTTCCTTCAGTCATAGCTGCAGGATTATACACTGAGGGGAAGGGAAATGAAGGGTAAGGAAGACTAGCAAGCCCTGGGCCAAACTGATGGGTCTCCAGACGAGTGAGGTGGAGACTGTGGGGCGGTTAGTCTCTCAGGGCTTGTGGAAGTCAGAAAGTTTTAATTGACGTGTGGACCCTCTTGAGTGGTACCCTCCCCTTCTCTTTCCTGGATAGAATAAAACATGAAATGTTGGTGAAGGTTGCTTGTCGAGAGGAGGGGGAGGAGGAGGAAGTTTTTGATATTTGGCCACTGATAAATCAGCAAAGCCCTCCCTTAAAAGCATGTTAGATTATAGTTTTCATGAGATATGGACACTAGGTAAACATCTGGAAATGGAAAAAAATGTAAGTAAACATCTCTTTACCTAAGCATATGTTATCCTGTAGTTTAGATTTCAGAATACTTAGGTGGTCTGATTTTTAAAAATATTTTATTTATTTACTTGGGTCATGCAAGATCTTTAGTTGCTGCATATGAACTCTTAGCTGCAGCATACAGGACCTAGTTCCTGGGCCAGGGATTGATCTTGGTACTCCTGCACATTGGGAGCACAAAGTCTTAGCTACTGAACCATCAGGGAAGTCCCCTGGGGGTCTGATTTTCATGAGACTTACCACTCTCCTCTTCGGTCTGGTTCTCTCTATTTCAGTCTTTCTATTGTCTGTCTCTCTGTAAGCTCCTCCTTCCTTTCTCCCCATTCCACTCCTGGGTCATTTCAGAGAACCTCTGGGATTCCCTGTGTAAGCTTCAGTTTCATAATGTCCAAGAAAAATTTATGTCACTGCATTCTGTGTATGATATTCTTATTAAGTGGCAGCCTGGGGGGACAGACAGTAGGAGAAAATGGTTTGAAGGCTGTTACCTTACCCATTCTCTCCGGTAGAAAGAATGCTGACAGTCATCCACGGAAGCCATCAGAATGAGAGTATCTATAGCCAGCATATGTGCTAAGTCACTTAGTCGTGTCCGACTCTGTGATCTCATGAACTGTAGCCCTCCAGACTCCTCTGTCCATGGGGGTTTCCAGGCAAGGATACTGGAATGGGGTGTCATGTCCAGCTCCAGGATCCTCCCTACCTAGGGATTGAACCCGTGTCTCCAGCACCTCCTGCATTGGCAAGAAGGTTCCTTACCACTGGGTGCCACCATGGAAGCCCCATCTACAGCCAGAGAGAAAGTATTTTCTAAGCAAGTGGCTGCCAGGGTTGTACTTGCGAAGGCAAATGAAAGGAGAGGTCTGATATAGGGCATGAAACAAAACGGAATGATAAAAGACATTTCACAGTGCTAGTAAGTCTGGGAATGGTTGGTGAAATTATTTTGATTTTGTAAATTATTTTGAGAACTTACTTTTTGGGATATTTAAAGTCTTTCTTCCTACTTCCTTCCAATTATAATTATCAAATTATTGGGGAAATTGCTTCTATATTGTAATTCATAAAATAAGGCTAGTTTGGTCTCTTTTCTTCCCCTTTATATTTATTTATTTGGCTGTGCCATGCAGCATTTGGGATCTTAGTTCCCTGACTAGGGATTGAACCCGTGCCCCGGGTTGGGACCACAGAATCTTAACCTCTGGACTGGCAAGAAGTCCCAGTTTGGTCTCTTGCTGCTGCTGCTAAGTTGCTCCAGTCATATCTGACTCTGTGTGACCCCACAGAGGGCAGCCCACCAGGCTCCTACATTTCTGGGATTCTCCAGGCAAGAGTACTGGAGTGGGTTGCCATTTCCTTCTCCATTGGTTTCGTAAGGAGGTTTTAATTTTTTCATGTGTATCTGTGTCATGCTTTTCATCAGACTTTTTCTTAGGATGGATAGAAAACAAAATCTCTTTTAGGAATAGCAGATGCAAAGAAATGTGTAAAGTTAAATATAACCTATCTTTATGAATTCTGAATGAAAAATCTGACTAATCAGCATGGGGTTGGTACTTTTAAAACCTCCAAAGGCCTTCAGGCGAGAAAGACACAAGAATCATAGGCTTGAAATATTACCATCAGTAAGTTGGAGTTTAATGAAGTAAAGCTTGATCTCCACGCAATGGTGTCAGTTAATTGAGCTTTGGCATACTCAGTGAATTTAACTACTGCTTAAGTCATGATTTTCTCCTCTGAAAACCGGGACAAAGGTTGACCATCTTGTTCTCTAACTTATCCTTAATTAACAAATACAATCAAGTGGAAAACTTTTATTTTTGCATGTTAGTCATTAATGGAACAGAGGAAGTATTTGCATATGATAATACACTTATGTATTTAAGAGTTGGTTTGAATGATAACTACTGGTAAGATGACTGCCAATGTATCATGTAAAGAATTAACGAGAATTAAAGTTATGAGCTACTTTATGTGTTAAAACATAAGCCATCAATTCCTTGTAAATGTCAGCTACAGAGTATAGGGATTGGGCATATCCTTGTTTCATTACAGGAACTCAGATATAGAGGCATTATTGTCTAAATATTTTTATCTGAAACTTGTAAAAATTTATAATTTGTCAGTTCAGTTCAGTTCAGTTACTCAGTCATGTCTGACTCTTTGTGACCCCATGGACTGCAGCACACCAGGCTTCCCTGTCCATCACCAACTCCCGGAGCTTACNAAACCATAGCTTTGACTAGATGGACCTTTTGTCAGCAAAGTAATGTCTCTATTTTTCTTATGCTGTCTAGGTTTGTCATAGCTTTTCTTCCAAGGAGCAAGCGTCTTTTAATTTCATGGCTGTAGTCACCATCTGCAGTCATTTTGGAGCCCAAGAAAATAAAGTCTGTCACTGTTTCCATTGTTTTTGCAGCTAGCATAGAAACATTTCTAAGGCTGACATCTTCCCATTCCCTCCTGCCTTTCCCCCTAAATCTTGTAGAAGATCAGCAGTTGGCTTTGCTCAGTGAAGTCTTGTGGGACCTCCCCCTTATTTAAGCAGGTACTAAATTCAGCATTTTGGATTCATATTTTAAGTGATGAGTCTCATCCGTTCACATGTTCCACCAAAATAATTTCTAAGGCTTTCACTTGTAGCATTCCATGGGTTCCTTGGGCCTAGGACATGTTTATTGGGCAACTTGGTACAAATATTATTTGTCGTTTGTCTTTGCTGCCAGGTAAGTCTATCTCTACAATGATTTGGCTTCCAACAGGTTTTAGTGTTCTTGTTACTTATTTTATTATCCCAGGGTTTGTAACCAAACCATCTCTGGCTTATTTCAGTGACTTTGGCTGCTGAGTTTATTTTAATATTCTGTGCTTTGTATCTTAGAATTTATTTAACAAAATTATTTTAAGGAAATTAGACCTTTTGGTCTGTAGGCACACAAATTTTTTTTTTTTTAAGTATATGTATGCAATCATTAGAGGTTTCGGTTTGCAGTTGTACTGCTTGGTAAATATTTTTGCCATTAACCTACTGGAGAATTCCACGGGTCACTTTGCTTTTGCAATTGTTTGACTATTTGTACAGTAATGTCTAAGGTGTTTTTGTTACTTCCTGGATTGCCTCGTGCCTGCTGAATACAGGAAGAAGTACTCCGCAGAGAATAGAAGTAGGTGCAGGCTCAATAAATTTCCTGTTCAATCCAAGCCCACCTAGAAGACAATTGGTTGGACATCTGTTTGATCTGTGGCCAATTCATGCAGACTTGATGGGTTATATTAGTACTTAGCCTTGTATCCCCTTCAGAATCCTCATAAAGACACTGTCAAGTCAACCGGAGGTTGTGTTGTTTCACTCATGGGTGGAGTCAGTAATTATCTGGGATTCTACTGCGTGATCTCTTTCTTGTTAATCTGCGTCAGTGTTTCACTCTCCTCGAGAACTCTTTCCTACATGAAGTTGCTCTGTAATCCCCACTTTTGCACTTACCTTTGTGTAGGTGATTTAGAATAACAAAGCCCCTTTGGGAAAACTTTTGACATGTCAGAATTTACACACTAAAGAAGGATTCTCGAAAAATTAGGAAATAATAACATTCAAAGGTTCAATGCCGGCTTCTTTAGAATGGTCAAGCCAAGGAGCCCACAGAACAAAATGCTACCTCTAAGGTATTTTCTCTCAAAAAACACTCTAGTTCACTATCATTTAAGCCACATGGAACCCACTCTTCTTGCGTCTTCCATCTCTGTGTTGTCTTCATCACCCGCTTTACAGCTCTTCTCTTCCTTCAGTTCCTTCCTCTGACCTCCTAAATGAATTTTCCTTTCTTCAGGATTTTCTTAATAAAAGGACATGCCGTTTTTATCACACTATAAATATCTAAAGTGAAAGATTGCAGCATGGAAGCTGAATTTAAGCCAATGGTCTAGAATTAAGTAAAGGACCCTAGTTAAAAAAATTTAAACCTCAGTGAGATGGACAGAAATTTACTGCAGAGCTTGAGATTTTATTAGATATTTATTGTTTTGGACTATCAAATCTGTACCAACTAGTTCATTCGATTGCTAGCCCCCTCAGATGGGGGAAAATGGTTAAAAGCACAGGATGAGAAAGACAAAGAGAGTTTAAACAGCCCAGTAGTCCATAATTTAATAATCACCTTGAGAGGGCAAGAAAGACAGTGTATTCCATTAAGCTGTTTTGGAAGTCTTTCCCAAAGAGAAGATTGGACAAAGATTCAAAATTGCAAACAAAATGAAGATGAATCAATAGGAGACTTAGAAAATAGACCCTCGGAAATTTTAAGCAGTGTTCTGGCTAGTCCTAGACTCTTGAGTAAAGGGAGCCTTGTCCTCTCTTTTAGTAAGTAGATTTAGACCTGAAATAGAGGTTTTAGTCATAAATAAGTAAATTGGAATGGAAAATTGCCAATTTAAAATATATAGAGAGTAAATAAGCTAGAAATGAAAATAGATTTCTAGATCTCAAGGCAAAACAACTGACCTTTGAAATAAGGACAAAAACAGGACTGAAAGTCTATGAATAAAGATCTCTGTAAATATTTGCAAGCAGAGGGCCATTAGAAGAAACAGTGTTCCATATTACCAAATAAATAAATACTCAAACATGGTATCATGCGAGAGAAACATTAGCACCCCCCAATTTCCTCTCCTTCTTCTGAACTTCCAGGAGGAATTGTCTAAAGATATGAAGAAGGCCATCAGCTTTCTTGTTCATATAGTTACCGCTAACTCTCTCTGGCCTCCACTGCCTTAGAATTCAGTTCCCAGAATGAAAAGGTAAAGTTGTCTGAAAGGTAAAAGGACATGCACATTGACTGGAAGTAAGTACAGAAGAAGGAAAATAGTTTTATTGGTTTAAAAAATTATGTAAGTCTCATTATGTAAGCCAGGGAAGCCTGGCGTGCTGCAGTCTATGGGCTTGCAAATGGACACGGCTGAGCCATTGAACAACAAGTTTGGTGTGTCTGACACTATATTTTGACTTTGGAATACAGTACAGTGCGCACGTCACCAAAAGTTTAGTCCCCAGAGACTTGACCTGCTTTACCCATTTTGTGCTCCCCCAACCCCTTTCACCTCCGGTAAACATTACTCTGTTTTCTGTGTCTGCTGTCTGTTTTTATTTGATTATTTATTTGTTTATTTACTTGCTTATTTTTGTTCCACATATGAGTGAAATCATCTGGTATTTGTTTTTCTCTGACTTAGTTCACTTAGCATAACACCCTCACAGCCCATTGACGTTGATAATAGCTATTCTAATGGGCATACGATGATATCTTATTGTGGTTTTGCTTTGCATTTTCCTGATGATTAGTGATGTTGAGCATCTTTTCATGTGCCTGCTGGTGTCTGTATGTCTTCTTCAGAAAAAAAAAATGTCTACTTAGCTCTTCTGTGCATTAAAAATCTGTTGCTGTTGTGTTCTATCAGCTCTTTATATATTTTGGCTATTAACAGAGTACTTCTATGCCTACGTGTGTGTGATCAGTCACTCAGTCGTGTCCGACTCTTTGCGGCCTCATGGACTATAGTCTGCCGGTCTCCTCTGTCCATGGAATTTTCCAGGCAAGAGTACTGGAATGGATTGCCATTTCCTTCTCCAGGGGATCTTCCCGACACAGGGATCGAACCTGCATCTTTTGTGTCTCCTGCATTAGCAGGCAGATTCTTTGCCACTAGTGCCGTGTTATGTCATATCGGAATGCAGGCTAAATTGTAAGAGGCAAACTTGAAGGCACGCAGTAAATTGTAGAAGGCTAGAGAAGGTATAAATTGTATTTGCCTTGGTTTGCTAAAGCCACTGAAGTACTAGGAATTTCTAGTTATTCTGAGGCCTGTCCCATGTTCACAGTAATTTTGGGATCATCATCAGAAGAACGGTCATTTCTCCTTGGTGATACAAAAACTACAACTTTAATAAAAGCTCTACTTTGTATATAAAAACAACAGTTATAATGTACTGAGAAAGGCTTTATTTTGAGAATTCTCTTAAAATTCTCCTACATATGCTTATTGTGGGTGATTTAGACAAAAGAATGCACACATTCTGTATGATTTGAGAAATAACTGAAGAACAAACTATAGCCTCAGAATTCCTAAGGGCAAAAGACTTTATGACATAGGCAGAAAATTGAACAAAGTCCAGTGCCCAGATTGATGAACTGGGAGGAGCATACTTCAGCTGTTCTATCAAAGTAGGATGGTCATCCCAGGAGGAACCCTCTGCATGGTTGCTGGAGTTGTGAGCTGCCTGAGCTTCTGCTTTCAGGAAACACCATTTTTAATTGAAAGAAATAACAGATGGGCAAAACTAGTTTTTTTAGACTTGGGCATTTGGTACATATTTGCTCAAAAATGAACCAAGGGAATTTGTTTCTTAAAGGAAAACATCTGACCAGATTTGCTATCAGTGACAAAATTTCAGTTTTCAGGCAATGGTGAAAGTTGGGAAAACTTGTATCTCTCATGATCTTGCCAGTTTCCCCACACTTTAACACTTTTCCAATGGGATCAGGGAAGATGTTAACAAATGAGATTTTGATATTATATAATTAAATATGGTAACATTTGTAATATCCATATTACCCTGTGAACTAATATTTTCCAAATCACCAAAGCATGAAATGGCAAAATCATGTATAGACAAAAGATCCATTCAATTGTAGTATAGATCAATTAATTTTAATATAGCAGAATATGAAAAGGTCACTGATATGATATCAGATTCCACTTTGCAGTTAACCTTTAAGAAACTATCAGCTGTCAAGTTTGATGTGGTATCAAGAAAGAAATCCACGGGGACATGAAAAGACTATTATAATATTTCTCCTCTTTCTAATTATTTGTATGAGATCAGATTTTTTTTTTTAGTGAAAGCAACATATTGCCACAGGTTGAATTCAGACACAGGTAGTAGGACCTGGTGTTTTCTTTTAAGCCAGTCATTTGAGAAGTTTGCAAAAGTGAAAAGCAATGGCACACTTCTCCCTAATTATCTTGTTTTGTAAAGTATAGTTACTTTCATTTAAGCATTTTATTTCTGCTACCATGTAATGGGTTTTTTACTGTTATTTGAAATCAAGTAAATATTTACAAAATATCTCAGTTTTGATTTATAATGCACTAAATATCAATGAATATAAGCCACATAAGCAAAAGGTCTTTGGAGTCCTCAATACTTTTGAGTTAAAAAGGTTTGAGGACCATAACGTTAGACAAATTCAAGGAAAAGTTTTTGGGTAATTTATTATGTTCAGTTCAATTCAGTCACTCAGTTGTGTCCGACCCTTTGCAACCCCAGGAACCACAGCACAACAGGCCTCCCTGTCTATCACCAACTCCCGGGGTCCACCCAAACCCATGTCCATTGAGTTGATGATGCCATCCAACCATCTCATCCTCTGTCATCCCCTTCNTCTAATGAGATGGATGAAACTGGAGCCGATTATACAGAGTGAAGTAAGCCAGAAAGAAAAACACCAATACAGTATACTGACACATATATATGGAATTTAGAAAGATGGTAATGATGACCCTGTATGCAGGACAGCAAAAGAGACACAGATGTGTAGAGCAGACTTTTGGACTCTGTGAGAGAGGGAGAGGGTGGGAGGATTTGGGAGAATGGCATTGAAACATGTATACTATCATGTAAGAAGTGAATCGCCAGTCTATGTTGAATGCAGGATGCAGGATGCTTGGGGCTGGTGCATGGAGATGATCTGCAGGGATGATGTGGGGTGAGAGGTGGGAGGGGGGTTCATGTNAGGATTTGGGAGAATGGCATTGAAACATGTATACTATCATGTAAGAAGTGAATCGCCAGTCTATGTTGAATGCAGGATGCAGGATGCTTGGGGCTGGTGCATGGAGATGATCTGCAGGGATGATGTGGGGTGAGAGGTGGGAGGGGGGTTCATGTTTGGGAGCTCATGTATACCCGTGGCAGATTCATGTCAATGTATGGCAAAACCAATACAGTATTGTAAAGTAAAATAAAGTAAAAATAAAAATTAAAAAAATAATAATAAAAAAAGAGATAAGATCCTGTCATTTACTTGATCCATCCAGGAAGAATTCCCCTCTGTGCCATTGTGCAAGACACTAGCTTCACTTGGCTTTTAAAATTCTTGCACTTTTTCCAGCATTCATTTGGCAGCAGAACAAGTACATCTCTTGTGATTGCAAACTTGGTCAGCAATTTCTTCTTTTGTTGTTTGTTATTAACTTGATGCTTTTATTTAAAGGCATGCTGCTGAAGCTGTTCCTCTGTGATTTAGTTCAGCATCGACAGGTAATACTGGAGGTCTCAACAAGGGCCTGATGGTTCCTACCTGCTCAGGACCCACACAGGGAAAACCCAGGGGCTCTCAGGAGCTGTTTTCCTAGATCAATTAACCCCAGTGCCTAGTGGAGCGAACTGAGTCATGAAGTCGTATGTCTAGTGCCTGTGGCTGCCTGACTTCTATGAAAGAAAAAATGCAGCCCCGTTTTGTGATGGGAAAAAGTCTCTGTGACCTTCCCTCTGCCAGGATCAGGTTGTATAAACTGGCCTCAAGCTTCCAAATTAAGGGGATGGAAGATTTCTCGAGAATTCTAAGAAGTGAGGGAAATGGAAGGTAAAGGGGCCAGTAGTGTAATTCGGAATGGCCTGTTCCCATGAAGAAAGTTCTGTTTTGGTTTTAGAGATGGGCTTCTTGACTATCAGATCAAATTTAAGATGTTTTCAGTGGGGGTGAAGAGCTCTTGGTGATCTGACATCTTGCTTCTGTACTAGTCCTTCAGCGCCAGTGCTGGAGACAACAGCAAAGACCATCACCGCTTGCCTGAGTTCCTCTGTGCTGGGCAGGCTGCTAGGCATACAGAGTAAATTATTTTTCAACCTTGTTTTGTGTAGCTATGCCAGGGTGTCTATGCCCTTAACCTTTATGTGGCTCAGCTCAAAATGTCTACAGAAAGAGAAAAAGAACAGGCTAACTTAAAGAACTGCCAACGATCCCAGCTGGAAGAAAGGGAGGCAACTTTAATGACCTACTGCTATATGTGCCTGGTCAGAGAAGGCACCCCACTCCAGTACTCTCGCCTGGGAAATCCCATGGATGGAGGAGCCTGGTAGGCAGCTGTCCATGGGGTTGCTAAGAGTCGAACACGACTGAACGACTTCACTTTCACTTTTCACTTTCATGCATTGGAGAAGGAAATGGCAACCCACTCCAGTGTTCTTGCCTGGAGAATCCCAGGGATGGGGGAACCTGGTGGGCTGCCGTCTATGGGATCGCACAGAGTCAGACATGACTGAAGCGACTTAGCAGCAGCAGCAGCAGCATATGTGCCTGGTACCATGCTCAGGTTTTGCATACATCATCCACTCCATGTGGCAGCTCTAACAGCTGATGTTTTCATCCCCCTTTAAGAAGATGAACCCAGAGCTCAGCCAGGGTAACTTGCCCAAGGTCAAACAGCTTTCAAGTTTGGTGTTCAAACCCAAGCCTGTCTGAGTGCATAGCCTGCCTGCCTTCTGCTGTTGCATGTCTTGCAAGAGGTTCATGGGTCAAGTACTGCTGAACCCATGAACTGGTTACAGCACCGTGATTATGACAGCTCTTGTTCAGGTGTGGAGACATGCATTCTTTTATGATATTAAATCAAGAGCAAACGGCTGTTTTTTTGGGGGCACTGTCACTCCTTCTGTCCTTTGGGAAAAGTGTTTTTGGTCGCCAAGGCACGGTGGTAATGTGGGGGCATCTTTGGACTTCTCTCTGTGGTGGTTTCTCGCCTATGCTGACCCCATTGCATGTGCGCATGCTCAGTTGCTTCAATTGTGTCCGACCCTGCAATCCCATGGACTGTAGCCTGCCAGACTTCTCTATCCATGGGATTACCCAGGCAAGAATACTGGAATGGATTGCATTTCCTTCTCCAGGGGACCTTCCAAACCCTGGGGTCAAACCCATGTCTCCTGCCTTGGCAGGCGGATTCTTTACCACTGAGCCATGTAGGAAGCCCCATTCTGACCCCATTAAAGGAACCTAAAAGAGGCTGAAGGGGGGGGCTCTGGAGCTTTGGAACTGAGGGGGTTAGAATCCAGGGTATTTGAGTCAGAGCCTGGCCCAAGAAGGGGGCTCAAACGGCATCCAGAGTGCTGGCTGCTGCTTCCAAACTCTCCTCCCCACTCTGGACCCAGTCTTCTCGGAGTAGCCGCATCATCCTGTCCTTCTCAAACCAGGTTTTCACCTCATGCAGAGCCACCTCTGATCACTAATTGAACTCAGGTCTGTAGACTTTCTCTTAAAAATTTTTTTTAAATTAAAAATTTTTATTGGAGTACAATTAGTTTACAATGTTGTATTAGTTTCTGCCGTATAGCAAAGTGAATCAGCTACATGTATACACATGCCTCCTCTTGTTTGGATTTCTCTCCCCTTTGGGTCCCCACGGAGCACTGGGTGGAGCTCCCTGCGCTGGGCAGTCGGTTCTCATTCGCTGTCTGTTTTATGCATAGTTCTCAGTCGTGCATGTGTCGATCCCAGTCTCCCAGTTCATCCCACTCCTCCCACTCTCCCCCTTGGTATCCATGTTCGTTCTCCACATCTGTGTTTCTATTTTGGCGTTGCAAATAAGATCACATGGACAGACTCTTCCTTCCTGAAGAGGCAGCCGCTCTGCTGTCTTCTCTCAGCCCTTTCCCAAGACCTTCCCACCCTTTCTGCTCAGGGTTGAGGTGATTTCCTCTCTCCACTCTGTTTTTAGGTGTGTCCCTCTTCCTTGTTTTCAGGTTCAAGGCCTCTCTATACAGTTTTTCATGAAATCCCAAGTGAAGGGGATAGTGAGATCCTCTGCTTCGAATCTTCTCCTGGCCGCCCATCTAGCTTAGAATGGAGTCCGCACCCCTTACTACAACCTGCACATCCTTCTAACCTGACTCCTGTACCTGCTCACGCTTCATCTTATTCTCCTTATGTCTGGCCACCCTCGTCTTCTCAAACACCCTCCTTTGTTCCTACCTCAGAGCTTTGAACTTGCTCTTCTTTCCTCTGGCTTCTGCTTTTCAGATGTTCACTTCTCATATTTCAGATGTTCACTTCTTCTTTTAACCCCAAGACAGCTGTTTCACAGAAGCCTGCTCTTAATCCAAAGGAGGCCCCCCAAACCCCCTAACACTGGCTTCCATCCTCATTGCCCTATTTTATTTATTTATAATACTTAAAAATATTTGTATCTTACTCATGTATTTGTCTTATCCCCATGAGCAGCACTGTATTGCCAAGGCCAAGTACAGTGTCTGGCATACAGCAAACCTTCGGTAAATATTTGTTGAATCAGCAGTTTGAACAATGGTACCTGGAAGATAGTATGTCCTCAACACATCTTGGTTGAATGGCTACATCCTTTCTCAAAGTTCAGCCCTAGATTCCCAGAGGGCCAGAGATTCCTCAACAAGTGGTCATAGATGAAAATAATTTTGAGAGCCACCATTTAGGATCCCTTTCTCCTAGAGTCAGAGAAGGTCTGTGATGCAAGCCTCTCCAAAGTCCCTCTAAGTTTTGAATTATCCTTAGAGAAAGTCTGATGAGCCTGGACGCTAGCAGTGAGAGAATTTTCCAGTCCTCAGGTTGCTGTTGCTTGGTTGCTAAGTAGTGCTCAACTCTTTGTGACCCCATGGACTGCAGCCCGCCAGGTTCCTCTGTCCCTGGGATGTTCCAGGCGAGAAAACTGGAGTGGGCTGCCATTTCCTTCTCGAGGGGACCTTCCCGAGCCTGGGATTAAACCCATGCCTCCTGATACTGGTGGCTCCTTTCCTGATGAGCCACCAGGGAAGCCCCCTTAATCTCTGGGCAACTTCATTAGAAAGCTGAAACCATGCCTGGACCCACTCGTTCTGTTCTGATTCAGAGGATTATGTCGGGTGATCACTGGGCCAATCAATGGATAAATCCATGTTCTCTCATCCTCCACACTTTAGTCATCAAATTATTTCATCTGAATTTTACTCTATACCTCCTTTCCCTTAATTTTGTCTAACATGAGGTAGGTAGAGATGAGCTAGTTGACATTAAAGGCATACAAGTCGCCTGTTAAATGCAGGACACTTAGATTCATAAATCTTTCTAACTGCTTGAATATAACAGAATCTCCTTTGAAAAACATTTTTTTCCCCTTTGAAATCTTTTTCCTTAAGTCAACATGTTTTGAAGTCACTGTCATGCTATTACGTTAGTTAGCTGTTTCTGATCTGTTGCCCACATGGGGATTACTTAGAACATATGTTCTTATTACTAATCTAAATGAAGGACATTTTTAAAAAAGAACCCAAGGGAATACAAATACAAAATCTTGCATTTGGTGTAAAACTTTATCCTTGCTAAATTCAAGGCAACAGAGAATAGCTTGCAAGCCCATCAATGCCAGACTGTTATCTTGTAGAATTTTTATGGTCATATTCTTTAAAAACAGCTTTATTGGAAAAGCAGTGCAGAGTCTGAAGCACCTGTTGTCATCAGCAGTCACATGATAGCACCTGACCCTCCTCTCAGGACTCAGGTGCTTAGTCTTTCTCATTGACCCTTGGAGCTGACTTGGAAATTCTGGCACCGAGAAAGGGACAGAATACAAGGTCACCTTGCGGAGCCACATAGAGACTCTTCGTCTCAGTTTATTTGTAAAACCGGAATGACCCTCATATTCACCCTTACAGGCTGAGTCTCACAAGGATAGGCTGAGATGACAAGTTTCCATGCATGTTGATACAAGTGAAACATGCTAAACACTTTGTTACTAATTTTAAAATTCATGATCCACCCATAGACCAATCATCCTGTCTGAGCAGAGCAGTTGTTTTACAATATGCACAAAAGAGCTAGTGGAGAAAAGCTTGATCCTCTGTAGAGAATATATTTGATTCCAGAATTGCATCAGCCAATTACCAGGACTGAACTGTGCTTCTGGTGGGGGAGGGAAGGGGTAGTCAGGGGCCTGGGTGGGACACAGAGAAAGGAGCGCTTAAAGAGGGGCTGTTGGTTTTACTCTCACAAGGCCTCATGGACTGACTGAGGGTTCTGAGTAAGCGGGGGCTTCCCCGGTAGCTCAGTGGTAAGGAATCTACCTGCCAGTGCAGGAAATGCTGGGGACTTGGGTTCAATCCCTGGATCAGGAAGATCCCCTGGAGGAGGGCACGGCAACCCACTCCAGTATTCTTGCCTGGAAAGTCCCATGGACAGAGGAGCCTGGTGGGCTACAGTTCATGGGGTTGCAAAGAGTCAGACAAGACTATGTGAGTGAGTGCACATGCTGAGTCTTGGCTCTCCTGAAAGATGTTATACGTTGGGAGTCTCCACTCTTGAGATCAAAGATGCTGCTGGTGAGGACCCACAGAGTCCGTGTACCTTTGCAGATCTCACGGAGAATGACACCAGAGACCTTGTCCAGGTCCACAGTTCCAGCCATGACCTCCACACACAGCCCTCTCCATCTAGTGCTCTGTCTAATGCAAGGATGTCCCTTGAACTCTATTTCTGAATTTTCAGCTTCTGCTAGTGTACCTCCCTGGACATGATGCTAGAATCCCGCATACAGCAGAACCAAAGCCAAAATAATGGTCAGCTACTCTCTACAACCAGTTTTTTCTCATCTCCTTGAAAAAAAGGTTTTTTTAATTTTTAAAAATATTGATTGATTGATTGATTGATTGATTTGGCTGTGCTGGGTTGTAGTTGAGGCACACAGGATCTTTGTCGTGGCATGTGGAATCTTCTGTTGCGACGTGTGGGCTCTTCTCTAGTTGTGGTGTGTGGGTTCAGTAGTTGCAGGGTGCAGTCTTAGCTGTCCTGGGGCATGTGGGATCTTAGTTCCCTGCCCAGGCGTTGACCCGTGTTCTCTGCATTGGGAGCTCAAAGTCTTAGCCACTGGACCACCAGCAGAGTCCCTCATCTCTTTTCTATCCATGGCGTCACCCTTTTCACCTAGCGTCCGGCTCAGAGATCCCTGTCTGCCTTTGTCTTCCTTGACCTTTTCTTTCCTGTGACCCTCCTGTGATTCTTCTTTAACCAAGTGCCTTTTTCCTTCTCCTTCTGTTCCTTCCACCATCACCTTATTTCTCTTTTCGTAGATGATGATACATAAGCTCCAACTTGAAATTCTTTTCTGTCCTCAGATAAAGTCCCATACTATTGCTTGGCATTTAAGATCCAAATACTTTGCTTCTCCCATCAATTCAGTCCAACCTTCACTGCTCTCTTGTTGAATTTCTCAACTCCAGCCTCCTCACCAGTCACCAAACATACTGAGTGATTTTTTTTTTTTTACCCCCAAGATTTTTTTCTTGCTATCCATTTCCCTGGAATACCCCATTCTTCAGCCTCAGCTCTGCAGCTCAAAATCTCATTTATTCTTCAAATCCCAACTCACAGATAACTGGCCACGCAGCCTCCCTTGTTTCTGACCCTGTAAGGGTGGTTCCCCTTGAGTGATGCAGTGTATCACTGCATGTTAGGGGAGCAGACATTCTGGAGTCAGACAGACCTGGGCCTGAACCCTACCTCTGCCATGACCAGCTGTAGGACTGTAAGCCTCAGTTTCTACATCTCTAAAATGAGGATAATAATACCTATATCCCAAGTTGCTCACTTGTGTCTGATGGTTTTGTGACCCCATGGACTATAGCATGCCAGGATCCTCTGTCCATCAGATTTTTCAGGCAAGAAAACTGGAGTGGGTTGCCCTTTTCTCCTCCAGGGGATCTTACCAACCCAGGGATGGAACCTGCATCTTTTACGTCTCCTGCATTGGCAGGTAGATTCTTTACCACTAGTGCCACCTGGGAAGCCCAGTAATACTTATGTAGGATTCTTATGAGACAGCGTTTGAGTCTTTAGTGTATGGTTATTTCAGAGAGTCAACTGAATATTCGTTGCTGAGGCTGAAGCTGAAGATTCAGTACTTTGGCCACCTGATGCGAAGAGCTGACTCATTAAAAAAGACCCTGATGCTGGGTAAGATTGAGGGCAGGAGGAGAAAGGGACAACAGAGGATGAGATGGTTGGATGGCATCACCGACTCAATGGACATGAGTTTGAGCAAACTCTAGGAGATGGTGAGAGTCAGGGAAGTCTGATTTGCTGCAGTTCATGGGGTTGCAAAGAGTCGGACATGACTTAGCGACTGAACAATGGCTAAAGGACCTTTAAATCCGGACTCTGTTTCTTTTGATCTGTGTGATTTGAGCCAAGTTCCTTTTCTCTCTGTGCTTCAGGTTTTTGATCTGTAAAATGGGGATTATAAAAAGACAACTGACATCAAAAGGGTATTTAATGATACATAGGTTTGGCAAGTTTTTCTTCTGTGAAGGGCCACAGTGAATATTTCAGGCTTGTGGGTCGTATATATTCTGTTACAACTACTGTTGTAGAGAGAAAACAGCCAGAGATGGTATATAAACAAGTGGTGTGCCTGTGTTCCAATAAAACATACTTACTAGATATGCTGCTCAGGACAGAGCATGGTGCTCAGTAACCGGTCGTGGCTGTTATTATTCAGGAATGGGTAACATTTCCTTTACCTACATATAGGCATCATAAAAACAAGGTTTGTGGCTCATTTAACATAATCCCTATGGTTGGCAGAATACTGGCTCCCCTCAAAGATGCCCATGCCTTAATCCCTATATCTCATAATATGTTAAATTCCATGGTTCCTGGGAAGTTCAGGCTGCAATAACTAAAATGCTGTTCACTGGGTGGCTTAACCAGCAAGCATTTCTCACAGTTTAAGATTGGGGTATGTCAGCATGGTTGTGTTACAGAGAAGGCCCGCTTCAGGGTTGCGGTTGACTTTTCTTTTTTTAATTAATTAATTAATTTTACTTTACAATATTGTATTGGTTTTGCCATACACTGACTTGAATCTGTCATGAGTGTACATGTGTTCCCCATCCTGAACCTCCCTCCCACCTCCCTCCCCATCCCATCCCTCTGGGTCCGGATGACTGACTTTTTGCGATATCCTTCTACAGTGGGAAGGGCCACAGAGCTCTCTAGCCTCTTGGTGGTGGTGGTTTAGTCGCTAAGTCGTGTCCGACTCTTATAACCTCATGGACTGTAGCCTGCCAGGCTCCCTTGTCCATGGGATTTTCCAGGCAAGAATATTGGAGTGGATTGCCATTTCCTTCTCCAGGAATCAACCCAGGAATCGAACCTAGGTCTCCTGCATTGCAGGCAGATTCTTTACCGACTGAGCTACAAGGGAAGCCCAGCCTCTTCTTATCAGGGCACTAATTCCATTCATGAGGGCTCCACCCTTATGACCTAATCACCTTCCAAAGGCCCTGACTCCAAACACCATCACAGTGTGAGGGGTTAGGCGTTCAGCTTATGAATTTTGAGGGGATTCATTCAGTCCATAACACATGGCCAGAGGGAGTTAAGGTTGCAAATGGAGTTAGGTTGCTAATCAGCTGACTTGAAAACAGGGAGATAATCCTGAGTTACCCTGGTGGGCCAGTGTAATCAGGAGACCTTAAAAGTGAGAGAGAGACTCATAGGAGAGAATCACAGAGACGGGAAGGCAGCTGGAGGACTCAGTTTGCTACCACAGGCTTTGCAGACAGAGGAGTGGGGTCATGAGACAAGGAACATGGATACCTGTGGAAACTGGAAAAGACAAAGGTGGTGGATTCTCTCTGGAGCCCCCAGATGGGGAGGCACCCTGCTGACAATTTGGCCTTAGTCATGGGAGACCTGTGCAGGACTGATATGCAGGACTGTAAGATGAAAACTTTGTGCTGTTCTGAGTCACATTTGTGGTAATTTGTTACAGCAGGAATGGAAAGCTGATACACTCTCCCATGTACCTGGTGCAGAGGACAGACCCTAATTCTCTGTCCGAGAGCTACACTCTCTCATGTCTGCATCAGAAAATGGTTTGATAGCATGTTTTCATATTATTAATACTGGTATGCTTATAAAGCCTGTGTGTTAGTTGCTCAACTGTGTCCAACTCTCTGTAACCCCATGGATTATAGTCTGCCAGGCTCTTCTGTCCATGGGATTTCCCAGGCAAGAATACTGGAGCAGGGAGCCATACCCTTCTCCAGGGTATGTTCTCAACCCAGAGATCAAACCCAGGTCTCCTGCACTGCAGGCAGGTTCTTTACTACCTGAGCCATCAGCACAGCTATATAAAGCCTGTATCACTAGCTATTTATCATTGTGCAAGTGCTGAACTGTCAATAATTATTGACTCTTTAAAGCGCTGCTGACAGTATCTGCTTTGGGGTGTTCGTTTCCTTTTCAGTTCAGTTCAGTTGCTCAGTCGTGTCCAACTCTTTGCAACCCCATGAATTGCAGCACGCCAGGCCTCGCTGTCCATCACCAACTCCCAGAGTCTATCCAAACCCACGTTGATTGAGTCTGTGATGCCATCCAACCATCTCATCCTCTGTCCCCTTCTCCTCCTGCCTTCAATCTTTCCCAGCATCAGAGTCTTTTCCAGTGAGTCAGCCCTTCACATCAGGTGGCCAAAGTATTGGAGTTTCAGCTTCAACATCAGTCCTTCCAAGGAACACCCAGGACTGATCTCCTTTAGGATGGACTGGTTGGATCTCCTTGCAGTCCAAGGGACTCTCAAGAGTCTTCTCCAACACCACAGTTCAAAAGCATCAATTCTTCACTGCTCAGCTTTCTTTATAGTCCAGTTCTCACATCCATACATGACTACTGGAAAAACCATAGCCTTGACTAGACAGACCTTTGTTGGCAAAGTAATGTCTCTGCTTTTGAATATGCTGTCTAGGTTGGTCATAACTTTCCTTCTGAGGAGTAAGTGTCTTTTAATTTCATGGCTGCAGTCACCATCTGCAGTGATTTTGGAACCCCCCAAAAT
>SJYV01036121.1:307094-346944 GCA_006410875.1 Neotragus pygmaeus | reverse complement strand
ATTTCTCACTTCCACTGTATAGTCATAAGGGATTTGATTTAGGTCATACCTGAATGGTCTAGTGGTTTTCTCCACTTTCTTCATTTCCTTTTATCTCTCCTCAATTTCTTTTTTATAAATTATTTTCACTGACTTCTTCCCAGGATACCACTTGAAATGTGATAGTGTGATTTACAAGAAAATTGCTCTTCCCTTCTTTCTCTGCCATTTCTATTGAGTTTTAACTGTGCAAAAAAAGGAATTTGTTGATTTTAGAAGGTGCCTTTTATATTCTAAATCCATTCATCTCTGTTGTTTTCTGTTGCCAAGTGGAAGCATTTTTCTCTTCTTCCAAGGTTTTCTTGATCTTTTTCCCCCCTGATGCCCAGAAGAAGATCTCTAGCATCATCCCCTCTATGCTTCTGGAGAGCATCGGTGACAATGTCTCTTCATTCTGCTTTGGCTTAAGAAAGACTAAGTTTCCCCATTAGACAGAATCTGGTCTTACTTGGAGCTCTCTTGTGTTAATGGTTCCTTCTGTTTCCCACTAAATCGGCTCTTGTAACTAAAAAAGACAGTTTGGAACAACATCTTGCCTGCTGTCTACTGGAATGTTGCTGTCCTGAAAAGATTGTTTTGTTGACCGTGGAATGAATACTTATTTAGCCACACTCTCAGGAATCGTGAGAGAGTACAGGGGTGTAAAATCTCTTCTCCTTGCCTGCAGACTGCCCAGACACTAGTAAGGAATAGATGTATATGTAATGGGCCATAACACAGCTTAGAGTTTTCTCTTTTTCTCCTGTAACCTAGCTATATCCCCTCTCCCAGCCTCTCTGGAAGGTGCAACACAGGGCTGGAATCTAGCCTAGGAAACTGAGTGGACATGAAGGGCACCCCCTTCTGGCTTGGCCATGGCAACCGTGCGTGCCCTCCTGTGTTCTTCTCTCCCACAGGCTGGCTGGAGTGGGCATGACCCATAGGGTGACCTCCGCAGCCTTGTGTTAAAGAGGGCACAGCTGGGCCGTGTGGAGGAAGATGGTCCTGCTGTTTAGTTCACCTGCCCAGGACTGCCATGAGAGCAAGAAATAAACATCAACTGTGTTGGAACCACTGTGTTTCTGGTTATTTATTATAATTGTTGACATTACCCTAACAAATAGGTTAGGCAAGACAATTTGAGATGGTATAAGTGACATTTAAAGATTTTAAAAGGTTTATGTTTATCTCAGTGTTTAACAGGAAAATTAAACTGGCACTCCAAAACCATGATTTCATGCATGTTATTATTTAGAGTGTAACTAAAGTAGGTATTTAGGATTTCCCTGGTGGCTCAGTGATAAAGAATCCCCCTGCCAACGCAGGAGATTTGGGGTTTAATCCCAGGGTTGGGAAGATCCCCTGGAACAGGAAATGGCAACCCACTCCAGTATGCTTGCCTGGAGAATCCCATGGGCAGAGGAGCCTCGTGGGGTTGCAGAGTTGGACACGACTGAAGTGATGTGGCATGCACACATGCATAGCTGTTTTACAATGCTGAGTTAGTTTTTACTGTAAAGCAAAGTGAACCACCTATATGTATACACATAGATCCTCTTTTTTGGATTTCCTTCCCATTTAAGTGCCCACAGAGCACTGAGTAGAGTTCCCTGAGCTCTACAGTCTGTTCTTATTAGTTATCTATTTTATATGTGGTATCAATAGGGTAACTATGTCGATCCCAGTCTCCCAGTCAATCCTCCCTGCTGCACCCCCGCCACCGCCCTTATACTTGGCCTGTTTAGAAAAGGCAGCCACTGTTTGGTTTTGGCCAATACTTCCCAGATGAGAGTGTGGGCCCAGCCTGGCCAGATCCTTTGGTTTTTTTTCAAGAAAAACTATAAATTCCTGTTTTTGTAGGAAATCTCATTTTATCATCCCCATCCAGCCCCCAAAAGAACACATTCATGGGACAGACACTGCTCAGGGGACATCAGTTTCTGCCCTCAACAGGGGAAGAAATTTCTACTTTGGACTAAATTAGGATCCCTAAGAAGTTCAGAACATGGTTTTCTTACCCAGTTAACCTGGATGTGCTTAGAAGGACAACAAATTCCCATGAGGGGTCTTGTGTGTTGACACTCAGATCCAGCCTCTCGGAGTGGAGGGGAGCGCGGTTGGGTTCTCTGTGTCTGCCACAGACATCGTCAGAAAGGGGACTCCTCATGGTCTGGCTGCTTGTCTGCAGTCAGCTTTTGCTGTCCGACTCGACATGGGAATGGTGACAGTTTGTGCCAATGCCTCCCAGGCAGAGGTTAAGTCCCTGAGAACATAGCGTGCCCACCCTAGCATCTCTGCAGCCCCTGGGGCCTGTCTGCACTTGGATCGAAGGTCAGGAACTCCCTGCTTTGCTCTGAGGCGAAGGCTGCCCTGCTGTTGCCTCCAGAGTTCCATGAGAGGTCATCCCTAAGCAGTGCGGGAATCCCTAAGTGTTTGTGGGAAATGCAAAAAAACCAACTCACTTTAAGCAAGACTCTGCTTCTTCCCTCCTTCCCTTATTTACCTGTGCAGTAGAAATAACAGCCTGCCCTAACTTGGGGCCCCTAAAGCAGATCCTGAAGCAAGCACTGAGTGCAGGTGGTTTATTCAGGAGTTAATATCAGGAAGCCCAAGGGAGGAAGTAGGGAAGGTGAGGCAGGGACGGAGATGAGCTCATTAAGTGTGGGAATGAATGGGTACCCTAGGTGAGCGCCAGGGTCTCAATCCCACAGGGACCCTCTGCAGGACCTCTGAAAGATCAGCCTGGCAGAGGACAAGGGCCCGGGGTGTTTGTCCTTGGATTCCCCTCCCTTTTGTTGTCCAGGGGAGGGGCAGTGGCAAGGTTAAGCCCCTCATCCTTCTGGGTTGTGCCTGCTTACAATAGAGCCAGCGCCCAGGGGGCCAGATTACAAGAGATGCTTCCTGTGACGTTTCCGAAGCTGCAGGTGAACTCCCAGGGCCTCCCCTCCCCGCCCCACCCCAGGAGCTGGGGTTGAGCTTCAGGAACATCTGTCTCTTCGGCAGCCCCAGGATAAACTGAGCGAGGTGGGGAATAAACAAGATTGTCTGGAGACAGATGTGAGCTGCGTGTGTGATTTGCTGCCTGTGGTGAGATGCTGTCTCCACCTCTGGGTTTTCATCTCTGCCTCTTGTTTTTCTATTTTCTTCTCTGTATTCTCTTTGGATGACCCTGGGTCCTCCCTCCCTAGTGTTCACGAGGAGGGGGTGCATTCACTTCAGTGGCCTCTAGGGGGCCTACGAGAGAGGGGGGTGCCCCGTTTCCACAGGCCTCGAGTGACACACTTCGGTATTGAGTGGTTCATTTATTATTCAGCGGTGAGTTATTTAGTCCTTATGAAGTGTCAGGCACTGTGCTAAGTGTTGGGAATTCATTAGGGAGGAAAACAGATGCATTCCCGCTCCCCTGGAGGTTACCATTTAATAGGGAAGGAAACAAAACAAGGAAAGAAACGAATTGCTGGGCCATTTTCGACTGTGATAGAAATGGTAGCTGGGGGTGGTTGAGTGTATGTGGGTGGAAGACTGAGAGAAGAGGAAAAGCTTTTCTCAGAAGACACCAGTTTAAGCAGGAATATACATGAAGAGGGCTTCCCTGATGGCTCAGATGGTAAAGAATCTGCCTTCAGTGCAAGAGGCCTGGGTTCAATCCCTGGGTAGAGAAGATCCCCTGGAGAAGGGAATGGCTACCCACTCCAGTATTCTTGCCTGGAGAATCCTATGGACAGAGGAACAGGGGAGGCTAAAGTCCACGAGGTCGCAAAGAGTCGGACATGACTAAGCGACTACCACTTCTGCTTTCTTTCGTAGTATGAAGAGATGGCGAGGATAAGAGCCAGGTGAAAAACATGTGGCGAGTTTGCAAATCATTTATAAGAAAACTCGTGACTCTGAACAACTCTCGATGATGTTATGGAGGCAGCCGTCTTTGTAGACCGACAGACTTTTAATCCACCTTGGCTCCTTATTTGCTGTGTGGTCTCGGAAAAAGACAGTTTCTCAGAGCTTCATTTTATCATCCTGTAGAAGAGTGAAGGGATAAAGATAGTGATGTAAAGGATTTGACCTGGTCCTCGGAGCTGTGTTACTCAGCTTTGGATGCTCACGGAACACTCGTGAGCCTTTGAAAATCTGATGCCGAGGCTGCTGCCCAGGCTGGTTACACCACAATCCTTTAGGGCAGGGCCCGGGCACCGGGGCTGTTAAAGCTCCCCGGGGGATTCCGATATGCTCCAGGGTTGAGAACATCTGGCTGAGCACGTGGGGTCCAGCTCTACAGCTCAGAAGCACCTGTACCAACTGTTTGGAAACTGGAAGTGACCGAATCTCCCAAGCCTAAATTCTGCTTTGTCTCTCAATCCCTCCTGGCCTCTGGTCAGTTGATCCACTGTGGCTGTAGCTTGCAGTTTTGCATTCACTTTGGGAATTTCTGAAAAAGCTTTTAATTGAATTATAATACCCATATTTACATAGCCTCAGTCTCCTAAGCTTGAAAAATTGTCTTGAAGTAAACACACCTGTGTAACCAGCACCCAAGGCAAGAATCAAAGCAATATCGTTTCCCCAGAAGCCCTTGCGTGGCCCTGGTAGTTATTACCTTCATTCCAGCCAGTCTTTAGGCTTCATCCATGTTGCAGTGTGTGTCAGATTCTCTTCTTTTTAAAGGCTGGATCATACTCCTTTGAATGGATTGACCATATTCTGTTTATCCATCCACCTGTTGAGACACTTGAGTGGCTTCTACCTCTTGACTATTGTGAATGATGCTGCCATGAATTTGGATGTACAAATACCTCTGTGAGACCTGGCTTTCAATTCATGAGGATGCATATACCCAGAAGTAGGATTGCTGCATCATATGGTAGTTGTATTGTTAATTTTTTTATTTTAAATATTACCCTGTGTTTATTCATTTCATTTGTGGATGTTCTTTCATTGCAGTGGCAGCAAGGGGTTAAAACAAAACTTTCTTCATGCATGTATAAATGTTGGGATATTGACCCAAGATGATGGTGAAAATTTCTCGACAGTTTGAGCCAACTGAGGGTGGCCTACCAGGAACCTTGGAAGCCACTGATGCCAGGAACCGGCCCAGCATTGAGACGGAACAATCTGTCCTCTCCCCAGCAGGCGTACCTTGCCCAGGGATGTTGGAGAAAAATGTTGCTGGGTTTCGTTCCTGGTCCCCATTCCCTGGTCTATGGTCTGTGGCCCTGAACAGACAAATGATCACCAGCAGGAATGAGTGGGCAGAGAATTCCAGCCCCAGTGACCCTGACACGTCCCACTCACTGAGTGACCCATTGTCACTATTTTTAATTTTTTAAGTAACTGCTGTTGCTGAAACTCAGCCTCTGTTCACCAGCGCCGAATAGAAACAGAGCTTTAGATGAAGTAGAAAAGAGCGGCTGTTATTGCTTTGCCAGGCAAAGGGGGCCACAGTGGGCTAACGCCCTGAAGACCATGTGACCCACCCTGGAAAGGGTAGTGAGGCGCTTTACAGTGTCCAAGGAGCAGGGCGTGATCAGGTCGTGGACACTTCTTGGATTGGTTGGCATCAAGGTGAAGTTTCAAGCATCATCAGCCTCTGGTTTCAATTAGTTTAGGGCCTGTGTTCTTGCCATCAGCAGTTTTCACCTGGAGAGGGGTCTGCTTCCTGTAAAAACAACTTAGGAGTGTGAGTCAGGCCTCTATCTATCAGGAAACTGGAGTTTGGTGTTTCTGTTATGTGGCAGAATTATAGTCTAAATTGTTACCAGTTCCTTAGCCCAATAGCTATTCTTTGTTTCCACATCTTCATACTTCCCAAGTCAGCATTTTACTTCAAAAGACAAGGACCCAGAGGCTTGTACATGGTTTCACGGCCATACTGCTTTCCACAGTGACTGCACCATTTTACATTCCCATCAACAGGGCACAAGCCTTTCAGTTTCCCCACCTCCTTGCTAACACTTGTTATTTTCCGGTTGTTGATAGTAATCATTTTAATGGGTGTGGTGCATTGGTTTCTTTTGAAAAGTATGCATTTTCTGCCTGGTTCCAAAGTTCCCAGGCCTTACTTAGATGCCAGCCTGGTTGGAAGAGGAGGGCAGCTGATGGTCTTTGCACAGATTTCCAGAGTGGCCACCGGAGTGGACCGTGGTAGATCTGAAATTCTGCCTGTNTATGCATTTTCTGCCTGGTTCCAAAGTTCCCAGGCCTTACTTAGATGCCAGCCTGGTTGGAAGAGGAGGGCAGCTGATGGTCTTTGCAGAGATTTCCAGAGTGGCCACCGGAGTGGACCGTGGTAGATCTGAAATTCTGCCTGAGGGATGTCTTCGAGGGTGATAGAATACACAGAAAACTATGTGAGTTGTTTGGAATTGATTTGATTACATGTTTGAGTTCAATTTTCACAAAATATGCCCTAGGGAAGAACTCTGTGAAGTAAAACAGAAATGATCAAGCTCAGGGGCTTTTCACTTCTGTATAGATGCTACCTTTCAATGTTTAATTATATATTTCAAATAGTTCATTGGGATCACACATTTGCTAAATACAAAACAAAAACTTCAGCTGAGTCAGCACTGAGTGTATTTGTCTGAGCTCTGCAAATGCGTGTGTATTTAATTATTAAATGTATCTTTTCTCCCCCTGCTTACAAAGATGTATTAATCAGCTCCAGCTGTCGTAACAAAATTCCACTGACTGGGTGGCTTAAACAAAGCACATTTATTTTCTTACAGTTCTGGAGGCCAGGAAGTCTTAAGATCAAGGTGCCAGTTNTCATTGACTCAATGGACATGGGTTTGGGTAGACTTCGGGAGTTGGTGATGGACAGGGAGGCCTGGCGTGCTGCGGTTCATGGGGTTGCAAAGAGTCAGATACGACTGAGTGACTGAACTGAACTGACTCAATGGACATGAGTTTGAGCAAACTCCAGGAGATGCTGAAGGACAGGAAAGCCTGACATGCTGCAGTCCATGGGGTCACAAAGAGTTGGACGTGACTTAACAATTGAATAACAACTACCAGGCATAAGTGGGAGGACAGATTTGATATAGATTTTGCCAGATGGAGGTTTGAATATGGAATATATAGAAGTATAGAATTTGAGAAGTGTAGTTTGGGGTAACTTAGAAGTGATGGACTGAAGGGTTAGCATAGTATGAGATTCATTTGCTGTGAGAGAAGTGACAGCATCAGAGACCATAATATCTTTGATTGTTTTCCAGCATTAATCATTACCATCTGTCAGCTGCAGAAAGGCTTCATGGCACTGGGGAACAAGTATAGGATTTGGAATAATAAATATAATAGCTTCTGCTTATTATGCTGTTGCTTCTAAGCTGTTATTGGACTCAGTTCTTTACATGCATTATCTCATTTCCCTCCTCTGATGGAGGCACCGTGATGAATTCATCTTACAGGCAAGGTAGTTAAGTAAATTCTACATGGTTGCACAACTAGAAAATGGCAGAGTTACTGAACTCTAGTTTCAGACTCAAGTTTATTTTGTTATTTATTTGGCTGCCCTGGCCTTTGGGTCCAGCATGCAGGATCTTTAGCTGTGGCATGTGGGATCTAGTTCCCTGACCAGGGATCTAACCTAGGCCCCCTGCCTTGGTAGTGTGGAGTCTTATCCACTGGCCCACTAGGGAAGTCCCCATACTCAAGTTTCTTTGTCTCCAGGGCCCACATCCCTAACCAGTACGTTGCTGTTTTGAGGAGTCCAGAAAGTTCTTTCTCTAGGTAACAGGAAAAGGAATAGTCATATTGTAAGTAATAAAAAGAAGGCTTATATGTATTAGAGGGCTACCTACGTGGCATCGGTGATAAAGAACCTACCTGTCAATGCAGGAGATGTAAGAGATGCAGATTCAATCCCTGGGTCAGGAAGATCCCCTGGAGGAGGAAATGGCAACCTTCTCCAGGACTCTTGCCTGGAGAATCCCATGACAGAGGAGCCTGTCAAGCTGCAGTCCATGGGGTCACAAAGAGTTGGACACGACTGAAGCGATTAAACACACACACACCCATGCACACACATATATTAGAAAAGCCAAAAAGAAAAAAAAAAGTGCTGAGGAATAAAGGGCTTGAATTTGTTGCTGTTGTCATAGAATAGATACAGGTCTTCCAAGTATCCTACCCTGGTACTTCTAGCCACAACATCAGTAGCCATTTCATTCTCTATCCTGCTCACTCGAGGCATTCAGTCCCACCTGGCTCTGGGGAGACCCCTCCCAGGAAGGCTCAGTTATTCAAGTTAGAGAAGGACACCCTTCCACTTGGCCTTCTAATACTTTTCTCCAGCTCTGTGATGTGATCATGAGTGTGTACGGGTGCATTGGGAAGAGTCTAGCTCCGTGGACAACAGCCTTTGAAAACACAGCTTCTCTGGTCCTGAAAGTGAAAGTGAAAGTAAAAATGAAGTCGCTCAGTCGTGTCCCACTCTTTGAGACCCTATGGACTGTAGTCTACCACACTCCTCCCTCCATGGGATTTTCCAGGCAAGGGCACTGGAGTGGGTTGCCATTTCCTTCTCCAGAGGATCTTCCCGACCCAGGGATCAAATCCAGGTCTCCTGCATTGTAGATACATGCTTTACCATCTGAGCCACCAGGGAAGTCCCAGTCTCTGGTCCTACTCCTTTTAAAAAATTCATGAATAAACTATTTTTTAGAGAAGTTTTGGACTTATAGAAAAATTAGAGCTGAAGGTCAGAGTTCCCATATTATGCTCCCCTGCACTGCCCACCTATGCCCCAGTTTCCCTTATTATTAACCTCTTGTGTTAATGTGGTACATTATAACAATTGGTGAACCAGTATTGATATATTATTATTAGCTCAAGTCTGAATTTTATATCAGGACTCACTCTTTGTTTTATAGTTCTGATGGTTTTGATGAATGTAAAATGACACATAAGCTACTATTACAGCATCACATAGCATAGTTTCACCGCCTTAGAAATCCTTTGTGCTCCATCTATTCATCACTCTTTCTTCCTCTTAAACTGTTAACCACGGACTCTATAGTTTTGCCTTTAACAGAATGTAGTTAAAAGTTGGAACCATATAATATGTAGCCTTTCCAATCTGTCTTTTTAACTTAGCAATATACATTTTAAGGTCCCTCCATGTCTTTTTGTGGCTTGACAGTTCATTTCCTTTTATCGCTGGTATTATTCAGTGTATCACAGCTTATCTATCAACTTTTGAAGGACGTCTTTGTTGCACCAATTATTGGCAATTATGAATTAGGCTGCTACAAACATTTGAGTGCAGGTTTTTCTGTGGACATGTTTTCAACTCGTTTGGATAAATACCAAGGAGCAAGACTGTTGGATTGTGTGGTAAGAGTAAGGAACTGCCCAACTGTCTTCCAAGTTGTCTGTATCATTTTGCATTCCCACCAGTAATGGGTGAGAGAGTTCCTGTTGCTCCACACCCTTGTCAGCATTTGGCGTTGTCAGTGTGTTGGATTTCGGGCTTTCTGATTGCTGTGTAGCTGAATTGCATTGTTGTTTTAATTTGCCTTTCCCCAATGACATACAACGTGGAACATCTTTTTATATGTTTATTTGCCATCTGTATAGTTTCTCTGGTGAGGTATCTAGATCTTTTGCCCATTTCTAAATTGTTTACTTTTGTTTTTATACCGTTGAATTTTACAAGTTTTTTGTATATTTTGGATACTGGTCCTTTATCAGGTATGTGTGTTGCAAGTATTTTCTTCCAGTCTCTGGTTTGCCTTTTCTTTCTTTTAATGGTTCCACTTTTTAAAGATGCTTAGATTTCCATTTCTGAGTGAAGTAGCCTGGAATTGTTTCCAAGAAAGCACTGGCTTTAACATTCTTTTCTCCACCCTCTCTTTTTTCAGAGCTGTGTCTGCTTTGAGATTTCTAGTAGGCAGCTTGTATTATATTTCATATCCAATATTGTGGTCATTTTCTCCTTTGGAGAAGGAAAGTTTAGGAATCAAGTTTAATTGAACAAATGTTTGTTAGATTTCTGTTATATGTGCTGCACCCAGGAGGGTGCTGGGGTGATGATGGTAGGGGGAAGTTCCTTGTCCTTTGGGAACTTACAGTTGAGTGGAAGAGACATAAGGAATTAACTGCAGCCTGTGTGGAAAGGAAAATGGAAAGGGAAGGGGGAAAGTTCAAGCAGGCAGTTAAATATTTGGATCTGAAGGTTGAAAGTTTAGGTCTGGAAATGGGATTTTTATCTCTTTTATAGGTAGTTTAAATGTAAATAGAGAATGGCAAGGAAGAGTGATATATTTCAATTAGTGTCTTTTAAAGCCATGAATTCAGCAGCATCATCATGAAAACTCAAAAGTCTTTATTTAGGTAACGAGTAAGGGTGTTACACAAAAGAGTCAGGAATGACTTGGCAACTAAATAGCAACAACAAGGGTGATACAGAGATGGCTTTACATATGGCTAATCTGAACACACTCCCAGCTCTAACAATGTATGGGCAGGCAGTTACTGTCTGCCCATACTTTTAAGATATAACTTTTAAGGTTATATCAAGGTATTCTTGACTCACCTTGATCAAAGGATGTGACTGTTGATGTCATGTTGCTCACAGTTTTCAAGGAAGTCTATATGTTTTCATATTATCTTATATTGGTATTTAAATAATAAATAGGAAATCAGTATACCGATCAGTCACTTAGGATTAACAAAGAATATGCTATCCATTCTTATGTCCAAAATATTTATATTTGAGGTTTGAATCTCTAGGTGGGGTTGATCCATGTGAAATGTCTAAATTATGAAATTTGTTGCTTCAGGTGTTGGTGATGGGTAATGTCAGATACGACCATGGTTTCCAGGTTAGCACTAAGTAGGTGAGTCTGTTTTGAGCAAGAATGTTTGTACCTGTACATACATGTATATTGTGTATATGTGTGTGTGTGTGTGCATGCTCAGTCTTGTCTGACCCTTTGCAGCCCCATGGACTGTAGCCCGCAGGCTCCTCGGTCCATGGAGTTTTCCAGGCAAGAATATTGGAGTGGGTTGCCAGTTCCTTCTCTAGGGGATCTTCCTGACCCAGGGATTGAAACTATGTCTCCTATGTGTCCTGCATTGGCGGGATTCTTGATCACTGAGCCACCTGAGAAGCCCTACAAACATATACATAATGAATATGGAGGAATATATAGCACATATAACAGTGTATTATGTATTATAAAATAATTGTATATTACATAATGAAAATTTATAAAATTGATAAAATATAATCACAACATATTTATATAGTATAAAAATTGTATGTACATATATATGCTAGAATATATAAAATACACATATATCCAGTTACAGCTCCCTCTCCTTGGTCCTTCAGCTCAGTTGCTATTACACTATCCCTTTTGGTTGCCTTAGCCACACCTTTGTATAAGTAGCACCTTTGTAAATAAGCTCTCCTCAGATTATCCTATTTTGAGAGTGCTATTTCCCTGTGGGACATTTTCCTTGTGAGCTGATAGTTTGGACCAGTTCCGTTCCTAGTTTCTGCTGAGTTTTCCCAAGAAAGGACAGAAGATGATCATATCTTCATGTGAACTCAGTAATGCCTTGTGTGCTATTCCTCTTTTCCAGACCTTGTGATAAGTTAGGGACCAGCATGATTTTTCAAAGTTTTAGCGTTGGGCGATTCTGGAAGATAACAGTTGTATAGGATCAAGGGCATGGTATTGGGCAGGAGAGGGAAACCTGGGAGAAATGAAGAATACTGTTTGCAACCTGGGGTCATTCTAGGAAAAGGAGGAACCACTGGGATGGTCTGAGCTGGGGGACTGGTCAGGGCAGTAGCTGAGACATTTCTAGGCTTATTTTCTCTGTCGTGTCCTGCAGACCACTTGGGCAGACCAATTCACGGAGCCTCTGCTATGTGACATGAAGGCAGCCACTTCTATTTCTGCATTTGATGCTGCTTGGAAGGTCTTTTTCTTGTTCTCTCATCTTCTTTCAAGAGAGCTGTCTTTAATCTGGGTCATTATGACAAACATTCTTTTCCCAGATCTTTTTGAACAATGAATTCAATAAATCAAGAATCAGTCAAGCTTCTGCTGTCAGAGCTAGGAAAGCCTGCAGTGACTCTTCCATGCCACGGTTCTCAGTCTTGGCCAGTTAGCCGAACTGGTACTTTCAGAAATCCCCATCAGGGCTGATCTGGTGCAGAAGCTCCAAGCTCCAAGCCAGAGGTGACCCCAGGAACATGACCCCCAAATTCCCACCACTCCAAAAATTTGTGGAGATCTTAAGCATAGCTTTGGACTTGCCACAATTTGTAAGTAGAAAAAAAAAAAAAATCCCAGTTCACATCTGGATCCGGTCCCCTTCTTTGACAGATAAAGAAATTGATGCCCACAGAACAAGATCACATCCTTGGACACATGCCCCAGCTTGGACCAGAGACCAGGTCTCCCAGCTCCAATCTGCCTCCCCCAGGTGTCGCCGAGTTAACAAATTTTGAGGCGAGAGCTGGTGAAGAGGACANTGATGCCCACAGAACAAGATCACATCCATGGACACATGCCCCAGCTTGGACCAGAGACCAGGTCTCCCAGCTCCAATCTGCCTCCCCCAGGTGTCGCCGAGTTAACAAATTTTGAGGCGAGAGCTGGTGAAGAGGACATCAGGCACGTTCCGGTATCAGCTTAGTTTACCATGGTCGGTCATGCAGAATCCACTCTTGAGTTTGCTTGCGAGAAGTGGGAAACTCCAGCTCCTCCCACTTCCGGTGCAGGTGTGTCTCCTCCTCGCAGAAGCTAAGCATGTGGTGGCTGCTACTGCTAAGTCACTTCAGTCGTGTCCTACTCTGTTCGACCCTATAGACGGCAGCCCAGCAGGCTCCCCGGTCCTTGGGATTCTCCAGGCAAGAGTACTGGAGTGGGTTGCCATTTCCTTCTCCAATGCATGAAAGTGAAAAGTGAAAGTGAAGTCGCTCAGTCGTGTCTGACCCTCAGCGACCCCATGGACTGCACCCTACCAGGCTCCTCCGTCCAGGGGTTTTCCAGGCAAGAGTACTGGAGTGGGGTGCTGCATGCGGTGGATCGCAGTGCAAAAAAGACCATATAGTACAGATGGGTGGAAGTGGGTGGGAGGAAGCCATCTCTTTTGCTTTCCTCCCCTCTTTTTTATTCATGCTGCTGCTGTCTAATAATTCTCCTTTGTAGCAACCTATCAAGCATATTACCAAGCAAAGCAGCAGCACCTTTTTGGGAGAATAAGAAAAACTCACCTTTGAATTAAATCCTTTGTGTATATATGGCTTTTCAAAAAGGATAGTAGTTCACTGGCTAATGATATGTATTTGACCAGTGAATTTTACACTGTTAATGAGGTGGGTCAGAAGAGCCATTTAAAAAAATGCTTTAGTTATGAATATGATATGCATATTTTTGGAGATAAAAGAGCTTTATGTTGATGATAAATTGAAGTGGGAAGAGCCTCGGCAGAAACACTGATAACCCTGAAAGAACTCCTGAATGTGGTATAAATGTTACTGCTGGTGACAGAAAATTAAATGAGTTTGAAATAAAAATAATTAATTTTATTGCTCCCTGGTTAAAGAGACCGAGAGCACAGATGCTCCCTGACCACTGTGAGATCTGTAATTTAGTTGTGACAGATTTCCATAAATGGGGTTTTAGAGCTGGATTTTATATATTAAAAATTGAGTGCCACGGATAAAAAGCCATTCCAGTTTCAATTACTCGGGCCTTTATGGTCCATGTGGTGAATATTTAACGGCCAGGAGTGGAGAGCTGTTTTCACAGGCACTATATATTCACTTAACTTGACTGGCTGGTTCTCTGGGGGATCTTTTTCTTCCAGTTGGAAATCTTATTGAGAGCACAGACTCTTCTGTTGTCCCCAGAGTCTGGTGTTTCCCATGAATCGGTTATGGCAAAGGCACCTTTTGCTTGCCAGAAAAGAGGAGAGGGATGTGGCACCTCTGGGTACTGGTGCTTTAGACTACAGAGTGGACTCTCACTCTCTGAGGGTAGCTCTTCCAGGAATGTGTGTGCTGTTGGCCATCTTGTTNGATTTTGGAGCCCCCCTAAAATAAAGTCTGATACTGTTTCCACTGTTTACCCATCTATTTCCCATGGAGTGATGGGACCAGATGCCATGTTCTTCGTTTTCTGAATGTTGAGCTTTAAGCCAACTTTTTCACTCTCCTCTTTCACTTTCATCAATAGGCTTTTTAGTTTTTCTTCACTTATAAGTATCTTATTTTTGTAATTATAAATAATATATCAGAAATATAAAGTAAATCATATATAATGGATATTAGAAAACAAATGCTACATAAATATCTATATTATATATTATATAATATCTACATATCTATAATATATCTATAATATATATTATAGATTAAGTAATTATGTAATTATTATTATTATGCCAGGGATTCTCCTGGCAAGAATACTGGAGTGCGTTGCTAACCTGAGTCTCCTGTGTCTCCTGTATTGGCAGGTGGCTTCTAGCGCCACCTGGGAAGCTCTTATTATTATGAAAAGTGAAAATCATGTCCGACTCTTCGTGACCCCCATGGACTGTAGCACACCAGGCTCCTCTGTCCATAGAATTCTCCAGGCAAGAATACTGGAGTGGATATCCATTCTCTTCTCTAGGGATCTTCCCAACCGAGTGATTGACCCTGGGTTTCCAGCAATCCAGGTGGATTCTTTACCATCTGAGCCAACAGGAAAGCCCTAATTACTATTATAAATCTTGGTATAAACAACCAATTCCAAAAAACATAAATACAAATAAAAAAATGATAAGCGACTTCATCAAAATTAAAATATATACTTTTAAAAAGACACTGTCAGGAAAATGGAAAACTAGTCATGTCAGGAGAAAATATTTGCAAAAAATGACATCAAATCATCTTTTAATTCTAAAATGTGATTATTATTGATAGTCTACTTGACATAATTTATAATTATTAACTTACAAATTTAGATTGTTAAATTTGTAACATTTAAAAATGTTAAAGAAATTATAAAAAATTTAAAAATTATAAAAATAATTATTACTACTCTTGAGAGTAACAGTCATTGCCACAAAACCTCCAACACAGTTAGTACACTCCTATAATCTCAGGGGAATCCACTTCATCTTTAAGATTAAAAAAATTTTTTTTTAAAGTATGGCAAAACCAATACAATTGTAAAGTAATTAGCCACCAAGTAAATAAATTTGAATTAAAAAAAAAAACCATTTATTGGGGTATGGTTGATTTACAATGTTGTACAAGTTACTGCTGCACAGCAAACTGAATCAGTTATGCATGTAATATATCCACTCTTTTTAAAATTATTTTCCTGTATAGGTCATTACAGGGCTTCCCTGGTGGCTCAGAGGTTAAAAAGTCTGCCTCCAATGTGAGACACGTGAGTTTGATCCCCTGGAGAAGGAAATGGTAGCCCACTCCAGTATTCTTGCCTGGAGAATCCCATGGATGGAGAAGCCTGGTAGGCTACATACAGTCCATGAGGTCTCACAGAGCTGGACACGACTGAGCAACTTCACTATTCACTACAGGTCATTACAGAATATTGGGTAGAATTTCCTGTACTGTACAGTAGGTCTTTATTGATTATCCTATTTTATATATGGTAGTATGTATATGTCAATCCATCTTTAAGATTGATGACCACAGTGTTACAGACCTGGGACAGAGAGACCTCTGAACAGACACTAAGTGATTTATGTAAATGAATGTTTATAAGCACACAACATTTTTGCACTGATGAACCAGGTAGCATATGGGATCCATCCTCAGACATTTTGTATCAGTTCGTTTATCCTTTTATCAGTTTTGTTTTGCAACCTTTTATTTATTTTCATTACTTTCCTCTGGATGCTTTCCATATCTCTTAAACATCTCGCTCTAAACTTTGTTGGTATTCCATTGATAATAGTCTGAATTCAATGAGAAGAGAAACATTCCACATTCAAAGGGGGAAAAAAAAAGCAGTTTCTTGGGATGCGATTGGCGCCTGAGCTAAATACTGGATCATTTCTTCAGAAGTGTGAAGGTAAACAAGTCACTTAATAACTTTGGGTAGAAAGCTCAGCTCGCCATTAAGCAGGCCGTGCGTGTGAAGTGGGAGATGAGGGCACTACCTACAGCATAAATCTCAAGATGTGTCGATGATGGGAGTTAAACGGAGTGGAGCGATGCTGTTTATCCTTATAGTAAAGGAGGAGGCACGGTGAATACAGGACTGTTTAGAGCTCTTGAGCGGTTTATGAGTTTTTCTACAACAGGAGGTAAGGCAGGTAGTTAAAATTACTGAGGTATATCCTAACCAATTATGGAATCCTCGAGTGAGAAGCTCTGATCAGTTGCATTTGGAAGAAGAGCTGACAATTAAACTGTCAGGCCAGGCAAACAAAAGACAGAAGCTTAGAGCTGCGTCAGTCAAGAATATAATACTTACACCAACCAGCTTTGAAAGAATGTTGTCCTAATATGAAATATCTCTCTCAGCACAGAGAACAGACCCAATAGGATCTCCTTACTAGAAAGCTAATGAGTATTTTAAAAGATAGAGTAGGACATGGAGAATGGTCAGTGGTGATTTGAACATAAGTTGAAATATGGTGAGGAGGGCTCAGGGAAGCCAAGATCTAGAGAAGCAGCAGCTGCGTATATGAAGAGTGCCAGTGATGTTTTCTTGAAGGGTAACATGTCATCAGGCTTCCCAGGTGGCACTAGTGTTAAAGAACCCCCCTGCCATGCAGGAGGCATAAGAGATGTGGGTTTGATCCCTGGGTCGGGAAGATCCCTTGGAGGAGGGCATCGCAACCCACTCCAGTATTCTTGCCTAGAGAATCCCATGGACAGAGGAGCCTGGTGGGCTACAGTCCATGGGATCGCAAAGAGTTGGACATGATTGGAGCAACTTAGCATGCAACATCTCATCAGGGGTCCTTTTCAAGCTACTTCCTGCAAGACTTCATCAAGCATAGAGGAGGGGAGTAGTCCTTTCTCCCTGGACTTTAAATTCCATGAAGTACACGTTGATCAACCTTCTCTAAATGCATGATCAATTTTTTCTTTTCAGTCTTCTAGAGCTGTCACTCTTGTTCTTCCTGTCTCTGACGTGTGCATTTTGCCTGACTATACTGAGACTCTCCTTGAATTACAATGGCAAAGATGTTTAAATCCTCAACAAATGTCATTTGAGCACGTGGGTCAGTTTTCCATGGGTTATTTATAATAGCTTACATTTTGGAACAAGTGCTGCAAGCTTAAGGAGATTTATGCTGCACTTGACCTCTGAAGAGCTCTCATTTTATGAAGTCTCCAGGTCCCCGAGATGCCTGAAGATAATATTACAGTGTTCATAATTTCAGCCAAAGAGGTTTATAATCGAGCCTGGAGTAGCCTTAAGTTCTGGATCTCAGAGCTAATTACTCCACTCCCAGGAAAGACCCTTGGAAACTCACTCTGCTGCCCTAGGAAACCGGCGATGGCTGTGACTTTCGTTGGCTGTTGTCCTATTTTTCCAGTGACATCAAGGATACTGGGGGCAGATGACCAAACACATTCTGAAAAAGTGTACTAGGAACAAGCAATCATTTTATTTCATGGTGTTTCATTACTGTGTACAGCTTGGAATTGTATCTGTAGCTTTTGTATTAGAGAATTACTCTCACCTTGCAATTGAACAGGTTTGTGGTGGTATTGTTTTATAGATTCCCTTACGTATCTCTTAGTAGGTACCCTGGCAATGAAATTCTTTTCATTAAAAAATTATTTATTTATGGCTGCGCTCGGTCTTCTTGCTATGCTTGAGCTCGCTTTAGTTGCGAGGAACTCTTCATTGCACAGCGTGATTCTCGGGGCTCCCAGGCTCTAGAGCACAGGCTGAGTTGTGGTGCACGGGCTGAGTTGTCCTGTGGCATGTGGGATCTTCCTGGACCAGAGATGAAACCCATGTTTCCTGCATCAGTCGGTGGATTCTTAGCCTCTGGACCACGAGGGAAGTCCTCAGTGGAATTCTTATTTGAAAAATAATCTCAGTTGCAGTCTGGAGATTAACGTGTATTGGATTTATCTATTGATTTTTACTATATATGAACCCCGTTTTGTCTACTTTTAAAAATAATAAATCTAAGTGCAATTGTTGGAAGTTCTTTCCCTTACGCTAGGCATAACTTTTAAGTTTCCTAATATTTGCATTTATAAAGTCAATAATTTTCACCATTTCTTCAGTTTACCTGGCTGCCAGTGGTCTGTCTCTGTGCATGTTGCATGAAAGCTTTCTGGCCTCGTGTCTGACTTGGGGTTGACAAAGAACAGGAGTTTGGCAACCACAGCAGAGTGGGTTTATGGAAAATTCTGGACATTGTGATAGGTAGGACCTATTTCATTTTTATTCCCGTTTACATTCCAGAGACTGCAGCTGGGTATCTTTCTTAAAAATGAAGTTGTTGTTGTTCAGTCGCTCAATCATGTCTAAATCTTTGCAACCCCATGGACTGCAGAACTCCAGGCTTCCCTGTCCTTCACCATCTCCTGAAGCTTGCTCAAACTCATGTCTGTTTGAGTCGGTGATGCCATCCAACCATTTCACCCTTTGTCATCCCCTTCTCCGCCTGCATTCAATATTTCCCACCATCATGGTCTTTTCCAAGGAGTCAGTTCTTCGCATAAGGTGGCCAGAGCATTGGAGCTTCAGCTTCAGCTTCAGCATCAGTCCTTCCAATGAATATTCAGGACTGATTTCCTTTAGGATTGACTGGTTTGATCTCTTTGCAGTCCAAGGGACTCTCAAGAGTCTTCTCCAACACCACAGTTCAAAGGCATCAATTCTTTGGCGCTCAAGTAGTCCAACTCTACTTTCTTTATAGTCCAACTCTCACATCCATACATGACCACTGGAAAAACCATAGCTTTGACTATATAGGCTTTTGTCAGCAGAGTAATGTCTCTGCTTTTTAATATGCTGTCTAGGTTGGTCATAGCTTTTCTTCCAAGGAGCAAGCGTCTTTCACTTTCATGGCTTCATTCACCATCTGTAGTGATTTTGGAGCCCAAGAAAATAAAGTCTGTCACTGTTTTCACTGTTTCCCCATCTATTTGCTATGAAGTGACCAGATGCCATAATCTTTGTTTTTTGAATGCTGAGTTTTAAGCCAACTTTTTCACTCTCCTCTTTCACTTTTATCCAGAGGCTCTTCGGTTTCTCTTCATTTTCTGCCATAAGGGTGGTGTCATCTGCATATCTGAGGTTATTGATATTTCTCCCGGCAATCTTGATTCCAGCTTGTGCTTCATCCAGCCTGGCATTTCACATGATGTACTCTGCATATAAGTTAAATAAGCAGGGTGACAATATACAGCCTTGAGATACTCCTTTCTCAATTTGAAACCAGTCTGTTGTTCCATGTCTAGTTCTAACTGTTGCTTCTTGACCTGCATACAAGTTTCTAGGAGGCAGGTGAGATGGTTTGGTATTCCCATCTCTTTAAGTATTTTCCACAGTTTGTTGTGATCTACACAGTCAAAGGCTTTGATGTAGTCAATAAAACAGAAGTAGATGTTTTTCTGGAACTCTCTTGCTTTCTCTATGATCCAGCAGATGTTGGCAATATGGTCTCTAGTCTCATCTGGAAATACCTTCACAAACCCACCCAGAAATATTGTTTAACCTGAACATCCCATGGCCAGTGAGGTTGACACAGAAAATTAGCCATCACAACTTCTTTCTCATGGTCTAAAGTAGTGTTTTGATTTCAGCTTAATTTTTTAGAGGAAGTTTTCTTTTGTAAGCCTCTCTTGGTGCTGAATTTCCATTGCCTGGTAATTGGCAAACTGTTGCTAGTTATTTCAGGCAGATCATAATGAAAACCTTCTTCAGGCTAAAAATTGGATCTAGACTGTGTACACCTGGCATGTAGAGAAGTAAAGTGCTGAATACTTAGTTAAACAGGTCACTGTAGATAGCTAATATGCATAATGGAGTACGGTGCTGAGGGAGAGAGGGGAAAGGATTGAAGCATCCCTGGGATCAAGAAAGGGGCAGTAAATGCAAAGTAATCTTAGTATAAGGCCATGCTTTAAGTCTCCCAGACTCCTCACTTCAGGAGGTCTATCTGTCTGCAGATCTAGGTCAGCCATGTCCTAGGAAGTAAGAGATTTTTGGGTCAGGATGGATTTCTTTAAGTGTTGCCCTCCTCCGTGCTGGTGACTCACACTGGCTCTCCAAATATTTTGTTTTAGTCCAGAAGCCTGTGGGGAACCGTTACCATTGCCTTCCTGCCCGTTTCTGATTTCATGTGCCTTTGCTATTTCACACGCATCACCCTGGGCTGTTGCCCAACTTCATTTTGCTCACTTGGGCTCTGACTTATTTCCTCTGTGAGGCGCGAGTGTGCACATGTGCATGCCCGTTAGGGCCACTTATTGTCTATTTGATAACTACCCAATTTAGTCCAAACAACCGGTTTTTCATATTTCCTGGTACCCTGTTTTGTGCCTTTCAGGCATCCCAAGATTCCAGTGCAGAGATGTCAGTGGTGAGCAGTTGCCTGTAGTTATGACATCTCTCCCAGGCCAGTGTCCTTTCTAAGTTCTTGCATTATTTGCAAGGCTTGTGTCGGAAACATCTCTCTCTCTCCTTCCTAATTGGACCTAGTTCCTTCTCTGTCAATAGACTACATCTTCACTCTTAACCACTGGACATCTGAGTAAAGTGAGATACTCCAAATCACATGTTATTGTTTGCCTTCTGGTGACAAGCCAGGTAGTTCCTATCCTGTCTGACAAGAAGCGGCTATAGGGAAAGCTGCTCTGATCAAAGCTAAATGCACACGTCTTACTAAAACCCTAGTGGGCTGTGCTTTATAATACCATGGTTTGATGGTGAGTACAAATAATAAAAGAAAATATTGCATGTACTCGTTAAAAATGTGGGGTAGCTCACTTTTAACTAGTGATAATGAAGTGTCGGCTGAACACCAAGTGCTAATACCTGATTGAACTGGAGCGCCTCCAGCTGTGTCCATGATATCCTGGGTACAATAAAAAAAAAGAGATGAGAATTTCCCCAAACAGTACTAGAACTCCATATTAGGAATGCTTTGTTGAGATATATGTGACAATATTCCTGAAATGGTATAAGTTCCACCTTGGTTTGATATATTAATATTGAAATGTGCATGACTGTTAATTTTGATAATGTTTTCTGAGGTATGAATGGTATGGGGGTTTACCATTTTCCTACCAATCATTTCTTGGTATAGTTATTTTTTAAGTGATTAGAAGATTCCATTGTGGTTGGGTTAGATAATTATGAAAAAAGATTATAGTACTATATCCTAAAGGAAATCAACCCTGAATATACATTGGAAGGACTCATACTGAAGCTAAAGCTATAATACTATGGCCTCTTGATGCAAAGAGTTGACTCACTGGAAAAGACCCTGATGCTGGGAAAGACTGAGGGCAGGAGGAGAAGGGGAAGACAGAGGATGAGATGGTGGGATGGCATTACCGACTCAATGGACATGAGTTTGAGCAAACTCTGGGAGATAGTGGAGGACAGAGGAGCCTGGAGTGCTGTAGCCCATGGGATTGCAAAGAGTCGGAGACGACTGAGCGACTGAACATCAGCAACTGTAGGGCAGAGGCTGAGACATGGAGGGGGGAATGTCTTCCTTGTTAGTATAGTGGTAAGTGTGCCTGCTTGTCAGCCAGGAGCCCAGGGTTTAATTTCCCCAGTGGTAAGGCTGAATTCTTAATTTCTAACATAACATTGTAAACAAACTCTATGTCAGTGAGAAAAAAATGTAAGGATGGGGATCAGAATTACTGGAGTGTGAAATGTAGCCCTACCACTTTTTGGTTGTATGATTTGAAGCCTTAGTGTCCCCTTCTGTAAAATTGGGATAATAACAAAACCTTCCTTCTCCGGCTGTCATGAAGATTAAATCAGACAGTGCATCATTTCTGGAATGACCGCAGGAGAACTGTACCTCCAAAACTGGGTTATTCTAGTCTATCTAAATATGACCTGAGGTAAATAAACCAGAAACTTCTGCATCTGACATTTAAATTTGGGGTGACTTTGTGAATGGTATTAATGCCTCCAGTGAAGCCATTCCCCATGGCTGACAGTAAAGCGTCTGCCTACAATGCACGAGACCCAGGTTCAATCCCTGGGTCGGGAAGATTTCCTGGAGAAGGAAATGGCACCCCACTCCAGTACTCTTGCCTGGAAAATCCCATGGATGGTGGAACTTGGTAGGCTACAGTCCATGGGGTCGCAAAGAGTCGGACATGACTGAGTGACTTCACTAAGAGTCAATTTGTTCTTTAGACTCTTGACTCCACTGTGTTTGCTTGTGTTGCCTTCTTAAGATCTAGCATAGTACTTGAAGATGAAAACTGCACAGTTGTTTCCGACTCTTTGTGACCCCAGGGTCTGTAGCCCGCCAGGCTCCTCTGTCCCTGGGTATTCTCCAGGCAAGAATACTGGAGTGGGTAGCCGTTCTATTCCCCAGGGAGTCTTCCCAACCGAGGGGCTGAGTCCAGGTCTCCCGCGTTGCAGGCGGATTCTTTACCATCTGAGCCACCAGGGGAGCCCTGGAGCAGAGTACTGAGCGTGTGTGAAAGTGTTAGTGATTCAGTTGTGTCTGACTCTTTGTGACCCCATGAACTGTTGTAGCCCTCTAGGCTCCTCTGTCCATGGAATTCTCCAGGTCAGACTACTGGAATGGGCAGCCATTCCTTTCTTCAGGGCGTCTTCCCAACCCAGAGATCAAACCTGGGTCTCCTGAATTACAGGTAGATTCTTTAAAATCTGAGCTGCCAAGGAAGCTGACTTGGCCTGTAGCTGTGAAAACAAAACAAAACAAAACAAATCTAGTCCTTCTGTCTCTAGTTTTGTCTTCTTCTTAATCTTCCTATACTCTCTTACTAGAATTTTCTTCCAAGATGTGACCCAAACCTGTTCACTGCTTCTTACAGCAGTCAAGAGAGAGTCTGTCTCTTTACTAGGAGCCCCAACTGTTTGGATGATCTTGGTCTAGAACTTCCAGGGCTTAGCCTGCTGGTGAAGCTGGAAGGGCAGGATCAAGGATGTTAGCCAGAGATCTGGCAGGAAATGGATGGCTCATCAGTGGATCATTGGTGGTGGTGTAGGGCAGGGTGTAGGGAAGCCGGCAAGGGAAGACACAGTACCCCAGCCTGTCCCTTGCCTGGAGAGCAAGGAGGGGGCACTTTTTGGAAGCTGGGAGCACCTCCTGATAGGAGATGAGGACTTCGGTTGTGGCACCTGGTGGAGAATAAACTCTTCGACTTCACTTTCCTCCTGCCTTTTTTTTCTCCTACTAATGACTCCTGAGGGGCCTGGCCAACTGGAAGCCACAGTGCTGGGGAGCTGTTAACACAGACGAGACCAGTCAGCTTCCCAGGGCTCAGCAGGGTGTGGAAGGTTGGAGATGAGAGTTGGACGCCCAGTGTGTGATACCCAGTATCTTATGCAAGTAAGGGTTTACTTTGCTTGAACCCCATGGATGAGCTTCTCTCAAGGGGGAGTCAGAATAGCATGCTGGGCAAACAAGAAGCTGTCCAGGGTCCGACTGAAACTTCCCGAGGTTTAGAACTTGTCCCGTGACACTGATGCCATATTTTATCAGAGACTCATCAAAACTTACATCTGAAATTTTGTGTAAGTCTGGCTTTTGTATGTGCTCAGAAGCTATAAAAAATTCAGCTTTAAAAATTTAAAGTGCCGTATATATCTCAGAGTATATTTTTAGCTATTTTTCCATGTCTTCCACTTTCTATAAGTAATTTATAGTACTTAGTATTAAAAAATTACGTATTGAACACTATGGCTCTTCGATCAATCTCAGATAAACTTCTGGGTATAATTTTATGTCTCTGATGTCAGATTTATATATTTCTCTTTGGGTCCTTGTGTGCCCTCTTCTATAAAGTTTTCAGGTCACAACTGATGGACTTTTATAGATATCCAGTTCACTCAATCATTTCTCCTTGTATAGAGAGAATTAATCTGCTGAGTTTTCTAGACATTAGCAATACATAAGAATCCTATAATAAAACATGCTATCATCTCTTTTTGAAAATGAGTAATGAGGCATGACAGTTTCTTTCTAAAGCAATAATCAAGAAAGAGAACCCTGCATTTAATTCATTATGTGAACCCAATAGAAAGAGCAAAGGAAAAATAAATATTTTCACCCAGTGGAGTCAACCTCAAGCCTAAAATTATAGGTTCTNCACGGGGGCGAGGGGAGAGGCGGACACGTGGGGCGCGGCGCTCTTCCCCTTACCGTGTCCTTGGAGGACCTACGCCTCTTGAAGCTGGAGGCCAGGGTGGAGGTGATGGCCCTAAGGGTGGCTTTCTTTTTGGGGTCGGGCTCTGTTCTACCACTCTTTCTATCCTAAAACGAACACGCACACGCGGTTAGACGGCGGCGGCCGCACCTGCCCTCGCCTGCTCCCGGGGCCGCTGCCCGGCCTGGCCGCCTGCGCGGCCCTCGCTCCTGCCTGCCTCCCTGTCCTGCACGGACCAGCCGCCGGCCCCCCGCTCGCAGGCGGCCTCTGCTGCTGCCGGGGTTTCCGGCCTGACCTTTCTTGTGCTGGGACTGGGGTCGAGGAGGCGGGTGGGGTCCTCAGCTGGCTGTCTTCCAGGAAGGTCTGCCTGGTTCCCTGGCTCCAAGGTGCCCCTGGCGTACGGTGCCCCGAGGAGGAGGAACCCGCTGAACACTCGGTGAGTCACCCCCACAGGCCCCACCAGCCACTCTGACCCCAGAGGAAGCGCACCGAGATTTAGGAAGGGGCTGAGATGACTAAAGGCAGGGGGCGAGATGGATTGGAGTGACAGAGAGACAGCGGCGGCTCCTGGGACTCTGGCCTCGGGTCTGATGGCCAGGTGGGCCTTGCGCCCGGCACTGGGAGCAGCGGCCAGGTCCCAAGAACAAGGGTGGGCAGATGAGAGGTGTGGGGGCACCGGCGACCCCGGCCCCGGCCCTCCCTCTCGCCAACACCGGCTTCCTCCCAGGACACAGGCTCTGGGGAGGCACCCAGAGGAAGAGAAGAGCTGGCGCTGCCCGCGGGGCACAAGCCCGGCCCANCTCCGGGCCAACGCCCCACCTCCCTGTTCCTACACCGGCTTCCAGAGTGTTGAGCGCCTCGCGGAGGTTGCTGCCCAGAGCAGGGTAAATGTGGAGGTTTCTGTGCCAGGCTCTCCAACAACCCATCCTCAGAAAACAGCACCCTCTCCGAGCAAGAGCAGGTTCCGAAACCCTGCCCTGCCCTGCACCGACTCTTTGAATCCAAGAGATAGAAACTGTCGATCTAAACGTGCGTCTTGACCTTAAGACGTGGGGTCTCAGGAGGACTGCAGGGCCTCTGAGGACAGCAGGACTGGTCGGCTCCCACCGGGCGAGTGGAAGGCCGGGGCTCGGCCAGAGGCGCTCAAAGCTCCCCCTCTCACCACAGCGGCTCTAAGATCACCAAGAATCTGTCTCTACGCAGAACAACTGGCCCCCCCCCCCCCGCCGGGGAACACACACACAGCCCGGCCCTTTCCACCTTAGAAGCAGTGAACTTCACAGGAGTCCCCCTTCCAAGAGATCCCCCTGAAAGCACAGCCCAGTGGAAAGGAAGGGTGAGGAACTGTGGTTCGCTTGGTGGGCCCCAGAGTCCCCTGGCAAACGGCGCAGCTGGGATCAGCCCTTGGGTGGCTTGCTAGCCCCCAGGGACCACCCAGCCCCAGCAGAGCCAGCCACTCCTGAAGCAGGCCGGTGGTGGAGGGCAGGCCTCCAGTTCATCAGAAACTCACTGGGCCCTCTCAGGGCGGCCTGAGCCTGCAGCGGCACCCCCATGGTGGGGGAGCAGTCCCTCTTCCCTCAGGGTCTGGACCCAAAACCAAGGGCAGGAAATGGACACCAGGCCAAAGGAGCAGGTGCCGGGCAGCCTGGCCTCCCACACCTACCTGCATCCGGAGAGCCAGAGGCAGCTCGTTAATTAGGCTGGAAAGCAGCTGAACGCTGCACACCCGTCCTTTGTGAGGGCCAGGAGCTAACGAGGAACCGCCTGCGCTCCCGGCCNGGCCAAAGGAGCAGGTGCCGGGCAGCCTGGCCTCCCACACCTACCTGCATCCGGAGAGCCAGAGGCAGCTCGTTAATTAGGCTGGAAAGCAGCTGAACGCTGCACACCCGTCCTTTGTGAGGGCCAGGAGCTAACGAGGAACCGCCTGCGCTCCCGGCCACGGCGGCATGGAGGTGGGCTGGCGTGCCCTGTTGGCCGGGGTGGGGGGCACTGCACAGTCCTGGGGGCAAGGGGCCTGGGGGCGAGGGCACCGCCACCACGGTAGTGGGCACCGCCCGGCCCTGTGTCCCCGGGCCGGCTGTTCCACAAGGGCAGCCGGGCTGAGCCCAGTGCTCCCGGGCTGCCCTCCAGAGCCCGGGCCTCCGAGCCAGCAAGTTCCCAGGAATGGCCCGGGTACTCGGGTCGGCACCCGCCTTGCGAGAGCACCGGAGCTCCTTCCCTGGACAGCAGGTGCAGGGCCGCCCATCCCACAAACGCTTCCATCAACTTGCCCGACTCAACCAAGTCCCAAGAAAGAGGTCCACTGCAGCGCGAGCTCTGCTCTCAAGCGGGCAAGGAGGACGGGGGGGGCCGGACTTGGTGCGGGGCCAGGCGCTCTGGCGGGCGAGCCCCTGCTCCCAGGGCCGGCGGGCCCCGGGCTCGCCCGGAAGGCGGCGCGGAGAGCGGGGTGCGGGCGCGCAGGCCTCGTCCGGGCTCCCTCCGCTCGGGCCCGCGCCTGGCCCGCCAGCGTGGAGCGCGGGTGCCATCTACCGAGAGCCGGCGGACAGAGGCCGGGCGCCGCTGCCCACGAGCCGTGCGGGGAAGGGGACGGCACGGAAGCCCCGGGGCGGGCCGGGGCCCGGAGGCGCCAGAGGCACCGAGGCCGCCGCGTCCGCGCCGCCCGCCACCTCCGACCCGGGGCTGAGCGCGGCTGCGGGATCCGCGCGGGGCCAGGCAGGGTGCGCGCCGGGTGCCGGGGCCCCGCAGTGGTGCCGGGCCGGCCGGGCCGAGCGCAGCGGCGGCGGCCGAACGTGCTGGAAGCCTGGCGCGCGGGGGGACAATTACCTTCTTTCAGGAACTGCGCGTGGATCACCAGGACGAGGAAGCAGCNGTGCCTGGAGAGCAAGGAGGGGGCACTTTTTGGAAGCTGGGAGCACCTCCTGATAGGAGATGAGGACTTCGGTTGTGGCACCTGGTGGAGAATAAACTCTTCGACTTCACTTTCCTCCTGCCTTTTTTTTCTCCTACTAATGACTCCTGAGGGGCCTGGCCAACTGGAAGCCACAGTGCTGGGGAGCTGTTAACACAGACGAGACCAGTCAGCTTCCCAGGGCTCAGCAGGGTGTGGAAGGTTGGAGATGAGAGTTGGACGCCCAGTGTGTGATACCCAGTATCTTATGCAAGTAAGGGTTTACTTTGCTTGAACCCCATGGATGAGCTTCTCTCAAGGGGGAGTCAGAATAGCATGCTGGGCAAACAAGAAGCTGTCCAGGGTCCGACTGAAACTTCCCGAGGTTTAGAACTTGTCCCGTGACACTGATGTCATATTTTATCAGAGACTCATCAAAACTTACATCTGAAATTTTGTGTAAGTCTGGCTTTTGTATGTGCTCAGAAGCTATAAAAAATTCAGCTTTAAAAATTTAAAGTGCCGTATATATCTCAGAGTATATTTTTAGCTATTTTTCCATGTCTTCCACTTTCTATAAGTAATTTATAGTACTTAGTATTAAAAAATTACGTATTGAACACTATGGCTCTTCGATCAATCTCAGATAAACTTCTGGGTATAATTTTATGTCTCTGATGTCAGATTTATATATTTCTCTTTGGGTCCTTGTGTGCCCTCTTCTATAAAGTTTTCAGGTCACAACTGATGGACTTTTATAGATATCCAGTTCACTCAATCATTTCTCCTTGTATAGAGAGAATTAATCTGCTGAGTTTTCTAGACATTAGCAATACATAAGAATCCTATAATAAAACATGCTATCATCTCTTTTTGAAAATGAGTAATGAGGCATGACAGTTTCTTTCTAAAGCAATAATCAAGAAAGAGAACCCTGCATTTAATTCATTATGTGAACCCAATAGAAAGAGCAAAGGAAAAATATTTTCGCCCAGTGGAGTCAACCTCAAGCCTAAAATTATAGGTTCTTGCTACTTGCACTTAATTGCCATCACAAACAAATGCACATTGCTGTGATCAGGTATCTCATGGAATACAAAAGCACAAATCTTTGACATTTTGGAAAGTAATAGAATTACCTTTAACTCAACCTGAACTGATTTGTATTCACAGTGAATTTTTTCCTTTTTTAAATATCAGAAATGGAGGCAAACCCAACCTCAGGAAATGAAAGTTGTTTCTGGAGGGCAGTCTGTAATGAATGATAACGACTTAGGTCATGCCCTTTCCAAGTGTCCGCATTTATCATAAGTAATGAATATTCTTATTAGTATCAGGACTTGGTTAATGTGAAGGTGACACATTAATACCCAAAATTTTACACTTCAGTCTTTCTGGCTTGCTGTCAGAGTCGGTGTAGTTGGAACATGAGTTGTGGGTCCCCAAACTGGCCCCAGACTGGGCAGGGGAAAGGCCCCCTTTCAACGTCGTGAATGACCCAGGGAATGAAGCAAGGTACCGGGCCGCTGGGGTCGGGAGGGGAGGCTGACTCCTCCCACTGCTACCCAGGTCTGTGCCCCAAGGGAATTGTTTTTGCACCCTGGTGTCCTCTTCTGACTCCATCCTTGTTTTTAATGTCATCATTTCATTCATTTTTCATCATTTATGAGCTCTATAAAAATTGTAAAATGTTTCAAGCATGCAAAAAAGAAAAAATTCAGAAAGTAACATACATGTGCCCACCACACAAGTTTCTTAAATATTATATTCTACCACGGCTGCTTCAGGCTTCCCAGGTGGCACTAGTGGTAAAGAACCTACCTATTTTGCAGGATAGAGACCTGGGTTCAATCCTGGGATGCAGTCCATGCAGTTGCAGAGTCAGAAACGACTGAAGGGACTTATCGTGCACCATGGCAGGTCAGATTTTTTTTCTGTTTAAAAGAAAAAAAAATCTCATTATATGCTTGAAGAGGTATCTGGGTGGGGAGTAGGGAGGCCCTTCCTTCCCACACTTCCTGAGATTATACGTAAGCGTGAGAGGGGTGTATCTCCTGCTCAGTCTGTTGTTGTTATTATTTCTGGGGCTTAGCCAGCACAAATTCCTAACCACCCTCTACCTCCTGATATCATTTGCTGACCGCTTGAGTATTAAAGGGCCTGAGCATTGCTTCATGTATTTTTTGGCACTTCAGGCTCCTTCTTCTGGGTTGTGTGAGTGGGTGTGTTTAAATCATTGATTTGTAAGGATTTGTAAGGATAAAGATTTTATAAAGGATAAAAAATTTTTAAGGGTAAAATCTCTATCCTTACCAGTCACCATCTATAAGCAATAGGTATTGATCGTTTGTCAGTGAAATAAGTTGCAATTATCTTTAGCCGTGGCTTGCTTTCTAGCTATATTTATAGTTTCTTTTTTTCATAGTGACTTTTAAAGTTGTAATGTATTGGGTTGGCCAAAAAGTTCATTTTGGTCTTGGAGCTTTGGTCTTTGAACTTCAGTCAGGTGAACTTTTTGGTCAACTCAGTATTTGACTATATAGTCTTTCCTCTTCTGACTTATTGTCTCTTTTAATTACAAGCTAGTGAAGGAAATGCTGCAGAAGTGCTGAGTCCACAGTCTGGATCTTTCTGGCTGGGAGATGGTCACTGAGGTGCCAGGCTCCTCTGGACAGCACCGCAGGCTGTCCCATGCCACCCTCAGAGCTCCAGGACAGGCAGAGATGGCAGGTGCCCAGCCATCTAACCTCAGCACAGAGCTCTTGAATGAGGGGCCTGCCCACCTGAGCAGCTTCGGACCACTCACCTCCTCCTCTGCACCCTCCCTCCTGTGTTCCCATTGCCCCCGGTTCCCCAGCACCCTAGCAGGAGTTCAAAGCCACTGAATGACTCAGATTTGTAATCCCAGTCTGCTTCAGCATGCAGGGGTGGGCATGGATTAGGGATGAAACTTGTCTTTTGTGGGCTCCTGTAGTCCTCAGCCAGTAAAAGACAAGGCACACTTCACTTTTTGGAAACATTAAGGTAGAACCAAGTGTCCTGGGGAGAAAGCATTTATAAAAAACAAGCCATGAGTCTCTACTGATAACATGACTTTGCAAGGCAGTCCTAAGAAATACATTAATGTAATCAGCAGACAGCACCCAACTGTGGATGTGACTGGTGATGGACGTAAAGTCTAATGCTGTAAAGAGCAATATTGCCTAGGAACCTGCAATGTTAGGTCCATGAATCAAAGCAAATTGGAAGTGGTCAAACAGGAGATGGCAAGAATGAATGACATTTTTAGGAATCAGTGAACTAAAATGGACTGAAATGGGTGAATTTAACTCAAATGACCATCATATCTACTACTGTGGGCAAGAATCCCTTAGAAGAAATGGAGTAGCCCTCATAGTCAACAAAAGAGTCCAAAATGCAGTACTTGGATGCAATCTCAAAAATGACAGAATGATCTCTGTTCATTTCCAAGGCAAATTTTTCAATATCACAGTAATCCAAGTCTATGCCCTGATGAGTAATGCTGAAGAAGCTGAAGTTGAACGGTTCTATGAAGACCTACAAGACCTTATAGAATTAACACCCAAAAAACAGATGTCCTTTTCGTTATAGGGGACTAGAATGCAAAAGTAGGAAGTCAAGAAATACCTAGGGTAACAGGCCAGTTTGGACTTGGAGTACAGAATGAAGTAGGGCAAAGGCTATAAAATTTTGCCAAGAGAATGCACTGGTCACAGCAAACACCCTCTTCCAACAACACAAGAGAAGACTCTACACAGGGACATCACCAGATGGTTAATGCATAAATCAGATTGATTATATTCTTTGCAGCCAAAGATGGAGAAGCTCTATAGAGTCAACAAAAACAAGACCAGGATCTGACTGTGGCTTAGATCATGAACTCCTTAATGCCAAATTCAGGCTTAACTTGAAGAAAGTGGGGAAAACCACTGGACCATTCAGGTATGATCTAAATCAAATCCCTTATGATTATACAGTGGAAGTGACAAATAGATTCAAGGGATTGCATCTGATAGACAGAGTGCCTGAAGAACTATGGATGGAAGTTTGTGACATTGTACAGGAAACAGGGAGCAAGACCATCCCCAAGAAAAAGAAATGCAAAAAAGCAAAATGGTTGCCTGAGGAGGCCTTACAAATAGCTGTGAAATGAAGAGAAATGAAAAGCAAAGGAGAAAAGGAAAGATATATCCATTTGAATGCAGAGCCCCAAAGAATAGCAAGGAGCAATAAGAACGCCTTCCTCAGTGGTCAATACAAAGAAATAAAGGAAAACAACAGAATGGGAAAGACTAGAAAGCTCTTCAAGAAAATTAGAGATACCAAGGGAACATTTCATGCAAAGATGGTCACAATAAAGAACAGAAATGGTATGGACCTAACAGAAGCAGAAGATATTAAGAAGAGGTGGCAAGAATACACAGAACTATACAAAAAAGATCTTCATGACCCAGATAACCTCGATGGTGTGATCACTCACCTAGAGCCAGACACCCTGGAATGCAAAGTCGGGTGGGCCTTAGGAAGCATCACTTCGAACAAAGCTAGTGGAGGTGATAGAATTCCAGTTGAGCTATTTCAAATCCTAAAAGGTGATGCTGTGAAAGTGCTGCACTCAACATGTCAGCAAATTTAGAAGTCTTAGCAGTGGCCAAAGGACTGGAAAAGGTCAGTTTTCATTCTAATCCCAAAGGCAATGCCAAAGAATGCTCAAACTGCCACACAATTGCACTCATCTCACACACTAGTCGGAGAAGGCAATGGCACCCTACTCCAATGTTCTTGCCTGGAGAGTCCCAGGGACAGCGGGGCCTGCTGGGCTGCCGTCTATGGGGTCGCAGAATCAGACACGACCAAAGTGACTTAGCAGCTGCAGCAGCACACGCTAGTAAAGTAATGCTCAAAATTCTCCAAGCCAGGCTTCAGCAATACGTGAACCGTGAACTCCCTGATGTTCAAGCTGGTTTTAGAAAAGGCAGAGGAACCAGAGATCAAATTGCCAACATCTGCTGGATCATCGAAAAAGCAAGAGAGTTCCAGAAAAACATCTACTTCTGCTTTATTGACTATGCCAAAGCCGTTGACTGTGTGGATCACAATAAACTGTGGAAAATTCTGAAAGAGATGGGACTACCAGACCACCTGACCTGCCTCTTGAGAAATTTGTATGCTGGTCAAGAAGCAACAGTTAGAACTGGACATGGAACAACAGACTGGTTCCAAATCAGNGACTCGATGGACGTGAGTCTGAGTGAACTCCAGGAGTTAGTGACGGATAGGGAGGCCTGGCATGCTGTGATTCATGGCGTTGCAAAGAGTTGGACACGACTGAGTGACTGAACTGAACTGAACTGAAAATCACTGCAGATGGTGATTGCAACTATGAAATTAAAAGACACTTACTCCTTGGAAGAAAAGTTATGGTCAACCTAGATAGCATATTAAAAAGCAGAGCTATTACTTTACCAACAAAGGTCTGTCTAGTCAAGGCTATGGTTTTTTCCAATAGTTACGTGGGTGTGAGAGTTGGAGTATAAAGAAAGCTGAGCGCTGAAGAATTGATGCTTTTGAACTGTGGTGTTGGAAAAGACTCTTGAGAGTCCCTTGGACTGCAAGGAGATCCAACCAATCCATCCTAAAGTAAATCAGTCCTGAATATTCATTGGAAGGACTGATGCTAAAGCTGAAGCTCCAATACTTTGGCCACCTGATGCAAAGAACTGACTCATTGGAAAAGACCCTGATGCTGGGAAAGATTGAAGGAGAAGGGGATGAGATGGTTGAATGGCATCACCTACTCAATGGACATGGGTTTGAGTAGACTCTGGGAGTTGGTGATGGACAGGGAGGCCTGGTGTGCTGCAGTCCATGAGATTGCAGAGTCGGACACGGCTGGGAGACTGAACTGAACTGAATCAGCAGATGGCTTTTCCCTTTCTCTTGAGTGGCTCTGGTCTCAATGCTCTCTGCCCACTCCACAGAGAAACGATATCCTCAAATCAGTGCTCTGAGCTGGGGGTCTTGGGCCATCGCTCTGTCTTCTGAGGCATTTATGTAACCTTACCTGTAACCTTCATGTAAGCCCATCAGAAAGCCCATTAAAAGCACTGATGGGCTTTCTTTCCTACACTTGCCCCATGGTGGATCTGTGCAAAGACAAAGATTTCATTTATCACCTGGCTTGTCCCCACAGGCCCAGTACAGGTCTGGGCTGGAGGTGTTGTAGCCACAGACCTTCTCCCAGCTGACTTGTTTCTGGTCAGGCTCCCTGTTGGATTTAAGGACAGGCAGCTCATCCTGCCTAGCTCTGGTATCCGACTGGCCTTGGGCATTTAGGAGGCTCTTTGCTCCATGTCTGTGAATGACCCTGAATTACTCCTGAACACAATTATGAGACAGTTTTGGCTGGAGGTATGAGTTAGTCACACCCTGTGATTTGCTTTTGTTTCAACAAGTGAAAGGAACCTAACTTTTGTTTACTTATTAATTTTTCAATTTTTATTATTACTTAGTGTTAGGGAGACTTCTGTAAATTAACNATTATGAGACAGTTTGGGCTGGAGGTATGAGTTAGTCACACCCTGTGATTTGCTTTTGTTTCAACAAGTGAAAGGAACCTAACTTTTGTTTACTTATTAATTTTTCAATTTTTATTATTACTTAGTGTTAGGGAGACTTCTGTAAATTAACTTAAAAATGGATGCTGGTATCTGTTGTTCAGTTGCTCAGTTGTGTTTGATTCTCTGCAACCCTATGGACTGCAGCACGCCAGGCTTCCCTGTCCTTCACCATCTCCTGGAATTTGCTCAAACTCAGGTTCATTGAGTCAGTGATGCCATCCATCCATCTCATCCTCTGTCATCCCCTTCTCCTCCTGCCTTCAATCTTTCCAAGCAGCAGGGTCTTTCCCAGTGAGTCAACTCTTCGCATCAGGTGGCCACAGTATTGGAGCTTAGACTGGTTAAATAATGAATTTGGTGAAAGTAATGGAATCATGTGGAAATAAATAAGTATAAAGAAAAGACAGAGTGGGAAGACCGATTGAGCTCCCATTAAACCAGAATTTATTCTTGAAACTTTCAGTTATCTTCTGGCTTCTTAAACAAACTAATATTTATTGAGAGCATTGGGTATGTCACTTACTTCCTATAAGACATCCATTTGAGCCTTTCAAGAGCCCTCTGAAGGAGGAGGTGTGCTTCCATTTTTAAAATAAACTTTTCACTTTAAAGCAGTTTTAGATTTATAGAAAAATTTCTAAGATAGTACAAAGACTTCCTATGTACCCCTAGACCCAGTTTTTCATGTTGTTAACATCTTACATTAGCGTAGTATGTTTGTCAAAATAAATGAATCAATATTGATACATTGTTACTCAACCATTCTTTATTCAAATTTCTGTAGTTTTTTTTTCTTCTCCCTTTTCTGTTTCAAGAAAGGATCTAGGACACCACATTATGGTTGACATTCATATCTCCTTAGACTCTTCTTGTCTTTGATAGTTTCTCAGACTTTCCTTGTTTCTGAAAACTTTAATAGGTTTGAGGAGTGCTGGTCATGTATTTGTAGAATATCCCTTATTTGGGAACATGAATTTTTTTGAAAGTCCAATAGTGCAACAAGGCATGTTATAGGAAAAGTAGCTCTGAAGCTCCACCCCCGAAATTCCTCCTTTTTCCTGTTGCTCCTGCTCATTCTTCCATGTTCGTACACACTCTGCCTGGAAGATGCTGCCGGTGTCCCACTGATGCCCCCAGCTTTGCCACTTTAGCACACACAGCCTGACTCCTAACTGGCAGCACCTGGGTTTCTTTGCCAGGGGGATTTCTCTTGCCCCGAGCTTGCTTTGTTACCCATAGAACAGGTGGAAAGTTCTGGAGAGTTAATGCCCTTGGGAGCACCCTTACCAGTGACTGATGGGCTTTTGGGTATCAGTACTCTGACTCTGTAGCATGCTGGGTGGGGTAACCTCTGCTGTCTGAGTTGACACCTTCTCCCCATGTTCGCATGGGGGTTCCTGGGGCTCCCTGGTTCTGAGTGGGAGAGATGACATTGCCCCTTTATTACTCCCTTCTGATGGCCACCTGGCGTCAGGCACTGCTTCTCAGTCAATTGTGTGCACGCCTTGATTTGTTTTGAGGCCAGAAACTTGTGCAGGGACTGTTTCTCAACAGCGTCTGGTATGGTGCCGGTCATCTAAGTGCCACCTGAATGCTTGTTGAAGGAAGGCTGGGCTGTATTACTTCGGCGAAGTGATGTCCTGGGCTGGTTTGTACCTGCTGGCTGGTGATGCTAAACCAGTGTAGGCAAGTCCAAGCTTTTCTCTATAATTGTATTTTACTTAAGCTCCTTTGATTGCAAGCCATGGGAACCCACTTTGAATAACTTAAGAGAAAGGAATATATTGGAAGGCCCCTGTGATAGCTCACGGAACTGAAGGAAGAGCAGGAGCCCCGTCAGCTCCATGATGGAATGTTGACAACGACTGGGGTAACAGTGGCTGGCATTTACTGAGCATTCCCTAGGTGCCAGGCTCTGGGCCAAAACTGCATCTTAGTTAATTTTCACAGCAACCCCATGAAGTTGGTCTTATTATTATCACCTCCTCTTTGCCAGTGAGCTAGGCAGGCTGATTACAGAGCCTCTGTTCTTAACTCACAAAGATGCCTCAGCAGCAGGAGTTCGGGATCAGCTTCCTAGGCAGATCTTTTGAAACTCTGCTACAATGACTTCTAGTCTCTCTCTCCTAAGTTCAAGTGATTGGGGAAAACCATTAAACTGGTATAACTTTGACCAACTCTGAATAACAGTGGTAGAGTCCAGTGGCAGAAAACATGGCCCTTGGGGGCCCACCCTGCATATTGGGACCTGAGAAGGAAGGACAGAATCTGGAGACTAGCCTACACCCTTAAACGTGTGTCTCCCACCTCTGTGTTTAGATTTCTAATGCACAAAGGATGGTTTCCGAAGTATGGTCACTGGGCCAGGTGTACCAGCATCATCTGGGAACTTGAGAGAAATTCATATTCGTCTGCCCCATCCCAGACCTACTTCACCTGAAACTCTGGGGGCGTTGGGGGTGGTTCTGATCCAGAGGTCTTAGTGCTTAGGATGTATTCGACTTTGCATTTTGTGTCCCTGGATATTGAAAATAGAGTCTCGCTTGAGGCATGCTCAGAGCCTTTGCTTTAGTGACGTGCTGTTTGCTTGCATTTGTCTGGCAGGAGGTCAGTTCTGCTGTTTGCTCTGCTCCTTCCCTTTCCCTCCTGGCAGGAGGCTGGCAATATTTGCTCAATAAGAACAAAACTTAAACCAGAGCCCAGTGGTCTGCTTAAATTCTGCTAAGAAAGCTACGTAGCTCAGAAAATTTTAAGTTACAAAGAATAGAAGCAAAGTACTTGAAGTTTGTCAAGCCCCGAAGGAATTTTTTCACTCAAGTATCTGAAAACTCCAGGAATTATTCTAATTTCAGGTACAGCTGGATCAAGGTGCTCAAATGATGTCACAACTGACTCTCTCTCCCCTCCCCTCCCCATCCCAATCTCTTCTACTCTCTGATTCCGGTTTCCTTTTGTGTGGTTTTTGTTTTTCAGGCAGATTCTCTCCACATGAAGATTCCCCAGCAGCTCCAGGCTTAAATGTACCCCCAGGTTGCAATCTCAAAGAGAGAGAAGTCATTATTCTGCTGTTGTTCACATTGAACTCCTCTCCAGAGATCTCCAGATGGCCCTGTTTGGATTATATCACTTTTCCCAAGCGCATCACTGTCTCCAGGAGCTATGCCTGCTGTGAGGAGGACGTGGGGCCTCCTGTCTGATGGCTCTGCACTGGAGGTAAGTGAGAGCTGGTGCCGCGTACCTGAATGTTCAAAACCCTTTCTGGTGAGAGTGATGGGAAGCTATAATATGTGTCATTTTACTAATCTCTGTGGTGTACTAATTCCCACCTGGCTGATTGCAAGCTCTCAACACGTCCCTGATACTGAACATCAGGCTCTGTATGCTTGGCACCAAACTGAATCTCAGAGACAGAGTGTGGATGAAGTAGACAAGAACAGCTGTATTGCTTTGCTAGGCAAAGGGGTCCATAGCCGCCTAATGCCCTCAAAACGGTGTCGCAACCTGGAGGGGATTTGTGAGGAGGCTTATAGTCAAGGGGTGGGGTTGCTGATAAGGATCAGGGTGCAAGCAGGGCCTGCATTTCTTCAGTCTAGACAGCATCTGCCATCAGGTGGTCTCATGATGGGCTCCGGTGGTTCTTGAGACGATGGAATTTTGACCTCCGTTGGAATGGAGTGCTTCACCGAGTAGTTAGCGTCTTCCATTTGGTGGGGGTTTTAGTTCCGCACAAGAGCTCAAAGGTCTTGTGATGTGTATGCCTTGAGGGGGGACAAGGACTCTGCTTCGAGCCTGCGGTGCTGTTTCTTAACTTGTCCTCCCCCGTCTCCACATCCCCTTCCTTCGCTGATTAGCAGCTGTTTGAATCTGCCCTTTGGAACTCAGGAAAGGTCATGGAGGCTGAATGAAGCCTGTTTCCTTCAAACAAGAAATAGGGGACATATTAAAACTTTTGTGTCCTGGAGCCCCACAGGGTCCTGCTCGGCTTCATCCCTAAGGTGGAGGCGGGAAGAAATGCACTCCCTTCTAGAGCATTTTCTCTGGGCTGATACAATCCCCAAAGCACAGATGATTGTAAAGGAGAGTAAAATATTTAGAAAGTGATGAGGTTTGGGAAGTCATTGCCTTTTTTTTTTTTTTTTTTTAATTTTATTGTAAATTTATGTAACTTGGTTTTTAAAAAATACATTTATTTATATATTTTTGGCTGTGAAAGTGAAGTCACTCAGTCCTGTCTGACTCTTTGCGACCCCATGGACGGTAGCCTACCAGGTTCCTCTGTTGATGGGATTTTCCCAGCAAGAATACTGGAGTGGGTTGCCATTTCCTTCTCCAGGGGATCTTCCCGACCCAGGGACTGAACCCCGGTCTCCTGAACTGTAGGCAGATGCTTTACCGTCTGAGCCGCCAGGGAAGTCTTTCTGGCTGTACTGGGTCTTTGCCGCTTCTCGGGGTTTCTTCCAGGTGCAGAGAGCGGGGCTGCCTTCTAGCTGCAGTGCACAGGCTTCTCGTTGTGGAGGCTTCTCTTGCTGTGGACTGGGGGATCTGGGGCACGCAGGCTTTGGTAGCTGCAGCTCGCAGGGTCTAGCGCACAGCCTCAATAGTCGTGGTTCACGGGCTTAGCTGCTCTGCAGCCTGTGGGATCCTCCTGGGTCTAGCGCACAGCCTCAATAGTCGTGGTTCACGGGCTTAGCTGCTCTGCAGCCTGTGGGATCCTCCTGGATCAGAAATCGAACCTGTGTCTCCTGCATTGGCAGGCAGATTCTGTACCACTGAGCCACCAGGGAAGCCCCTAACTTGGCTTTTTATTTATTTATTTATTTATTTATTTTTAAATTTAACTTTACAATACTCTATTGGGTTTGCCATACATCGACATGAATCCACCACAGGTACACACAAGCTCCCAATCCCGAATCTCCCTCCCACCTCCCACCCCCCAACGTCTCTCTGGATCATCCCCGTACACCAGCCCCAAGCATCCTGCATCCTGTATCAAATAGAGACTGGTGATTCGTTTCTTACATAACAGTATATATGCTTCAGTGCCATTCTCCCAGATCATCCCGCCCTCTCCTACTCCCTCTGAGGCCAAAAGTCCATTGTCTATGTCTGTGTCCTTTTGTTGTCACACATACAGGGTCGTCCTTACTATCATTCTAAATTCCGTATATATGTGTCAGTATGCTGTATTGGTGTTTTTCTTTCTGGCTTACTTCANTGTTCTCCATAGTGACTGTACCAATTTACATTCCCACCAACAGTATACATTTTCTCTACACATTCTCCAGCATTTATTTTTGTAGAGTTTTTGATGATGGCCATTCTGACTGGTGTGAGGTGATACCTTATTGTAGCTTTGATTTGCATTTCTCTAATAATTAGTGATGTTGATCAGATCTTTACGTGTTTGTTGGCCATCTGTATGTGTTCTATTTGTCTATGTGTTCTAAATGTCTATTTAGATCTTCTACCCATTTTTTGATTATTTTTTTTTCACCAATACAATATAAACCTCATTTGAAGTAATACAAATATAATACAAACCTAATTTGATTATCATTATTACGATATACACAGTGTGGAAGACACATACTTGGTGGTCATGAAGTGTTCTCTACTTGCCTAGAGTATAACGAAAATAATAGTATGGAATCTTAATGTCCAGAGCTGTCACAGGATATCCCTGGAGAGACTGTGACACTTCCAGAAAAGGTGCTGATGATAAAAACGTGCTTGAAGCATATCTTCTGCCTGAACAAGTTTGATGATTAACCTCACAGAAGCATAAAATGCTTTACAATGGTAAAAAAGGGAAAATTCTTGAAGAATTCAAGACACTCAACCATTCACTCACAAAATAACAGTAACAGTTAACATTTCAGTTCAGTTCAATTCAGTCACTCAGCTGTGTCCTACTCTTCGCGACCCCAAGGACCATAGCACGCCAGGCCTCCTTGTCCATCACCAACTCCCAGA
>SJYV01036121.1:240562-306816 GCA_006410875.1 Neotragus pygmaeus | reverse complement strand
AAAAAAAAAATCAATGCACACATAGTAGGTAGTTTATCTTGGTAAATACAGGACCGCTGGGAGATGATTTATTGTCTACAAGATATTTGGTAAAGGTCAACATTTAGAAAGTAAATCCATTTTAAAGGCTGAAATCAATGAAAACCCCCAGGGCAGCTTGCTTAAAAAAGAATATTAATGTAACAAAGCTATGTTGCTTTCCTCTTGAATTGGTTGAAGCCAACAGATCATTTCTTCTATGGAGATTGGGTCACCTTTTCATCTGGAGAACAAAGTGGTCAGACAGGGACTTACCTAATGTGTGAACTCAAAAAGGACACCCCATGTTTCTGCCAGAAGCAACATGGCTCCAGCTAAATAATGTTCTCATGATCTCTATTAAAGAGAAGTTGAAGGATGAAAGAATAATCTTTTGTGCCTTTGAGAAACTGTTGAAAGTCTTTCTAATGTCAGTTAAAAGCACTACAATGTACATCACTATCCACCACCAACAAATACCCTTCTGATGCACTCTAGAACTATCTTTATAAAGTGGAACCTTCCTGGGAATATGGAACTTTACCAGCAAAGTCTAACAGATCAATGACTGAATTTTTAAAAAGCGGCTGTTCCATTTCTCTTTAAATCTTGTTTCTAACAAGTTAATAAATTAGTGTCAATTTTCTATTTTCAGAGTTGGCTTTGGGGTCCCAGTAAATTCTGCTTCTAAAGCAACCTAGTCAGATATTAGTGCTAGTTTATATTCATGATAACAACTTTCATTGGTTGTCACTGGCTGGGTACCAGGCGATGTGTTAGAGCTTTAGAAGTGTGTTTTCTGTGACGTACATGACATATTTCATCTATGAGGTCACTGCATCTCAGAGAAGCTAGGTAACTCCCCAGATAAAGAAGTGATGGCTTTGAACCTCCATGCTTCACCTCGAATTTGTCATCTTAATTACTACCTTATATTAATTGCCCTATAAAGTATAGAATAATGCTAATCAACACATACGGTGTATTTTGTAGTTTGCAAAGTACTTTACCAAACATTGTCTAATTTGAGCATAATTCCATGAATGTGGTGATATAGAATTATTCTTAATCTCTGCAGGACTCATTTTAATTACTGACCTCCTTTATCCACAGAGGGCTTCCCTGGTGGCTGAGAGGTTAAAGCATCTGCCTGCAATGAGGGAGACCCGGGTTCGATCCCTGGATCAGGGAAGATCCCCTGGAGAAGGAAATGGCAACCTACTCTGGTATTCTTGCCTGGAGAATCCCATGGACAGAGGAGCCTGGTAGGCTACAGTCCACGGGGTCGCAAAGAGTCGGACACGACTTCACTTTCACTTTCACTTTATCCACAGAGAGAAAGTGAAATGATTGAGTTCCAGAGTGAAGAGCGTGTGCACAGCCATCACCCAGGGATGAGAGTGGCTTTGGCGGGTGGGGGGTGAGGCGGGGGTGGCTGTCTCTTTGTGTTTCCTCCTCTATCAAGATGCTTGGCTTGCTTGGTATCACACCCAGAGGTTAGTCTCCATCATTTGCTGGCTGATTGCTCAATTTTTTAAAATAGTGTCCTGGGGCGTCAATTACTCTACCTCTCATCCCGTTTAACTAGGGCAGGGGTAGTTTTTTTCCTATTTTATTAGAGTACGATTGCTTTACAAAGTTGTTTTAGTTTCTGCTGTACAACAAGGTGAGTCAGCTATATGTATACGTATATCCCCTCCCTCTTGGACCTTCACCCTCCTATCCCACCCCTCTACGTCATCACAGAGCTCCGAGCGGAGTTCCCTGTGCTATGCAACAGCTTCCCACCAGCTATCTGTTTTACACATGGAAGGCAGAGGCAGTTTTTGAGGCCAGTCTTTGGAATTTATTTTGAGCTCAGTAGGGTTTTTTGTGGAGAAGGCAATGGCACCCCACTCCGGTACTCTTGCCTGGAAAATCTCATGGATGGAGGAACCTTGTGGGCTGCAGGCCATGGGGTCGCTAAGAGTCGGACATGACTGAACAACTTCACTTTCATGTTTCACTTTCATGCATTGGAGAAGGAAATGGCAACCCACCCACTCCAGCGTTCTTGCCTGGAGAATCCCAGGGACGGGGGAGCCTGGTGGGCTGCTGTCTATGGGGTCACACAGAGTCGGACACGACTGAGGCGACTTAGCAGCAGCAGCAGCAGGGCTCTTTGTAACCCTTTTCTTGGTCCTTTCTGATGAGCTCGCTGGCCTGTGGTTTAGTTTGCTACAGTTGAATACAAGAGTCTCTTCTCATTTTCTCATGATCAAAATCCCCATTGTTTCCAAGAGCACTCTTGGGCTTGAACTTTCCCACACTCCATTTCNGGTCCTTTCTGATGAGCTCGCTGGCCTGTGGTTTAGTTTGCTACAGTTGAATACAAGAGTCTCTTCTCATTTTCTCATGATCAAAATCCCCATTGTTTCCAAGAGCACTCTTGGGCTTGAACTTTCCCACACTCCATTTCAAATAGGATCATTTCGTTTGGGGATTACTTCTTCCCCCAGAAAACTCTGAGCACTGCTGCCACACTGGGGGGTCGGGGGGCAGTAACCAACGGTCTTCTCAGCTTGCCTCTTTCAATGTGTGAAGCCTCTGCCCTCTGAGTGAGGAGGGGGCAGGGGCAGTTGGGACCCCATGTTCTTGGTTTGATGACCCCGGGTTAGAGCATCCATCCAATGAATGGGAGATGCACAGAAGAAGGGAGCCCTGATCTCTTGACTGAACTCACCAGGAAGTTAGCCTCTTCCCAGGTGGCGCTAGTGGTAAAGAACCTGCCTGCCAAAGCAGGAGACTTAAGAGACGTGGGTTCGATACCTGGGTCAGGAAGATCTGGAGGAGGAGATGGCACCCGACTCCAGTGCTCTTGCCTGGAGAATCTGATGAACAGAGGAGCCTGGTGGGCCACAGTCCATGGAGACGCTAAGGGCTGGACATGACTGAAGTGACTTAACACACAGCCATTGGATTTAGAAGCATGAGAAATGCTGGCAGCCTGCTCCTCCCAGTGCCCTGTACCCCTTGTTTAGGAACTGAGGGGAGAGGAAGCTCTCTTCTTGGCCACAGGTGCCCAGAGTGGATGAGGGGGGAGGGGGCTGAGCTGGGTGGGCAGGAGGGCAGGGGTTGCAACTCAGGTGCCACAGATTCTCAATGTCTTAGCAAGCTGTAGTAGATTTTCTCGAATAAGTGTTTTTATTGGCTATGTACCTTTAGGATAGTTTTCAGAGACTTTATTTTTTATTTTTTAAATTTTATTATTATTTTTTAAATATTTCATTTTTACTTTATTTTACTTTACTGTATTGGTTTTGCCATACATTGACATGAATCTGCCACGGGTGTACATGAGTTCCCAATCCTGAACCCCCCTCCCACCTCCTACGCCATATCATCTCTCTGGATTATCCCCGTGCACCAGCCCCAAGCATCCTGTATCCTGTATCGAACATAGACAGGTGATTTGTTTCTTACTTTAAATAGTTGTTTGTTTTCAAATAGATTTCACAAGTTAGGCTTGTTTTGTTGAGAGGTGGGTCTGCAGAGCTCTCAGTGCTATCCCAGGAGGGCACTCCCCTCTACTATTGCCGTGTTCCTTTTACAGATGAGACGTGTGAGGCACAGAGAGGTTAAGTGACTTGCCTGAGGTTGCACAGTAGATGGCAAAGCTGGGCTACAAAATTGTGCGGTCTGACTCCTAAGTCTGCACTGGGCTGAAAGGAAAGAAGTTTCTGCAGGAGATGGCATGCCCATGTCTTCAGACAGAGAAGAGGTTAGGAGTAATTCTTGAGAACTATAATAAAAACATCGATGCCCAACCAGACACATTCATGTGCTGAGGCCTGTGCCACTCACGCTGACTTTCTCTGGTCAGCCCCAGGGCATCCTCAGGGGAGCGCATGCATGTCCCTTCCTGGCAGGCAGTGGAAATGGATTCTGCCTAAGCCAGTATTCCTGTGCCTCTGCCTGATGACAGGCACCTCACAGGAATCTCAGGGGCTCCTCTTTAATTGACATCTTTGTCTCTGCAGTCAGGGATCTGGGCTGAACAGAAGGTGGTTTGGTACAGATGTTTCAGGCAGGCCCTAACTGGCAGTCTCCTCCTGAGATGCCTCCCTCTCCAGCCACCTCCCAGGACCTGCCCTGGGCTTGTCTCATCATCAGAAACGTCCCAGCCTGCGCCTTCCTCCCTCCTCGTGGTTCACAGCCTCCTCAGCAGTGAGCTTGCAGATCTGGCTCTGTAATGTGATGTGCGTGTGCAGCATCTAATATGATGTGCAGTAGTGCCCTCCTGCAAACCCCAAATTCCCCAATGAAAGGAGACCAGTGCCAAGAGTTCAAACCATAGTGACTGCTGGAAAAGTCTTTTGGGGTGGGGGCGGGACTCTGTGGCCTCTGCCTGCCTCCCAGAGCATATGTTGCCTGCTTTATAGAGGCCTAGATGCCATCTCAGCAACGTGTCCAAGGCTGAACTCTTGATCTTCAGCTCCAACCCTGTTCTTCCTACTGTCTCCCCTTCTTACTCTTAACACCCCTCTCTCCTTGCCACTTGCATCCAGTCCATCAACAAGTCTTCAGATCTGCTCCTTCCCTTCAGCTCCACTGCTGCCTTCATCACAGGCCACTTCCATCTTGCATCTAGACCAGGGGTCCCCAGACTTTTTGGCACCAGGGATTGATTTCATGGAAGACGATTGTTCCATGAACTGGGGTGATGGTTTTGGGATGATTCAAGGATATTACATTTACTGTGCACTTTATTTCTAACATAATGCTGCCACTGATCTGACAGGAGGTACTGTTCTGCGGCCTGGAGGTTGATATAGACCACCCAGTAGCCACCTAAGTGATCCCCCGAAGTGTATTCTTGCCCCTTCCCTATCCATTCTCTACCCAGCCGCTGATCATTAAAACACATGGATCAGTTCATACCCTCCCTGCTTTCATGGCTTTCCAAAGCACATAGAACACAATCTCAGCTTCTTATCATGTCTTGAAAGGCCTGTGGCATCCAGGCCCTGGCCACCCCTCCGGCCTGGACTGGTCCAGCTCTTCCTTGCTTTCCCCATCTTGCCCTCTTCTGCCCATTCTGGCCTTGTCTTAGTTTCTCTGCCAAGACCTTTGCATGTGTTGTTCCTTCTCAGCCACTGCTCTGTCTCTTCTCTCTCCCAGCCTCATTAATGCTCTCCTGCCAGGGGATCTTGAGTTTTAACATCAAATGCCTGCTTTACTTTCTAATTAAAACTGCTTTGTGGCCGTAGTTAATAAGCTCGGTGTCCTTCTACCATTTGTCTCCAGGGTCTGTACTCGAGCTGTCTGAGACGTTGCAGACGTCCAACTGGTCAAGTCAGACATCGGTAGGAGCCACGGAGCACACAGTGCTTTAGTGCCACTCTGATATGAGCTTGGAATGGCCCCTTAAGGAGCTTGAAATTGTTCCTTTACAGGTCCGAATATAGCACCAGCCTTTGACCTGTGCTTCCGGAAAGTCGTAAAGCGTCTAAAGTTTTCATCAACTACATCAGCACCTTTCTTGCAGCTGTGCTTTCAGGGCTGGTCTGAGGCCACCCTCATATCTTCAGGTTTCTATTCTCATACTCTTTAATTTTTCCATGAGGACTTCTAGAGATTTTAATGATCAAATATATTATACTTGTGGGGAAATTGGTTACCTTCTCCATGACGTGAAAAGACAGAGCTGATTGCTTATTGAGCTGTTTGCCATGTGGATCAGCTGTATCAGCAACAGCCCGTATTGGGAGGTGGGGGACAGAGTCTGGGAAGAACTCTGTCTCAAGTATCCCCCGCTGATGTTGGAAAGACAACATTGAATAATTCCTCTGGGCAATGCATTGTTTGCTCCAGGGCCATTCTTTTTTTTTTTTTTTTATCTTATGCAAATATTTCTTTGAGTGATAATCAAGTTTCAGAATTCTGTGCTTCCCAAAGACAGAAATATAGATCAATGGAACAAAATAAAAAGCCCAGAGATAAATCCACACACCTATGGACACTTTATATTCGACAAAGGAGGCAAGAATATACAATGGATTAAAGACAGTCTCTTTAACAAGTGGTGCTGGGAAAACTGGTCAACCACTTATAAAAGAATGAAACTAGAACACTTTCTAACACCATACACCAAAATAAACTTAAAATGGATTAAACATCTAAATGTAAGACCAGAAACTATACAACTCCTAGAGGAGAACATAGGCAAAACACTCTCCNTTCTTCCGTGTATTCTTGTCTGAACTTTGAGCAACTGAAATCAGAGATGAAGTATTTCTGACAGTGATTGTGAAAAAGCCCAACTGCAAATAAGAAACTATCAGAACACAGACCAGAATGGTGACATGGATCTTTTTCTCCCTTCCTTCCTTCTTTTCATCCATCCTATTTGATTCATTCTATATGATTCATTTTCAGACATGTTAGGTTTGAGGTTCCTCTGACGCATTCAAATAGAGATGATAAATAGCTGTAAAACAGCTACTACTGCCCTTTGGTGAGGGCATGTCAAACAGTATGGTGAGGTCCAAGCTTCTTGAAAGTTTACTCTTGACCAGGCCACATCTTAGAAATTTCTTAGAAAAAGGGACAGAAACTTACAGAGGTTAGATAGTTTGCTTCAGTCATACAATAAGGAAGGTGGCAAGCCCAGGTACTTTTTTAAGAAAGATTTTTGTGACATTTTATTGTGTGTGAGTGCTAAGTTGCTTCTGTTGTTTCCGACTCTTTACGACCCTATGCACCGGCCCCCCAGGCCCCTCTGTCCGTAGGATTTTCCAGGCAAGAATCTTGGAGTGGGTTACCCTGCCCTCCTCCAGGGGATCTTCCCAACCCAGGGATCAAACTCACGTATCTCACTTCTGCATCGGCAAGTGGGTTCTTTACCACTAGTGCCAACTGGGAATTTTATTGCAGAAGGCTTCAAGCATATGCAAAATAGAAAAATAATATAATCAGTAGTGTCACCTGCCTTGAGCAATTATCAGGTTATCTTGTTTTATCTATACCTGCCATTACATTATTTTGGTAGCAAATATCACTTCATATGTAAATATTTCAATGTGTCTCTAAAAGATAACTATTTATAAACTAACTCCAATCCATTATCATATCTCCCCAGGTTAACAATAATTCCTTATCAACAAATGTCCAGTGAATGGATTTCCCATTATCTCATAGTTAAAAATTTTGTTAAAATCAGGGTCTAATAGGGTCTGCATGTTGTAATAAATTGATATGTCTCTTGTCTGTTTTAATCCATGGTTTTTCATCTCTTTTTCTCTTACAAATTGTTGAAGAAACATAAAAATTCGCTTCTCTAGTTTTCTTCCTCCTCACAGGGACCTACTTTCAAGTATTTACTCTTTTGCTTCTAAGAACTTTTAATCATATAGAGACATACATACATAAAAAGTACATATGCTGCTGCTGCTGCTGCTAAGTTACTTCAGTTGTGTCCGACTCTGGGCGACCCCATAGACGACAGCCCACCAGGCTCCCCTGTCCCTGGGATTCTCCAGGCAAGAACACTGGAGTGGGTTGCCATTTCCTTCTCCAATGCATGAAAGTTAAAAGTGAAAGGGAAGTTGCTCAGTCGTGTCCGACTCTGTGCGACCCCATAGACGCCAGCCCACCAGGCTCCCCCATCCCTGGGATTCTCCAGGCAAAAAAGTACATATAGCTCATGTGTACTTCTGTGTTCATTGTTGCTCTCTATATGTTGGAGAATAAAGATCCACCTAATTGCCATATGGTAATTCCATGGCAGGGATTGCTATATTACAATGTATCCCAGTGATATGCATTTAGATTTCATTTGTTCCTCTGACCTTGACTTTGGAGCATAGTTGGAAACGCAGGCTCCAGATCTTTCTGTTCCGTTGTCATGGACACGATGGAAATTATAGCCATTAGTATTTGTCAAGTGCTTTATTCTTTACTCAGTATTTTCATCCTTGATTTCTGATAGAACTTTGTGACTTAAGAGTTAAAAAATTATTTCTCTTAGTCATTGGAGAGTAGACTTGGTATAGGAGTGAAAATTTTATCTTGGATTTATCACTGATCCAATTTATTTTAAAGCATTTATCTACCCAGCCTGCAATGGTAGTTCGCAGGCGGGACCCTCCTGTGGGAAAGATGTACTGTCATCCGAGGGCACAGAGGGTAGGTAAGGATCAGGCAGTGAGATGTACAAGCCAGAAACACAGGGCAAGGCAAAGGCTGGTCATGTGTGGCAAGAGCCAAGGAAGGAGATGGTTTACTCTTGGGGAGCTTAAAGACACACAGGTCTAATCAGTTCAGGAGCCAAAGCTGGGAAAACCGAGACTCTGCCTCTCTTAAACTCTTACTGTAGGGCTGCATTTTATCCCTGTCCCCACAACCAGGGACTCAGAAGCTGTTCCCATGATCCAGCCTGGTACGGATGGTACCTGCAGTGTGCAAGGAAGAACAAGAGTTAGTCTATAGTACTAGCAATCCTGATGGGTATCATACCAATATAATGTTGTATTAAAGTGAACCATGTGAGATTGCCGGCATGTCTACTTTTGACCTACAAAAATATCAGGTTTGTTGTTGTTCAGTTACTCAGTCATGTCCAACTCTTCGTGACCCTGTGGACTGTAGCACCCCAGGTTTCCCTGTCCTGCACCATCTCTTGGAGTCTGCTTAAACTGATATCCATTGAGTCAGTGATGCTATCCAACCATCTCATTCTCCATCATCCCCTTCTCCTCCTGCCTTCAGTCTTTCCCAGCATCAGGATCTTTTCCAATGAGTCTGTTCTTCACATATATATATATGCATGTATACACAGAGTGGGATGTCTGTTATTCAGCCTTAAAAAGAAAGGAAATGCTGACACACACTACCACATGGTTGAACCTTGGGGACATTATGCTGAGTGAAACAAGCCATTCATGAAAAGACAACTCTTCTATGATTCCACTTATGTGAGATTCTTAGAGTAATCAAAATCACAGATACAGAAGGTAGGATGGTGGTTGCCATGGGAGAGGGGATGGGGAGTTACTGTTTAAGGGTCCAGTGCTCTTGCCTGGAAAATCCCATGGATAGAGGAGCCTGGTGGGCTGCAGTCCATGGGATCGCGAAGAGTCTGACATGACACTTTCACTTTTCACTTTCATACATTGAAGAAGGAAAAGGCAACCCACTCCAGTGTTCCTGCCTGGAGAACCCCAGGGACGAGGGAGCCTGGTGGGCTGCCGTCTATGGAGTCGCCCAGAGTTGGACACGACTGAAGTGACTTAGCAGCAGCAGCAGCAGCAGCAGCAGCAGTCTTAATTTTACAAGATGAAGAGTTATGGAGATGGACAGTGGTAATGGTTGCACAACATTTTAAATGTATTTAACACCATTGAACTATATGCTTATATCATTAAGATGGTAACTTTTGTTCCTTGTATTTTACAATAAAAATTGGAAAATGTCCGAGATTTCATATTTAGTATATTTCTAAGTACAAGGAATTAGTTAAACTGTGGCCTGGCCGTTTTTCCCTAGGTATAAATAGACTAGCTATTTTACCTAATAAATAGACTGAATTTAAGGGATAGAAAAGACTGAGTTGTCACATTTATTCTCTGAAGTTAATAATTCTGAAGTACTAGAGATGCTTACAAATAGTTGGTACTTGAGTAGTTTATTCTTTCTGTAACTGTGAAGGAAACGCTGAAGGAAAACCAGCTTAGCTGTTGTCTGTAAAACAGGAATAACACCTACCTTGTGGTATAAGAATATGTGCTGCTGGAGTCAGACACAGTAACATCATGAAAATATCAGTAATGGAAAAATAGTTTAAATCTGAATTGTTCATTAAAGAGACTCTGCCATAAAGGAAATTATTAAATCAAACTCTCTGGGCAGGTGATGATAACAGCATTTAAAAAGCCCTTTGAATGGACAAAATTCTTGAAAGATGATAAAAACATGTTAAGTGTATTCTTCATAAACTTCTAGAGACATGATTGAAAGTGCTTCAGTTCAGTTCAGTTCAGTTCAGTCGCTCAGTTGTGTCTGACTCTCCACGATCCCATGAATTGCAGCACGCCAGGCCTCCCTGTGCATCACCATCTCCCGGAGTTCACTCAGACTCGCGTCCATCGAGTCCGTGATGCCATCCAGCCATCTCATCCTTGGTCGTCTGCTTCTCCTCCTGCCCCTAATCCCTCCCAGCATCAGAGTCTTTTCCAATGAGTCAACTCTTCTCATGAGGTGGCCAAAGTACTGGAGTTTCAGCTTTAGCATCATTCCCTCCAAAGAAATCCCAGGGCTGATCTCCTTCAGAATGGACTGGTTGGATCTCCTTGCAGTTCAAGGGACTCTCAAGAGTCTTCTCCAACACCACAGTTCAAAAGCATCAATTCTTCGGCGCTCAGCCTTCTNTCATTCCTTCCAAAGAAATCCCAGGGTTGATCTCCTTCAGAATGGACTGGTTGGATCTCCTTGCAGTCCAAGGGACTCTCAAGAGTCTTCTCCAACACCACAGTTCAAAAGCATTAATTCTTCAGCACTCAGCCTTCTTCACAGTCCAACTCTCATATCCATACATGACCACAGGAAAAACCATAGCTTTGACTAGACGGACCTTAGTCGGCAAAGTAATGTCTCTGCTTTTGAATATGCTGTCTAGGTTGGTCATAACTTTTCTTCCAAGGAGTAAGCGTCTTTTAATTTCATGGCTGCAGTCACCATCTGCAGTGATTTTGGAGCCCAAAAATATAAAGTCTGACACTGTTTTCACTGTTTCCCCATCTATTTCCCATGAAATGATGGGACTGGATGCCATGATCTTCGTTTTCTGAATGTTGAGCTTTAAGCCAACTTTTCACTCTCCTCTTTCACTTTCATCAAGAGGCTTTTTAGCTCCTCTTCACTTTCTGCCATAAGGGTGGTATCATCTGCATATCTGAGGTTATTGATATTTCTCCTGGCAATCTTGATTGCAGCTTGTGTTTCTTCCAGCCCAGCATTTCTCATGATGTACTCTGCATATAAGTTGGTAAGACCCTAAGCACAAATGGAGTGAAACCCAGCTTTCTGTCCACCGATTCTTTGAGATCCCCAACCTGAGAGTTGAACTGCCTATATATACAAGTGCTGTTAACCTGTGTGTCCCAGGCGGCCAGAAAGCTAAGCTGAGTTCTCAGGACACAAAAGGAGACAAACAAGAAGGAAGTAGCTGCCCCTTGGAGAGAAAGAATTGGCAACCATTGATATTCCAAAGCCAAATTCACAAGAGTCTGAATTTTGAAAGAGAAGGACAATGTGAAACTTTACCTTCCTTCCTTGACTGCCCTCTGCCAAGATCCAGGAGAGCAGACTAACCCTTCCCCACTTCTTCCAGTTTTACCAGGATCCCATCCCCAGTGAGGGGTTTCCCAGGTGGCACTAGTGGTACAGAATCCGCCTGCCAATGCAAGAGACATAAGAGATGTGGGTTAGATCCCTGGGTCAGGAAGATCCCCTGGGGAAGGGCATGGTAACGCACTCCGGTATTCTTACCTGGAGAATCACATGGACAGAAGAACCTGGTAGACTACAGTCCATAGGGTCGCAAAGAGTTGGACAGACCTGAAGCGACTTAGCACAGATGTATGCGTCTTCAAGTTCCTGAGCAAATGGAGTTAAAAGTAGAGAATATAGCTCCAGTATCTACCAGAATTTGGCAAAGTTGTCCATTAATTTTAATTTTGTTTTCCCCTTGACTTTTAAAGGAAATAACTGGTAGCAATTTACCAGAAAATTCTTAGGAGGCCTATCAACCTTGATAGGGGCTAACGTGGTATCCTCCTTTCAGGGTAGACATGGGAGCATCTTAGGTGCTGTGGAAGGATTTAAATTTGGTTTCCATTCTTGTACTTTTTTTCCTGAGAGGAAAAGCAATTCAAACAGATGACTAGTAGACTGACTACTCAGATAAATGAGGACAGTAGGAGTCATTGGGTTGTATAGTCTTGATTTAGATACCACTTGTGTCTTTATTTTTCATTAGTCTTTTGGAATTTAACCTTTTAATGAAGCTAGTTTGAAATCTTGAAACTTTTTGGACGCTTTTGCATCTCAATTAAAATAGGTTTCCCATTCTGTTTGTTTGATTTAGGAAATCTCATCTTCAAGTGCATTTATTAATTAAACAGTCTTGGTCTAATTGGGATGTTCCCTATAGTGCCATTGTAATTCTAGGTTGTCTTAGTAAGGTTTTGTCATTTTCTGTTGATAACTACAGTTTCCAGGACATAAAATAGGCAGGCATGCCCAAAGTGGTAAGCACGATTTTCTGAAACTTGAGAATCCCATTTCTTTAGCTTGCCTTGGGTCTCTTTGAGCCAAACTCACAACTAAGAGGGAGGGATATGCTGCTGGATTGGGCCTTTTGGGGTTTTGCAGTGTACAATGAAACTTGGAAATTTTGTTGAGTTTGGTGCTGAGCTCATCTGAATCTAACCCATTCTGTGACTAACTTTTCTAAGACGTGAATCTGAGTTAGGTGGTAAGTTATCTTTGCCCATCGGTTCTGTGGCTTTGGTTTCCAAGGTTCCCATTAGCAAAAGATTTTTTTTTTCTTCTAGGAGATTTCTTTACGGTAAGGTTGTCCATTAATTTTAATTTTGTTTTCCCCTTGACTTTTAAAGGAAATAACTGGTAGCCGTTTACCAGAAAATTCTTAGGAGGCCTATCAACCTTGATAGGGGCTAACATGGTATCCTCCTTTCAGGGTAGACATGGGAGCATNCAGCGTTTCTCATGATGTACTCTGCATATAAGTTAAATAAGCAGGGTGACAATATACAGCCTTGAAGTACTCCTTTCCTGATTTGGAACCAGTCTGTTGTTCCATGTACGGTTCTAACTGTTGCTTCTTGACCTGCATACAAATTTCTCAAGAGGCAGGTCAGGTGGTCTAGTATGCCCAATCTCTCTCAGAATTTCTCCACAGTTTATTGTGATCCACACAGTCAAAGGCTTTGGCATAGTCAATAAAGCATAAATAGATGTTTTCTGGAACTCTCTTGCTCAGGTGATATTAATGTTGCAGACTGAAATTGCACAAGATGTAAGAGGTCAAAATGGACTGTGTTTGTGTTGCCGAACACATTTATGTCTTAATGAAGTCTCAGAGTTCATATCAGAAAATCTACCAGCCTGTGGTACCTTTTTGTTTTCTTTCAAGCTCTGAGTTTCTGGGCTGTTTTTCTCCTCCAATTGACCCATCCAATCTTTGTCTTCTGCATATGGAATACGGTCATTTCCCTGCTTCTGTCTCTTTCAAACTATTGTCTACACTAAAGTCAGATTGACTTTAAATAATATATTTCTGATTATTACTCCCTGATAATGTGGTTCATCAATACCCACACAGCACACCTAAAGCCTTTACCTCTGAATCAGACCTTTTCTCTTACAGTAGAGAGAAGGGGTGAAAAAGCCTGGTCTGCAGAGCCAGACTGCCTGTGTTACATGTGTGAAGAGCTCATGCCTAGCACGAGGGAAGGATGCGTATGATTTAGCTGTCACAAAGGTCTGGTTCTGGCTTATTTCCAGCCTCATTTCCATGTATGACCCCCTCCACACAATCCATTGTCATCTTTATACATCCTAGACATTTATTATTTCACTTAACCTTCGTGACAACCCTTGGGACTAGATCTTAAAAATTAACTTCTTTTTACAGTGAGTTCTGAGGTTCATACCACATGAGAACCAGATAGGACGTTTTACACTTGATCTTAGCCAAAAGGCCAAGAAGCGATGGGAATGCTTTAAAAATTGCTGATGTTTGGATCCAGACCCTGAAGCTAGAGATTCTGGTATAATTGTTTTGGAGGGGGACCCAAGCATTGCTTCTTATTTTTAAGCTTCTGTGTTGAGGCTAACATGCAGGCAGAGGTGCCGACAGCTGAATCTGGAAGTTTGTCTGAACTTCTCACATAGATGTAACCTGGTGGTGGCTCTAGAAGATTCGTCAAAACTTGTCAGAGATCATAAACCAATAGTGGCTCCAGGATGGATTCAGAGCGTGCGTTCCTCTCTCCGCTGGGCTGCTGATTGTTCTGCCCTTGTGCTGCCTATGGCAGGTTCGGCCCCTTCCACTCCATGGAAACCCCATTCCCTCACTTCTTTGCCTAATGAGTTATTTTCACATCCCAGCCAATGAGGTTCTGGCCTCTCAGGTTGCAATCGTCATCCCTGGTTTTCTGCTCTCCACTCCTGGGCCCGCATCACATTGTCCTGTGATTTGTTTGCTAGTTTGGCCCTCCTCTGAGACTGTGAGCTCTTTGCAGACAGGCCTGTCTCATGCTTTTTGGGATCCAGTGCAGTGACTGGCATAGAGTGGATGTCAAGGTCTTCTCCGGTAGCTCAGACAGTAAAGCGTCTGCCTGCAATGTGGAAGATCTGGGTTTGATCCCTGGGTTGGGAAGATCCCCTGGAGAAGGAAATGGCTACCCACTCCAGTACTTTTCCTGGAAAATTCTGTGGATGGAGGAGCCTGGTAGGCTACAGTCCATGAGATCACAAAGAGTTGGAGCAACTTCACTTCACTTCACTTCACGGAGCATTGAGTGACTGAATGAGGGGCTTTAAGTCAGGCTCTTCCCATAGAGGAACCGGATACCTGGGTAACTTTTTCCTCTAAGTGATTAATTTTTCTCTCCTTTTCTTTGTAAGTAACTGGCCCTGTTCTCTTCTTCTTACTGTATGGAAATTTTTGGAGGAGGAAAACGAAAGGCTTACTTTGGATAGCTTCATATACATTCTCTCCAGTTTAGTATTTTGTAGGTCAAATCCTTTGATGGGTTTTTAGGAAATAAGTCTGAGTCTGCACTTTTTCCTTTGGGTCTGAGGGAGGAAGACTAGAAATGAAGTTACTTACCATGTCATTTAAGAAAAAGTCTGACCATCTTTCTTTCCTGAGAATTCCAGGGTCTCAGAGAGGACAGTTGAACCTGTAAAAAAAAGGCAGTGATTGGGAACAGCACTGGATTTTTATCCTTGAGAACTGAGGACTGTGTTGGGGCTTTGGTGTGTACTCCCTGGGGTTCCTACTCTCTGACTTCTGCTAAGCAATGCCCTGGGGGTCTCCCAACTCTGAGAGGGTTGCTGACTTAAGGGCCTCTGATGAAAGGGGATCCTTGCAAAGTTAAGATGCCAACTCTCTTTAATCCAGTTAAAATACTTCATATATCAAATTTCTCAAAATCAATGGAACATTTTTCTCTTAATTACAAGATTTATTGTTGTTATTTTTTTCAAGAAAGTGTTGAAACAGGGACATGCAATAATAATGACTGTTGACGACATGTATCTCTGGAAGAGAAATTACATTGTGTTCAAGTTTTTATCAAGAAAAGTTGATTCTTTTTTTCATGTACATGAAACCATTAAGGATGATAGTTTTGACATGGTAAAGAATATTTTCTTACTGTGTTAAATATTCACTTTATAAAATTACCATAAACTAGTGAATAAACATTAATGGGATGTTTGAATGGTTATTCTCTCAAATCCTCAGGGTGTGTTTGTGGAAAGCTGATTATTCTGTCTTAATAAATTTTAATTCTTCTAATGAAACAAGGTTGTTGAGGAAGAGTGGCCTGAGACTCTTTTAAATAAATGAATTGGTTTTCTATGAAGGTTTTAAAGGATAATTTTGTGGAGTTCAAATTTTGAAAGCTTGTTAGAGCTCTCCGGTGCCACCATGGATTTCTTTTTCCTGTAGTAAGACACTGGGATTTCATAAAACACATTGGAGAGATTTGTAGAGTGGAGAGACATATAGCTTATATTATGTGTCTCTACAGGTGAAATTAAATATCTCTAGTAGTTGAGTGTGTGTGCATGCTAAGATGCTTCAGTCATGTCTAACTCTTTGCAACTGTAGCCCACCAGGCTCCTCTGTTCATAGGGATTTTCCAGGCAAGAATACTGGAGTGGGTTGCCATGCCCTTCTCCAGGAGATCTTCCCAACCCAGGGATTGAACCCACATCTCTTATGTCTCCTGCATTGGCAGGCAGGTTCTTTACCATCTGATCCACCAGGGAGGCCCCCTAGTAGGTGTAGAAGAGGCCAAACTTTGTGTACCTCGCCTCCCTCCACATACTTTTTATGGGCCCATTTCCAGCTGTGAGATGTAGGCTTGGGTGGACAAGTTTCTCCACGACTGATTTTGTATTGGTTTTTATTTTATCTCTTTTAGGGGAGTTGACAGTTGGTGGGTAGCATTTACTCCCAAACATCTGCCTCTTGAATTCCAGTGAGTTAATGTTTTACCACTTGCAGATTGGGGCCAATTTCGTTTCAATTTTACTGCTAAAGCAGAGTGGTTATACTTGAATCTCCTGAAAGATGTAAGAAAAAAAAATACTCAAGAAAGAGCAAATTTGGCAGATGGATTTTCCACAAGTCATAGTGATCCAAAGAGTATATCTTAAACTAGAACACTGCTCCCTTCTCCTGCCCAGTGACTAATGTGCTTGTCAGAAAAGAGAATTTCAGAGTGAGCGTCTTGGATTTCTGTCATTCATAAATTGTTGTAGTTCTTTTGGTAATCTTTGTCACACAAAGCTTCTATATCTTTTTTTTTTCTTTTAAGGCCAGACACCTAATCAGATCCCCTTTTACACATTCATTACTTCTAAGATGATAGTTGTGATAGCATATAGAATCACTTTCTAGAATTTTCTAATCTTTAATNATAAATTGTTGTAGTTCTTTTGGTAATCTTTGTCACACAAAGCTTCTGTATCTTTTTTTTTCTTTTAAGGCCAGACACCTAATCAGATCCTACTTCTAAGATGATAGTTGCGATAGCATATAGAATCACTTTCTAGAATTTTCTAATCTTTAGTCAGCAGTGTAGTAACAATGTTTAGTGATATTTTCAATGGTAGAAAGTTTTGACCCCTGACTGTAAACTTATTGGGGGCAGCCCTGCCCTGTTTATCTTTGATTTCCCTATATTTCACAGTTTCTGAAATCGTTTAGGTGTTTCACAGGTGGTTGTTGAATACAGCATATCTTATCACACAGCTGATGTTGTAGGGGGGAAATTAATGATTTTAAAAAGAGAAAAGTAGAACTGGAATAGAAATGTGAATATGGGGATTTTCTTTTGTCTGCAGCATGATAGAATCTGTGATAGAGAATGTGAGGGACTTTATATGAGGTTGCATGCTCCTTCTTCCAACAGCACATCTCATAAATTCTCTGATAAAGAAGAGAATTATTGCAGAAAATCAGCCAGAGGTTGACCTGTTCATCCCCACACTGTCTTCCTGTGAAAGGCTTCAGATTCAGCATGTTTCAGGTTATGTTCCTGAAACAGAAGGAGCCCAAGAACGTGGCAGGGGCCCCAGCAGTGTGTGTGCTCCCATGTGAGGTACTCACCTCTGTAATCAGGGGACTGTGGGAACCACAGGGGAGGTGGAATCCCATATTCTTCAATGGTTTAAAAATAATGTGATTTTACCAGTCAGAATGGCTATCATCAAAAAAAANTGTGTGTGCTCCCATGTGAGGTACTCACCTCTGTAATCAGGGGACTGTGGGAACCACAGGGGAGGTGGAATCCCATATTCTTCAATGGTTTAAAAATAATGTGATTTTACCAGTCAGAATGGCTATCATCAAAAAAAAATTCACAAACAATAAATGCTATAGAGGATGTGGAGAGAAGGGAGCCTTCTTACATGGTTGATGGGAATGTAAATTGGTGCAGCCAGTGTGGAGACCTGTATGGAGGTTCCTTAAAAAACTAAAAATTGAGCTACCATATGACCCTGTAATCCCACTCCTGGGCATATATCTGGAGAAAAACATGATCCGAAAGGATACATGACCCCAATTGTTCATTGCAGCTCTATTTACAATAGCCAAGACATGGAGGCAACCTAAATGTCCGTCAACAGAGGAATGGATAAGGAAGATGTGGTACATATATACAGTGGAATATTACTCAGCCAGGAAAAAGAATGAAATAAGGCCATTTTCAGCAACATGGATGGACCTAGAGATTGTCACACTGAGTGAAGCAAGTCAGGCGGAGAAGGAGAAATATTGTATGACTTTCCTTATATGGGGACTCTAAAAAGAAATGATACAAATGAATTTACTTACAAGAAAGAAAGAGACTCACAGACTTATTAGAGAATGAACTTATCATTGCCAGGGGGAAGGATAGGGGGAAACGATAGTTAGGAAGTTTGGGATGGACATGTACACACTGCTATTTTAAAATGGATAACCAATGAGGACCTACTGTTTAGCACATACAACTCTGCTCAATGTTATCTGGCAGCCTGGATGGGAGGGGAATTTGGGGGAGAATGGATACATGGACATGTATGGCTGAGTCTCTTTGCTGTTCACCTGAAACTGTCACAACATTGTTAGTCAGCTATAGCCCAATACGGAATAAAAAATTAAAATAAAATAAGAATAATGTGACTTCACTGTTTTGTAAAAATTATAGAAACTCATTGAATTAAAAAGTCAGATAATACAGAAAAATACAAAGAGGAAAGCTAATAAATCATTAAAAAAACTCACCACCTGGAGATAACCAACTTTCATTAATATCTGATGGACATCATAGGTGCCAACACATGGACAAAATAGCTTGGGAAAATGGGGTCATAGTATATTTGCTTTTTATTTGAAAGACTATGACATTTCAGTTTGCTTAAATTTAACTGAAAAAAGTGAAATAAAATGAAAGGGACTTGTTGGATTTCAGAAAAATGTCTCTGTGCCATCGATGATGGATTCTGATAGCCGAGTCACACCTTGCGATACCTTGTCCAAAGTGGTAGTGTTACAAATATTTGTTAAATGAGTATATGAAAAAGTTTCTGTATTATTTGTTTTCGAGAATTGATTTTTCTCAAACCGAGGTGATGATTCAGCCTTGCTTTCATGGCTTTGAACTCAAAGTCAATTTTGTGTGTGTTCATGGATTATTACTTCTTTGGCAAACATTTCCTGAGACATTATTGCTCAGGCATCATGCATACTAAGGAATACCTGTCAGTAGGTCAGCCCTGCCCCCTGTGACCTGCTCTAGGCCTAAAGTCTCCTACTTAGACATCCCTCTGCCCCTTTCCTGACTCATCTGGGGTTGCCTAGCTCCTTGCTCTGGGACCCCAGCCATGCGTGCCTCCTGTTTTTCTCCTTAAACACTCCTCCTTGCCTTGAGGCCTTCAAGTGAAGTCATGGCAGTAAACTTTGTTGTCGAAGGTGAAATTATGATTAAACCCGTGGGTAAGGCATCTAGAAACCAAATTTAGATAACTGGCCACGGAGACAACATGGACACCCAGATAAAAGGCAAGGGTAGAGGTTACAGGTAAGATTTTTTTCATGTAGAAATCCTGAGAATTTCCTGTATGTGTCCAGTGGATTCTTGCTGGTAATTATTTAGAGGATTATAGCATTATTCTGTGAAAAAACTGGCAAAATGGAACAGTTGGAGCCCAGACAGGTGAGTGGAAAGTGAAAGTTGCTTAGTCGTGTCCGACTCTTTGCGACCCCATGGACTATACACAGTCTGTAGAATTCTCCAGGCCAGAATACTGGAGTGGGTAGTCGTTCCCTTCTCCAGGGGATCTTCCCAAGCCAGGGATCGAACTCAGGTCTCTAGGATTGCAGGTGGATTCTTTACCGGCTGAGCCATCAGGGAAACCCAAGAATACTGGAATGGGTAAGTGGAAAACTTCTGTATAAAGGAACATCACCCAGGAAAGTGATAGCCTGTAGTGCANCCAGGGATCGAACTCAGGTCTCTAGGATTGCAGGTGGATTCTTTACCGGCTGAGCCATCAGGGAAACCCAAGAATACTGGAATGGGTAAGTGGAAAACTTCTGTATAAAGGAACATCACCCAGGAAAGTGATAGCCTGTAGTGCATGCTTATAGTTCATTAGTTGTAATTAGTGGACTGTTAAACCATACTTTACTCTTCTTCTGTAGACTGAGAGAGTTAAGTTTCATATTAAATTGTTCCAGAGTATTTTATGCCACTAACATTCTTTTAGGAAATACAGCTTCTTATCCTGGCTCCATAAATAATTAGGGTAACTGGACCCAGGGAACATGATAAATAGATTTTTGGGTCCCACATTCAGAGTTTTGTTGCAGGAGGTCTAGAATAGAGCTTAAGAATTTTTAAAAGCTCTTGACTAGGGTGGGGTTTTAACACTTACTAGAGGATAGGAAACAAGGTCTCAGGCCCATGAAAAATAAAGCAGTTAGTAAAATGCTGGGAGCCATAAGAAATTCCATTCACTTGTATGGGGAAGTGGCAAGAAAAGTGGGCCTCTGTTTGGGGTGGTAGAAGGGAAAAGAAGCATCTGTAAGAAAATGGACACTGCCCAGAGCCTTAGGATACTCATGGAAAATGATGTCACCATCGATAGACTTCCTATTTAAAAAACAAAAATCTCACATATAAAAGCACAATGAAGGAGAATTATCACACTGGAGAATTCACACCACAAGAACTAGAGATGCTAGCACAATCAGATATCCAAAAAGGTAAAAGAAGAGCTAGAAACCTCAGAGGCAAAATTAGAACAGTATGATAAACGAATAGAATTAAAAAAGAACCAAGTAGAGGATAGAAAATAACATAAACCTGTGGAAGGGGGAAACGTTTCTCAAATGATGAATCTAAATGCAGGTTAGACACAACTGAAAAGAGACTTACTTAGTTGGATAAAGAGCTGAGGAAATTACCCAGGATGTAGCACAGAGAGATAAAGAGAAGTATGAAAGAGAAATCATAAGACATGAAGCAGAGATGGAAGGTACATGTTGAATCTCTAGCAGAAAAAATTTTAAAAAATGTACACAAGCAGACATCAACATAGTGAAATGGCAGAAGGTGAATATCAAAACAGCAGTCATAAAAGCTACTAGAGATAAAATGTAGATTATCTACAAGGAATGACAGTAAACTAATAGTAAGGTTCTTGTCAGCAGTAGGATGCCAGGAGATAACAGAATGACAGCCATCCCTCATTCCTAATGATGAAAACAGAGCCCAACCTAGAAGTTTATATTCAAATTACTGAGAGATGATGAAATAAAGATACCCATAGGCATACAAAGACTGACAAAGTTTGCTGCTTATAAACTCTTCTGAGGCAAATGCGTGACATACACATTGCTGAAGCATTGCCGATGGGAAGAGCAGCAGATGAGGAAATTGATAAGGATGTTGGCAAATCTAAACATGAGTTGACTTAGACCAATGTGTGGGGATTTTAAAATGAGAGTAATCTAATGGCAGATATTAGCAACAAATAAGAGGAACGGGCTTGGGTGTTTGCAGTTAAAACATCCTACCGTTGTATTAAATGTGACCAGGGTTGTTACTTACTAACTCGAAATCTGTTGAATTAAATGTTTATTAAAAAATTTAGAGTACCTACTAAAAGAATAAAAATAGAAAGCATGACTTCTAAACCAGTATATGGGAAGAAGAAGGAATAAAATGCAAAACCGTATTCTTATACAAACAAACAAACAAACCCCAAAACCATGGTAAATAAAAAACACAAAATAAACAAGTGGCATAGATTAATTATGTTAGTATTCACAACAAACATAANAGAAAGCATGACTTCTAAACCAGTATATGGGAAGAAGAAGGAATAAAATGCAAAACCGTATTCTTATACAAACAAACAAACAAACCCCAAAACCATGGTAAATAAAAAACACAAAATAAACAAGTGGCATAGATTAATTATGTTAGTATTCACAACAAACATAAATAGATTAAAGTTCTTCATTCAGAGACTCAAAAGGACATAAAGTGAAAAAAAAAAAGATGTGGCTTAAATACATCAAAAATACAACTGTGGCAGTGAAAATGAAATGCGTCTTCATGTATCAGTGTGGACAAATCTAAAATGTTGAGTAAAAAATCCCAGTTACAGAATAGGTACAGTAATGTATCATTTGTATATATTTTAAAACAGAAAACAACACAGTGTGTTGTTTATGGAGAGTGAACGTGAAAGTGAAGTCACTCAGTTGTGTCCGACTCTTTGCGACCCCACGGACTGTACCCTACCAGGCTCCTCTGTCCATGATTTTCCAGGCAAGACTACTGGAGTGGGCTGCCATTTCCTTCTCCGGGGAATCTTCCCAACCTAGGGATCAAACCCGGGTCTCCTGCATTGCAGACAGACACTTTACCATCTGAGCCACCAGGGAAGACACGCTTTATATACTAAAACTCTAAAAATGCATATGGGAAGGGAACATATTATCCTTAAGAGACTAGTTATCTTTGGATAATGAGACTGGGAGGAGTGCAAAACATAGTTGAAATGCATCTATAGTGACTTTTTATGTAAAAAGATCCAGATAAAATCTGGAAAAATGACAAAAATGCATAAATGATGTATGCTGGATACTTGTTATTTAGATAGATTGCATTTCTCTGTGTTTGCAATTTACAGGAATATTTCCAAACTCTGGAGTGATTCTTTGTGCTACTAGATTTGGGAATGAATACAGCCGATGAACTCCTTCTAGTTCAAATCTTGTTCAAATCCATATTTTATTTGAAAAGTGTCCTGTTGGCACTTCTGTAGACTCAAATCCCTTTGTGTTCCTGGAGACGTTCATAAGGATTGGGCCACAAAACTGCTGAAGACTTAAAGGGAGCAGTTTAATCTCGGGCTGTCACGTTGAATTGGTGGCTTCTGTTCGAGCCATCTGTTCCAGTCATAGCTCACCGCATCCCCATCCTGCGTGCTTGGCAGGGTCTCGTTCTCATCATTATCCTTCAAAGAACTCTAGATTAGAATTTTAAAAAATTTCAAATCAGATGTGAGAGAAAAACTGTGGAGGGGGCGTGGCAATGAAGGGCTTTTGATGACATGTTTTCACCCCTGGCATTCTTCATGGGGAATAAAGAGGGTATAAAAGTGTAATTAGATGATAACGTCAAAGTTTCGCCCAATAGAGCTCTGGGGGCAACTCCCCCCACCTCGAGCTGAATTATCTGCATTTCTTGCCAATATGTTCTTTTCAGCCACTCTTAATATTCCATCCAGAATTAGAGACGGAGGACATAACTGGGTCAACTCATCTTTGCTTTGCCAGTGCAGGTGTTTTCCGACATGTTTTCCATAGTGGTGGCCAGTTTTTAATAATGAGGCTGTGCACTGTGCAATTATTTTGATAGTAGAGAGAAGATGATAAGCGGTGCCTGTTTTGTACTATGAGGACCCTTTCATCACAGCTGTTATGCACAGTGTCTTTGGGGAAACTGATGGATTTCCACATCTGCACTGAAGACTCGAGAAACTCCCCTGCAAATCAGGAGTGAGACAGATCTGGATGTCTCCAGGGAATAAGCAAAGCTTTGGGTTGCCTTGTTTGTGAAGGCTTAGCTCTACCCAGATGTGGTGCTGCCATAGGAAGCGGTAAAACCATAGAATTTTCAGGGAAGACTTGATTAGACAGGGTTTATCTTGTAACTGTCATAATAGTCAACTGATAGTGGTCATTGCAAGTATAATTCCTTCTGAAACAGAGCCAGCCCTCTGCAGTTGTAGGTTATGTGCCTCTTAGCATCTATACTTATTCCTGCTTAGTCGCTCAGTCATGTCCGACTCTTTGAGACTCCATGGACTGTAGCCTGCCAGGCTCCTCTGTCCATGGGGATTCTCCAGGCAAGAATATTGGAATAGGTAGCCATCCTTTCTCCAGAGGATCTTTCCAACCCAGGAATCGAAACGGGGTCTCCTACATTGCAGGCAGATTCTTTACCAGCTGATCTCCCAGGGAAGCCCATACTTATTCTTACTGCGGCATATATAATTTTGTATTGTAATGACCTGTAATTACAGGCAATGCTTTTCCCACTGTATTGAGCCTCTTGAGAAGAGAGATGGTATCTTCTTTGCTTTTATTTCCCCAGAATGTTAACGTGGTACTTGGTACATTTTTGAGGGATTCCCTGGTGGCTCAGTGGCAAAGAATCCACTTGCAATGCAGGAGCTACAGGAGAGCAGCTTCGATCCCTGGGTTAGAAAGATCCCCTGGAGGAGGGCATGGCAGTCCACTCCAGTATTCTTGCTTCCATGGGCAGAGGAGCATGGCAGGCTATAGTTCATGGGATCACAAAAGAATTGGACATGATTTATCAACTAAACAACAACAGCCCAAGAGAGAGGCTGAGAATGTTTCTCTAATCGATGTCACTCCATATGGAAATTAAAAGATGCTTAATCCTGGGAAGGAAAGTTGTGACAAACTTAGACAATGTATTTGAAAGCAGAGACATCACTTTGCTGACAAAAGTGCATATATGCAAAGCTATGGTTTTTCCACTAATCATGTATTGATGTGAGAGTTGGACCATGAAGAAGGTTGAGTGCTGAAGAATTGGTGCTTTTGAACTGTGCTGCTGCAGAACACTCTTGAGAGTCCCTTGGACAGCAGGGAGATCAAACCAGTGAATCCTAAGTGAAATCAACCCTGAATGTTCATTGGAAGAACTTACACTGAAGCTGAAGCTCCAATACTTTGGCTACCTGATATGAAGAGCTGACTCAGTGGAAAAGACCCTGATGGTGGGAAAGATTGAGGACAGGAGATGAAGGGGGCAACAGAGGATGAGATGCTTGTATGGCATCATTGACTCCATGGACAGGAATTGAGCAAACTCCGGGAGATGCTGAAGGACAGGAAAGCCTGGTGTGCTGCAGTCCGTGGGATTGCAAAGGGTTGGATACGGACATGATTTAGTGACTAAACAACAATGGTAAATACCCAAAATTTCAGAGACTGCTGTTCACATATTCAGTTGACTGGCTTGAAGAAACTCGCCACCATTTCCATTTGCTTGGATTATGTGGTATAATTTAAAATTTCAAGTTCTGGATTATCTCCTGGGAAGGTATAAGGTGGGGATGGAAGAGCCGTGTGGGCGTTGCCGTGCTAGAGGCTTTGTTCCTACTTACGTGCTGGGTGTCTAGCATGGTCTTGGGGAGGACTCATTATTTTGCACAAAGTTTCTATTGGAAATGTCCTGCTCTGTGAGTGGGTAGGTGGGGAGGAAGAGGGCCCATACTCCTTCTTGTCTGTAGTATTGTTGAGGCATTCAGAACATGGGGCAGGGACTGTTGTGGGCTTAAATTCTCCAGAGGCAGTTTGGCATATATGTAGGCTTTTAAATATTTTGCATAAAGGACAGCACTGCTTTGAGTTTTCAAGCTAGTACATTTAAGAATTCCAGACTCCAAAAGAGTTTAAAGAGAATATTTCCATGTTTTCCTCTAGATTGGAATATTATTAAATATTAAACATTTTCAAGAATGTCTTATTGCAAATATGAAAAAAATCATACTCAGAACCTGATGAGGAGATTTTGGGTTTCTGTGAAGTTTTGTCTTGAAATATATGATTTTTTCTGCTTATGTTATGAAAGTGGAAACCCTAGAGAAATGTGTAAAGGAGAAAGTGGGAGTTCTACCTAGTCCCAAACCTCAGAGATAATCTCTTAGATACAGTTTGGTATACAGCTGTTCAACTTTTCTTCCTATTTTCTTTCTGGTTGTTCTTTCATTACAGTTGAATTGCTCAGTCCCATTTCTTTTTTTGGGGGGTTGTAAGAATTAATAACTTCTCCTTTTTTTCCTCAACCTAGTTTTAATTGTATTTCTTGCCTTTCATACTCAAAAATGTCTTTTAGTTCAGTTCTGTCGCTCAGTCGTGTCCGACTGTCTGCGACCCCATGAATTGCAGCACGCCAGGCCTCCCTGTTCATCACCATCTCTCGGAGTTCACTCAGACTCGCATCCATCGAGTCCGTGATGCCATCCAGCCATCTCATCCTCGGTNTTACTTCTAGGAGCCATGTATCTGAACAAGACAATTGTAAAAGGGGGAAATAGTCACATGCAAAGTGATCAGTGACATTGGAAGCACAGTAATCCAGCTGGAGGAGAAGCATAAGGAGTGGGAAAATGGTCAAAAACCCACTGAGCCAAGCACAGAGCACAAGCAGGCTGCAGAGTTTCCTGCTCATGATGGTTGTGTAATGCAGGGGCTTGCAGATGGCAACATAGCGGTCATAGGACATAGCGGTTAGAACGTAAAATTCAGTCACCCCCATGAAAATGGAGAAAAATAATTGGGCTGCACAATTGTTATAAGAAATAGTCTTGTCCCTGGTGATAATTGCCCCTAGAAATCTAGGGATGCACACAGTAGTAAAGGAGATTTCTAAGAAAGAGAAGTTTCGGAGGAAGAAGTACATTGGTGTCTGGAGATGAAAGTCCACCCAGGTTAGGGTGATGATAGTCAGGTTTCCAGTGACACTTAAAACATACATGACNGAAATCTAGGGATGCACACAGTAGGAAAGGAGATTTCTAAGAAAGAGAAGTTTCGGAGGAAGAAGTACATTGGTGTCTGGAGATGGAAGTCCACCCAGGTTAGGGTGATGATAGTCAGGTTTCCAGTGACACTTAAAACATACATGACAAATAAAAAGAGGAAAATCACAATCTGAAGGTCAGGATCATCAGAAAGGCCTAAAAGGACAAACTCTGTGATCACGGTGTGGTTCATTTCTCTCTCTCTTCTTTTAAATATATTTAGGTGAAAAGTCGGAGAAGGCAATGGCATTCCCACTCCAGTACTCTCATCTGGAAAATCCCATGGGTGGAGAAGCCTGATAGGCTGCAGTCCATGGTGTCGCTAGGAGTCGGACACAACTGAGCGACTTCACTTTCACTTTTCATTTTTCATGCATTGAAGAAGGAAATGGCAACCCACTCCAATGTTCTTGCCTGGAGAATCCCAGGGACCGGGGAGCCTGGTGAGCTGCCGTCTGTGGGGTCGCACAGAGTCGGACACGACTGAAGCGCCTTAGAAGCAGCAGCAGGTGAAAAGTGTATTAAAAGGGAAGAGATGAAAGATACAATTTATTATGATCAATGTCCTCTTCATTAATACAATTCTAAAACATTCTCTATAATTCATGCTGATGTCATTTTCTTTTAACTTACTTTTATTATATATTTAAACATATACGTGATTTGTGCCTTATATAATACTTCTCTTTCTAATTAGAAAATCTTCATACAATAAATCACACTACTGAGAGATGATAAACGAAATTTATACTCTTTATTTTGTCCATTTAATGTAATCCCTTGCAATTTTGTTGGAATAATCCTATAAAATATTCATTTTTCTTTCTTTCTGTCATGTATTTATTAGAAGACTCCACCGCTTACAAACAGAAATGGATGATCTCATTTCCTTCAAAAGATCAAAAATGAAATTTAAAAGACTAAAGTAGCAACCCATTTTTCTTTGTGCACAACTCATTACTTTATATGATATAAATCAATTAAAGATTTTCTTAGCAAATAAAATAAACTTTAAAATGTTTAATGATTAAATTATTGATTTTATTTTGATATTAATATTTATGAAGTAATTAACATAACATGAGAATGCTCTATACTTAAATATATATGTATAATAAAATATATTAAATAGCTGAATTATGTTATTTAATAGAAAATATATTCACTTAAAGATTTGTCTATAATTCCATTGAAATCATTAATGTTTGGTATCTTCTGTGATTTGCTAATATATATATAGAAACATTTCTATTTTTTTATCTTTTATTAAATATAAATTTATTTATTTTAATTGGAGGGTAATTATTTTACAATATTGTACTGGTTTTGCCATACATCAACATGAATCTGCAGGATATGCAGCATTTATCTACTTTTCTTTTTGTATTGAAGCACAAACTGAAAAGTAACCACTTGCCTCAGATCATAGCAGCTCTGTCATCCAGATTGTAGCCCAGCACATTTTCCGTTTGAACATCCTTATTTCTCATCTATTAAGCTTTATAAAAAACATTTTACTCTCTTGAAGTTCTGCCCCACGTTTATCTTTCGCATGAGGCAACTGATCCAAACGGATATTCCAGAAATGTGTAAGTAAATCTCTCCTATGCATACAAACCTATTCACTTAATTCCCATCTCTGCTAGATACATCATTCTGTTTATTTGTTTTGCTAAAATCATGACAGATCCCTTCTCCTTATTGCTGATATTCACATTTCTGCTGTGAGTAATAAAATGCAAAATCATTGCTTCCCTCCCAGACACTAGCACATGTCACATTAATCAAATTTCATTAAATTTTATCTATTTTATGGTGACTCAAAGAAAATACTTCAGGAAATAAAAACAATGTCAGAAACCTATAGAAGATGTGGAAATACACTATCCTCCTTTACAATAAAGTTGGTCTAGAAATTTAAGGGAGCAATATTTAAAGAGAACTGCAAGGAATATGACAATATTGGGTATTATGCGCATAGATACTTAAACTAGGATCTGGTATCTCTCTGGCTGAACGAATAGCTCAAATTTTTCACGTCAAATTGTTTCAACCTATGAAGAAAGTCATACATTGATCTCCTGGGAATGAAGCAAAGTCAAGGCCAAATCTCTGCTAAAGTATAGACCATGAGGGATTTCTGGAAGCCATACTTGGCATTCTCAGTAGCCTCCTAATTCTCCTCTATAATGAATCTCTCTTGAGAATGGCTATGTCCATCTTTGTATCCCATAGAAGACCTCAGTGTTGACTTTTATAAAATAGCCACTTCCATTAACCACAATTATTTAATATTTCATGAGTAATAGAAATAAATGGGAAATCTTACAAAAACAGGACTTTTAATCTAACATGCCCTTGATAAATAGACAGCATATACAAATAACAGATTCTCAAAGCGATAAGGATCTAACCAATTAGTTAAAGTGTTTGTTCTGAAGTCAATAATGACTTCATTAGACAATGAAACCTTGGTACTCTACATGATACTAGCAAGGCAGAAGTCACTTAGAATTAAGTGCCTGCTAAAACAAGATTGAAGAAGCTTGCATAATGAATAGGAAGCCTGTATATTGTGCTGGCATCTTCCAAATGCATCTGAGAGCTAAAAGAAAAAAAATATACATAACTTTAATATTTCAGTCATCTCATAACCAAGGAGATGGCATTACCAATAATAAATCCTGGTCCTATAGTCTCCTTAATTATGTAAATGATTTAATTCAAAACTTTTCCTCCTGTCTTATGTGAATATTAGTGTGATGACTGGGAAATGTTGAGCTAAGCTAAGTCGTTCAGTCGTGTCCGACTCTTTGCGACCCCATGGACTGTAGCTCACTAGGCTCCTCCATCCATGGGATTCTCCAAGTAAGAATACTGGAGTGGGTTGCCATTTCCTTCTCCAAGGGATCTTCCCGACCCAGGGATCGAACTCAGGTCTCCCACATTGCAGGCAGATGCTTTAACCTCTGAGCACCAGGGACAGAGAATTAGTATGAAACTTCTATACATTCAGATGACTCAAAAGCTGAATTTGGAAGCACCACATAGACTCCCTTGCCAAGAGAAGGATCCATCTCCCTCTGCTTCATGAAGTTAGCCATGCAAAGCTCAACGACTCTGTCATTATCTCACATGAGGGAGCTATTTTTCTCTTGTGTGCATTTGTCATTCCTATCTTTTCTGTACAGTTCTTCTGTGTATTCTGGGATTCCCTGGTGGCTCAGATGGTAAAGTGTCTGGGCCAGGAAAATTCCCTGGAGAAGGAAACAGCAACCCATTCCAGTATTCTTTCCAGGGAAATCCCATGGACAGAGGAACCTGGTGGGCTACAGTCCATTGGGTCGCAAAGAGTCAGACATGACTGAGTGACTTCACTTCTGTGTATTTTTGCCACCTCTTCTTAATATCTTCTGCTTCTGTTAGGTCCATACAATTTCTGTCCTTTATTGAGCCCATCTTTGCATGAAATGTTCCCTTGGTATCTCTAATTNAGTGCAGCACTTTCACAGCATCATCTTTTAGGATTTGAAATAGCTCAGCTGGAATTCCATCACCTCCACTAGCTTTGTTCATAGTGATGCTTTCTAAGGCCCACTTGACTTCACATTCCAGGATGTCTGGCTCTAGAAGGGTGATCACACCATCGTGGTTATCTGGGTCATGAAGATCTTTTTTTATATAGTTCTTCTGTGTATTCTTGCCACCTCTTCTTAATATCTTCTGCTTCTGTTAGGTCCATACAATTTCTGTCCTTTATTGAGCCCATCTTTGCATGAAATGTTCCCTTGGTATCTCTAATTTTCTTGAAGAGATCTCTAGTCTTTCCCATTCTGTTCTTTTCCTCTATTTCTTTACATTGATCACTGATGAAGGCTTTCTTATCTCTCCTTGCTCTTCTTTTGAATTCTGTATTCAAATGGGTATATCCTTCCTTTTCTCTTTTGCTTTTCACTTCTCTTCTTTTCACATCTATTTGTAAGGCCTCCTCAGACAACTATTTTGCCTTTTTGCATTTCTTTTTCTTGAGGATGGTCTTGATCACTGCCTCCTGTACAATGTCACAAACCTCTGTTAATAGTTCTTCAGGCACTCTGTCTGTCAGAAATAATCCCTTGAATCTATTTCTCACTTCCACTGTATAATCGTAAGGGATTTGATTAGGTCATACCTGAATGGTCTAGTGGTTTTTCCTACTTTCTTCAATTTAAGCCTGAATTTGGCAATAAGGAGTTCATGATCTGAGGCACAGTCAGCTCCTGATCTTGCTTTGCTGACTGTATAGAATGTCTCCATCTTTGGCTGCAAAGAATATAATCAATCTGATTTCTGTATTGACCATCTGGTGATGTCTATGTGTAGAGTCTTCTCTTGTGTTGTTGGAAGAGGATGTGTTTGCAATGACCAGTGCATTCTCTTGGCCTAACTCTGTTAGCCTTTTCCCTGCTTCATTCTGTACTCCAAGGCCAAACGTGCCTGTTACTCCAGGTATCTCTTGACTTCCTACTTTTACATTCCAGTCCCCTATAATGAAAAGGACATCTTTTTCTGGGGTGTTAGTTCTATAAGGTCTTGTAGATCTTCATGGAACAGTTCAACTTCAGCCTCTTCAGCCTTACTGGTCAGGGCAAGATTTGGATTACTGTGATATTGATTGGTTTGCTTTGGAAATGAAGAGAGATCATTCTGTCGTTTTTGAGATTGCATCCAAGTACTGCATTTCAAACTCCTTTGTTGACTATGATGGCTACTCCGTTTCTTCTAAGGGATTCCTGCCCGCAGTAGTAAATATAATGGTCATCTGAGTTAAATTCATGTGTTCCACTCCATTTTAGTTCACTGATTCCTAAAATGTCACGTTCACTCTTGCCATCTCCTGTTTGCCCACTTCCAATTTCCCTTGATTCATGGACCTGACATTCCAGGTTCTTATGCAATATTGTTCTTTACAGCATTGGACTTTATGTCCATCACCAGTCACATCCACAACTGGGCATTGTTTTTGCTTTGGCTCCCTCTCTTCATTCTTTCTGGAGTTATTTCTCCACTGATCTCCAGTAGCGTATTGGGCACCTACCAACCTGTAGAGTTCATCTTTCAGTATCCTATCTTTTTTTTTTTTTGCCTTTTCATACTGGTCATGGGGTTCTCAAGGCACGAATGCTGAAGTGGTTTGCCATGCCTTTCTCCAGTGGACCACATTTTATCAGAAATCTCCACCATGACTCATCCATCTTGGGTGGCCCTACACGGCATGGCTCATAGTTTCATTGAGTTAGACAAGGCTGTGGTCCGTGTGACCAGATTGGTTAGTTTTCTGTGACTGTGGTTTTCAGTCTGTCTGCCCTCTGATGTTGAAGGGTAAGAGGCTTATGGAAGCTTCCTGATGGGAAAGACTGACTGAGGGGGAAACTGAGTCTTGTTCAGTAAATCTTTAATCCAATTTTCTGTTGATGGGTGGGGCTGTGTTCCCTCCCTGTTATTTACCTGCACCAGACTATGGTGGAAGCAATGAAGATAGTGGCAACCTGCTTCAAAAAGTCCCCCACGCACTGCTGCACACAGAGCCCCAGCCCTGCAGCAGGCCACCGCCGACCTACGCCTCCACTCCTGGACACGCGCAAATCTCAGTTTCTTGTGGGGTCACTGCTCCTTTCTCCTGGGTCCTGGTGCACACAAGGTTCTGTTCGTGCCCTCCAAGAGTCGGTTTCCCCAGTCCTGTGTAAGTGCTGGCAGTTCTATGGTGGGGTTAATGGTGACCTCCTCCAAGGGGCTTATGCCACACCCAAGTCTGCTGCACCCAGCCATACCCAGTTTTGTGTACCCAGAGCCCCTGCCCCTGTGGCATTCCACTGCTGACCCGTACCTCCACAGGAGACACTCAAACACAGTTCTGTCTGAGTCTCTGTGGGGTCTCTGGGCCCTTGTGTGAACAAGGTATGTTTGAGCCCTCCGAGCATCTCTGGTGGGTATGGGGTTTGATTCTGAATGTGACTTCACCCCTCCTACCATCTTGCTGGGACTTCTCCTTTGCCCTTGGATGTGGGGTATCTCCTCAAAGTCGTTCCAGCACCACACAGCTGTCAGAGTAATTTTGTAATGCAGTAGTACCCTTGCCTGGAAAATCCCATGGATGGAAGAGCCTGGTAGGTTGTAGTCCATGAGGTCACTAAGAGTCGGACATGACTGAACGACTGCACTTTCACTTTTCACTTTCATGCATTGGAGAAGGAAATGGAAACCCACTCCAGTGCTCTTGCCTGGAGAATCCTAGGGCCGGGGGAGCCTGGTGGGCTGCTGTCTTTGGGGTCGTACAGAGTCGGACACGACTGAAGTGAATTAGCAGCAGTAGCAGCAGGAGTCAATAATAAAACTGATGAATTGTTGATGCATGCAATGGATCTCAAAATAATTAGACTGAGTGATAGAAACCAGGCCAAAAAGGAAAAAAAAAATAGTACAATACAGTATGATTCAATTTATATAAAACTTGAGACGATGCAAACTAATGACATGAGTGACTAGAATGACAGCAGTGACAGGTTGTGGGCGATGGGGATGGGGGAGGTTGGGAGTTAGGGCAGAGTATGAGAGAGGGTTATAAAAGAGTACAGGAAAGTTTTGCAGTGTATGATGGACACATTCATTATGTTGATCATGGTGTTGTTTTCATATGAGTCAAAACATGTGGAATGTGAAAAGCCAAACTTTAAAAACAAAAACAGAGTCGAATGGTGATTATCAAGGACTTTGGGGGTGGAAGAATAGAAGAGATTTGTTTAAGGATATAAACTTGCAAGTAGGAGATAAATTTTGGAGATTTAATGCATAGTATAGTGATTATAGACACAATACTGCATTATACAAATCAAATTTGCTAAGAGACTAAGTCTTAATTATTCTTTTCACAAAAGTAATGGTTATGTGATGTGATAAAGACGTTAGCTAATACTACAATAGCAATCATATGGCAACATATAAATGTATCAAATCAACATGTTGACTCCTTAAACTGACACAATGGTGTGTGTCAATTATATTTCAATAAGAATTTGTCTGCATTATAGTAACTACTCAATAATTAGTTCTTTTTATTATTATTAGCAGACATTTGGAAACCAGAGGGATAATTGTTATGAAATATGCTTTTGACTCAGTGGGAGATTGGTGTAGTGAACTGAAATGCAAGGGCCCAGGAGGCTGGTTTCTTTAAGTGAAACCACTTAATAATCACACCACATATTGAAATTAAGCCTTCTCGCTTCTGCTCAGAAACAAGACTGCAAATGTGCCTTGAAACTTTGTTTGCAGAAAATGACAAGTTACCCTTCTTCCAGTAGCCATTCCCTTTGGAATCTCTGCAGTGCTGGATTAGTTCCTAAGAGTTCAGTAAACAAATTGTAAACAGGATTCTCTTTTAGTGGTGAATTCTTGTCAGCTGAAAATAAGGCCAACTTCTAGAGCCTGGTTTAGACATTGTGCTTCCTCTGCCACTCTAATCCTGATTTGTTCCAGAAGAAGCATCCTATAATGATGGGTTTAGGGGGGTTGGCTGAAGCAGCATTTAACACAGACATCGGAGAGGGAGATGTCAATTAATTTAAGCCTGACCCCAAGGGGTCACATGAAGGCTGTTTGTACTTTTCCTTTTTAGAAATTGCAGTACTTGAGATGATGTCTTGAATAGGATACCATTTGTGCTGAATTTGTAGGAATGATAGTAATATATCACTTAAGATTATTTAACTTGAGTACATTGTGATCAAATTTTGATCCTGATACCAGAGAAAAATGACTGCTGTAGAGGAGAAGGTGAACTATTTAAAAGAAATGGTGGACTAAGTTTGTAAGGACTCCATCATGTTGTTACTCTTGTGGTTTTCTTCCACTGATGATTGAGCCGACAGCTCACTCCACATCAAGAGAATGGTGACTTGTCAGTTGACCATGTTAGTTATATGGAGACCCCATGCTTCTGGGGATGGCTGAGGACTCTGTGAGAGTAAGAATCAAGCTGGACCGTTTATAATCATATCTGTGGCAATAAGCCCAGGCCTGCCTCTTCCTAGGTGTTAAATCAGTGGCTGTTGAGTAGCTGATTGATCTCTGAAGTCTGCTACGGTCTTAACTACTAAAAAAACCCCAAAACTATGCATTGTTGGTGTATCCATCTGTTACATCCTTTCCTCTGTTGACTGTGCTCAAGTATTCATTCATTCAATTCTCACAACAACCCTGTGAAGTGGATATTACGACTGTTTACATTTTTCGGATAAGAAAATTGTGACACAGAGAGGGTAGCCCATTTGCCTGAGGTCACACAGCTTACTCATTATAGATCATGCATAACCTTATGGCATTTCCTATGCCTCAGCCTCATGGATTCATTTTCACAAAGACTTTCTTCCCCCAAAGTCAGATCTTTGGATGTGGGAAGAATTGCTGTAGGATAGATTTTCTCTTTTGTATACTTTTCCTGTTCCCATGATTCTGGTCAAAGATGAAGGCAGAAAAGGTGGAAGGCCCAGAGAAATTCAGCTCTGTGTTGTGTGTGCATGAATGCATGTCCTGCTCGGGAGGGCATGATGGAGGGAAGCATGGAGGGCAACCTCAGGATCCCAGTGAGAACTTAGCAATGACTTTTCCTGGAAACTTAAGAATAAGACTTTTCCCAAATTTAAAAAATAGTGTTTGTATGTCTTGGGTGATGGCATTCCCCTTGAAGAAGATTAATAAAATAACATAGTGGAAAATTCTCTTGAAGCTGAGAAAAAGCATTTAACATTTAATAACAAAATTTGAGCCTTGAGCATTAAAATATGTCAGCAACTTTACATAATCAGTCTGATTTTGCTTTTTTATAGCACAAACCATGGGGATGTATGGATGTTAAGGAAAAAATAATTAGGGTAATAATGGGAGTGGTGATCCTAACCCACATTCCAGCTTACTAAAACTTCCATTAACAGAGATAAACTTCCCTTAACAGAGATGATTTGGTTCTGCTGGTGGCATAATTTCAATAATAAATAATTCAAAGAAGCATGCAGTGAATGTTAGCTAAGGACAGAAAAGCATCTTTGAATTCCTTTTCCTTCTGTGGGTTTCAGAAACAGCTATCTATCTATGTAAAGCTTCTCTCTGAGGGAGAAAAAGGCACTGTTCTTAGGCTAATGGGAAATAATGGGGTGATCAGTGAAACTCTTTTTTTGTAACTAAGACAGGGCTTAGCTACCTAAAACTCTTCACATCACTGCTCTGGTCTTTGGTATTAGCAAATGTGTGAGTGCTAAGTAGCTTCAGTCCTGTCCGATTCTTTGTGACCCCTAAGACTGTAGCCTGCCTGTGTCTTCTGTCCATGGGATTCTTCAGGCAAGAATACTGGAGTGGGTTGCCATTTCCTCCTCCAGGGGATCTTCCCGACCCAGGGATCAAACCTGCATCTCTTTACTGCTGCTGCTGCTCAGTCGCTTCAGTCGTGTCCGACTCTGTGCGACCCCATAGACGGCAGCCCACCAGGCTCCCCCGTCCCTGGGATTCTCCAGGCAAGAACACTGGAGGGGGTTGCCATTTCCTTCTCCAATGCATGAAAGTGAAAAGTGAAAGTGAAGTCATTCAGTCGTGTCCGACTCTTAGCGACCCCATGGACGGCAGCCCACCAGGCTTCTCCGTCCGTGGGATTTTCCAGGCAAGAGTACTGGAGTGGGGTGCCATTGCCTTCTCCTAGGTCTCCTGCATTAGCAGGTGGGTTCTTTACCACTAGCGCCACCTGGAGGGATGCTCAAATGGCAGGCTTTTTCAGGGGAAGTCAGCAGGCCCCCTGCTCAGGCGTGCCGATCTGGGAGGAAAACCAAAGTGAAAACTGACAAGGCATCATTTCTAGCAGACAATGCAAGAGCAGATTCCAGCTTGGTCTGCTGTTTTTCCAGTTTTTCCATGCCCAGAATGAAAATCCTTTTGCCTTCTGGATTCTGAGACTGTTAGGCAGCCATGCTTGCTGCTGGAGGCAAGCTGATAGGGATTGTGTTTCATCAATCAAGGAGCCCAACCGCCTTTTCTCCATTAATCAGGGGACACAGAGCTGCTCGCATTTCAGCTGCCCCCACTCCGATTGCTGCAAGCCCTCTTGTAAGCAGTATCTTTGCACTTTGTTGAAAATACACACAGAAACAGACAGAGGGAGCGTGCATAAGTAAATCAAACGGATGAATGTTTCTCTTTACATGTCCTTGCTTCCAACCTTTGTTACCAAGCCCCAGTTTGCTCAATTTCAGGATGTTTTAGAAGCCTTTTCATTTGATGGATTGGCACTGAGTGAGAGGAAATGGCAGGCGTGATGAAAGCTTGAGGGATTGAGGCAGAAAAGAAAGATTTGCCTTTTCTGTTCTCTGGGCAGTTGTATTTAAATGGGCTGGATGCTCCCTCATCCACAGTGAATGTTTGAAAACGTGCGGGTGTTTCTGACTATCACATGACTGTGGGGCACTCCCCAAACCCCCATGGATGCAGTGTGTCTTGTAACGTGGGGATCATCTTATAAAACAAAGGCATGTTGCATTGATTTCCCATGGCTGCTGTGGTGAATTGCCACAAATTTACAAGCTTGAAACAACCTGATAAATTCTCACCTTGTAATTTTAAGTCTTGTGTGGGTCTCACTGGGGTAAGGTCAAAGTGTCACTGGGGCTGATTCCTGTCTGGAGGTTCTTGGGGAGAATCTCTTCCCTTTCCAAGCTTCTAGGGAATGCTGGCATCCCTTGGTTCACGGCCCCTTCCACCATCTTCAAAGACAGTCGCGTAACATCTTCAGACCTCTCTCTCTCAATGCTGTCTTCTGTTGTCACATTTGAAAAGACCCTGCTGCTGGGAAAGATTGAAGGCAGGAGGAGAAGGGGATGACAGAGGATGAGATGGTTGGATGGCATCACCGACTCAATGGACATGAGTTTGGGTGAACTCTGGGAGTTGGTGATGGACAGAGAGGCCTGGAGTGCTGTAGTCCATGGGGTTGCAAAGAGTCAGACATGACTGAGCGACTGAATTGAACTGAACTGATTGTCACATACCCTTCTGAATCTCCCGCCTCCTCCCTCTTCCTGATAAGGACCCTGTGGTTAGCTTAGTCCACCGGGATAATCCAGCATAATCTCTCCATCTTAAAATTCTCAATTTAATCACATCTGCTAAGTCCCTCTGACTATATAGATAACATATTCACAGGCTCCTGGATTCAGAACATAGAGATCTTTGGTGTATGGAGGGGAAGGGGCATTTTTCTGCCTACCACTGCCCTCCACACACTCTCCAGGCCAACACACACTCTCCAGGCCAACTCACACTCTCCAGGACTAGAGTTGGGCAGTATCAATCATGAGTATCCCTTGATCCACTCTTTCTCTCTGAAGAATCAGTCAGAAGTCCTGGGTATTTTTGAAGTCTCAACAATATACCTTTGATTAGACGTGCCATGGAACAGCCAACTGAATTTCTCATTCATTCCGGGAACAACCCCTACAACTTCCCTCCATCCACTAGTTCAGTCCCGGGCAATTTCCTTACTGCCTTCATTTCCATCCCTGCTCAGCCACTTCTTCCACATCTACTCACATTTCTTTTGCTGCCTAAACTGTTGATGCATCTTGTCTTCTTCTTTAAGCTTTTTTCAAAAATCCAAGTTTTTTTTTCCAATAAGCACTTTAATAATTAGACCCACATGTACCGAATTCCTAAAATAGCAACCAGGTGCATCTTACTTGCCTTCTATGACTTAACTTTTCCTTTCCAGTATGAATTGTGCCTTTTCCTGTTGCCCCCACTGGATCTTATATTCCACCTTTGCTGTAGCACCCATTCATTCATTCATCTGCAGCTAATTTTTAATTGAGTGCCTGCTATGGAATAGACCCTGTGTTATCACACTGATAATTTATTAATATATTCTTTACATTTCTGTCTCCCCTTCTAGGCGGTGAGTTCCATGGGAGTATAAATGTATGCAGACTGAATCTCTAAAAGCTACAGTGCTGCATAGATATTAAGTTTACTACTAGGCAGGAGAAAATACATTTTCTAGGAGGAAAACAAAATCTACTGCTGCTCACAGAGTTGGCATACTGGTTTTCTGTATAATAACATGGCTATGTCATTGCTTCATGGTTGGTTATGAAGCACAGGACTGAAGATACCCATCCAGATTTTGTTTTCTCTGCCTAGGTGTTTTCATATTAGAATGAAGTCAAAATGGGCCAAAAGGATGGTTGAAGGGCCAGCTGATGAGAAGGTGATGTAGTTCTGGGGGTGAAAGTCAAGCCTATGTACTGAGTCAAGGATCTGTCCAACCCTGGTTCTACTCCTGTCCTCCACTGCGAGAGCCCTTCTGCTGGGTGGTCAATATGTGGATAAGTGGGCCGAGGGGAGCAGAGCTCTCTTGGCCACCTTGGATCATCTGGGGCCTAGGTTTGTTGAGCTCTGTCACTAGGACCCACCTCAGTGGGACTGGCCAAGGTCTCAAGACCCCCAGGGGTGACAACTGCTGCCTCCCTGGCTTTGCCCTTTCCTGACCCTGTGCTTCACCCCCCGAGATCTGCTGATTGGGTAACCGATCTCTGTGGCCTCTTGTCGGCCAGTGTACCACTTGTCTTCTCGTCTCTTCCTCTGTCCCTCTCCTTCCTCATCTCACTTCTCTTCCTTTCCTTCAAACATTGACAGAGAAGCTATGCATGTGTTGGGCAGGCTATGAATAGGCATTGAGTAGCCCAGTAATTGAGTTTTAAGGCCACTTAAAGCCAAAAGTTTGCTTAAAAACTCAACATTCAGAAAACTAAGATCATGGCATCTGGTCCCATTGCTTCATGGCAAATAGATGGGGAAACAATGGAAACGAGAGACTTTATTTTGGGGGGCTCCAAAATCACTGCAGATGGTGACTGCAGCCATGAAATTAAAAGATGCTTGCTCCTTGGAAGAAAAGCTATGACCAACCTAGACTGCATATTAAAAAGCAGAGACATTACTTTACCAACAAAGGTCAGTCTAGTCAAAGCTATGGTTTTCCCAGTAGTCATGTATGGATGTGAGAGTTTGACTATAAAGAAAGCTGAGCACCGAAGAATCGATGCTTTTGAACCGTGGTGTTGGAGAAGACTCTAGAGAGTCCCTTGGACTGCAAGGATATCCAGCCAGTCCATCCTCAAGTCACCCGTGTTGGGCACGTCTGCGCTGTGCATTCTCTGTGTGTTGCTATCATGGTCCTAATGTCCTGATGAGGCTGGTGCTGTTATCTGTCTACACAGGTGGCATGTGGAGGCTCAGCAGAGGCAAGAAGTTACCTGACTGTTGAGCCAGGAGCGTCTCACTAGGACTCTGAAGGTAAGTTTAAGTCAGGGGAGTTGACTTTGATGAAGTGCTCAGGATTTGGAAGAGTGACCCAAGATCAGGAGGCCCCAGCTCCAAATCTGGGGTCAGTTCATCCATATCCAAGAATTGAGCTCCACGGTCATCTGCTGGGACCCTTAAGGTTCCCGCCTTCTACCTGCTGGGTGTCTGCCCAGACTAAAGTCTGGTCAAATAGAAGTGTTCCATGGGGGGCATCAGCCCATGCTGCCCACAGGAAGATGTCCTTCAGGTAGCCCACTCTTCAGGAACTCCACTGCACTCTTCTAGCTTGAGTTCCACCTCCCAGGCTTTGGAGCCCAGGTAAAGGTCACTCTTGTATAGAGGGTGATCCACCAAGCCTTTCCAGCTCCTGCATGAAAACCTCCAATCCTTGTCTTACTTAAGGATGCCATTAGTTGGTCCTGTTGCCGCCTTTGTGAAAAAGACAGACTCTGAAAATTTGGCAGATCATGCCATAAAGGAGCTGATTTACACTTAGATGCTTACTGCAAAATTAATGGACCTAGTTAAAAGAGATGCCCGTAAAATATAGATGACCTCAGTCCCAAGGGTGGAGTTGGAAAGTGATCACCACTGTGGCCGTATATAATTTATTGAGGCTCTAAGTTCACAAGACACTTTGCAGAATGTATAAAAAGATGAGGTTCTGGGCCCCAAGGACTGCAAGCCTCACTAAGACTGATATCACTGAGGAGCGAAGTTCAACTACATGACAATCTGCAATTGCTATCAGAAATACTTTAGGCAGAAAGGCTAAAGATGGCTGTTTGCTTTTATGAAGTGTTTAAAGGAGATTAAGAATGATGATCTTGGAAGAAAGGCGTAGTGTTAACTTAGAGTGAAAAGGAAACAAATGTATGTCTTAGAATGCCTCAGAGACAAGGAGCAATATTAAATGTCAAATTAAAAGACAAGTAATCAATGATAATAAATGTTCGCCTCTATTGAAATGCAGCAGAAGTCTGCTGTGGGCTTGGTGAGGTGTGAAGTGAAGTGAAGTGAAAGTCGCTCAGTCACGTCTGACTCTTTGCGACCCCATGGACTAGTCCATGGAATTCTCCAGGCCAGAATACTGGAGTGGGTAGCCTTTCTCTTCTCCAGGGGATCTCCCCAACCCAGGAATCGAACTGGGGTCTCCTGCATTGCAGGCGGATTCTTTACCAACTAAGCTATCAGGGAAGCCCACATTATGTGAAGGTTGTGGTTAGACATTTAGGTGAACTTCCTGACATGAGATAAGACTTTTACACATGGAAACGAGCAGTCCTTAACAAACACCCTGAGCCCTGAAAAACACACACACATAGATCCAAGTTGTTGTACTCACAGTGTGACAAATCATAAAATCTCCCCTGCCCCTCTTCACTTCTAGGAGTTTTGCAAAATTAACTGACACTTGATCACGCACCATCTAATAGACGTGACGCATCTTTAAACTGTATTGCAAAGCCTCAGAATATTAGTTGTACTTCCCATTACCTGCTTAAATCCAGGTTTGCACTTTGAAAGCTTCAGTTTTCCAGCAAATCAATATTCCAGAGCACAGGGCCGGGCTCTGTGCTGATAGCCCATGACTTCAGTCCAGTGGAGATCTTCAGTGTCTCCAAAAAAAAAAAGGAGAAAAAAAGAAAAGAAAAGCTCACTTCCTGGTGCTCATTCACTTAGAGAAAATGCACATTAAAATTCTGGGCACAGGATTCTTTGCATCCTGCCATGTTGAGCTATGAGTTGGAATTACTGATGTTTCAAAAGCTCTTTGAGGAAATAGTTAAAAAGAAAAAGGTGCTGGCAAGCAGTCCTCAGGCATCTCCTCCTCTTCGTGTGTGTGTGTGTGTGTGTGTGTGTGTGTGTGTGCACCCTTGCTCTGACGCTTCAAGGGGCAGTTCTGGGTGTCTTCCAGTGGGTCTGGAAGGCAGTTCAGACTGTGTGAGACTCCCATAGTGGGCATGAGAAAGAGACTTCCCTCTTTCTCCTTCCCTTTGTCTCTTCTTTTTCTCTCCCCACATCTTTCCCGTTTCCCTCTTTTTTGGATATTACAGTTCGAGGGGCAGGTTGGAAGGCTTCTGGAAGCTGGTTGTCATCTCAGGACTCCCCTGAGTCAGTCTTTACCTCCCCATCCACTGGTCCCTTTCCCGTGGCTTCCAGAGGTTCAGTTCAGTTCAGTTGCTCAGTTGTGTCCAACTCTTTGCGACCCCGTGAACTGCAGTATGCCAGGCCTCCCTGTCCGTCACCAACTCCCGGACTCATGTCCATTGAGTCAATGATACCATCCAGCCATCTCATCCTCTGTCATCCCCTTTTCCTTCTGCCCTCAATCTTTCCCAGCATCAGGGTCTTTTCAAANAGGAGAAGCGGGTTTGATCCCTGGGTCGGGAAGATTCCCTGAAGAAGGAAATGGCAACCCACTCCAGTATTCTTGCCTGGAGAATCTCACAGAGGAATCTGGGGGGCTACAGTCCATGGGTCACAAAGAGTCGGACACAACTGAGTGACCGAGTGCTATCACATCCATGTTTCACAGACAAGACGCTGTGCTGACTCAGACAGAAACCTATTCTTTGCATCCTCTTAGCAACCTGCAGATGGACAGGATGAGTGGAGGGGCTGCTGTGGGGCCAGAGGCCAGGACAGAAGCTTCCAGACTGCAGTATTTGTCACTGATGTTCACTTGGGAACAAACAAGGACAAAGAAGCAGCATTTCCTTATCTAGATGTACATCTTTGGGGTGAACAGGGGTCCTCATGTTGCTCACAGGGCAGCGAAGGCCATGAAGAAAGTGTTGAACCACCAATCAATCACCTCTTTGGGAAAAAACACCCACTGGCCAGCAGCCACTGCAGAGGTTACTGTTATTAACTTCATTTCACGAATGAGGAAACTGAAGCTCAGAGAGCCGAAAGTGTTTGCCCAAGGCCATACAGTCAGTAATTAAGACTTGGGACCCACACTGTGACTTTCCTGCCTGTAAGTCCAGTAGACCTTCTAACACACTCGGATAAATAAGGTGACAGCCAGAAATCAGCATGACGATAACAGTAACAACAGTCAGCAGATTACTGAGCACTCGGCACAGGTGGGCCACTGAGCTGGTCCCCTATTCCCACCTGGCACACTCCTGTCTTCTCTCCCAGGGCTCTCTGGGCAAAGGAATAAAAGAACTGCATGGGCTTGGTGTCTCCTAATCTTCTGAGAAAACGTTGGAGAAAGGAGGACCAGGTTATAGAACAACAGAAGGCTTCATAGTTTCCGGATGGCCAAATGAACTTGGAAGTATTAACCAGACAGGTGTCTCTGACAGCACACGGGCTGGCCCTGGGCCTGCAACACATTGACCACTGATCTGGAGGCGAATGACCAACAGTGGAGAGGGGAGGGGTGTGACCCAAGGCGGAGAGGACTAGGGAACTCCTACAGTGAGTGGAGCCTCAGACTCTGAACTGAACTCAGGACAACTAACCACCTTGGGACCTCAAGTGAACGGGAGTAAACACACAGCAATGGTGTGGGAGGGGTGCAGGTGGACGGGGCAGTATCACACTTGTAGATGACAATCCACTCCACAGGGTCAAAGGGGAATACTGCAGCCAAGAAAGAGGATCTCACCTTGGACGAGCTGATAAGGGGCAGTGTGTGGCCAGGGATTGTAAACTCGGGTCCTCCAGGGGCCAAGGAGACCACAGGTGAGGAGTGATCAGTGAAGACAGCAGCAAACAGCCAGCCTCGAGTCTCATGTCACAGATAGCCAATTCTCAGCCCATCTCAAGGTGACCCAGCAGATACGAATGCCCACATTCTCCAATCTGCCAGTCTTGCTTAACGAGAAGGTGGAAATCAAACTTTGGCATAACTCCCCTATTTTTAAACACTAAGCTTTGCTTTGTTTTAATGCTCTGTGGGTCAACAGAACACATCCAGGTGCCAGATCTGGCCCTTAAGTTGACATTTAGTGACCTTTGGTCTACACCAAGGATGCTAGCTGTCTGTCCTCTCTCTCTCTCTCTCTCTCTCTCTCTCTCTCTCTCTCTCGTTGCTCAGCTATAACTGTGAGTGCATCTGGGGATGCAGTTCCAGAAGAAACAGTATGAAAGGGAGTGAGTTTCAAGGGAGCAGGAAGGGAGGGCATGGATACACTCCTAGTAAGAAGCTAGGTCAAAGAGAGCAGGGGAGAAATGAATGAGCCACCATTTATGACTGCTTCATCTACCCATCCATCCATCTACATACCCACCCACCCATACATCCATTCATCTACTCATGCATGCATCCATCCATGCACACATCCATCTCCATCCATCCACCCACACATCCGTCTCCATCCATCCACCCACCCACACATTCATCTACTCCTCTATCCATCCATCCACAAGCCCATCCATCCATCCACCCACCCACCCATACATTCATCTTCACCCATCAGTCCATCTATACACTCACCCACATGTTCATCTACTCCTCCATTCATCCATCCACCCGCACACCCGCCCATCCATCCACNTAAGAGACTTTTTAGAAATAGCAGAATCTAATTATCATTCCTGATTTTTACCTTAGCCATTCTAGGCCATTTTTCATTTCATCTTCACCCATCAGTCCATCTATACACTCACCCACATGTTCATCTACTCCTCCATTCATCCATCCACCCGCACACCCGCCCATCCATCCACTTACCCACCCACCTACCGTGATGCATCTACTAATCCACCCACCCATCATCCACCCATTCCATAGTATATCATTATAGTTAAGAGCATGGATTCTGGAATCAAATCTAGCTTTGCCATTTCCTGGACGTGTGAACTTGGGCAGGATACTCAACCTCCCTGAGCTTCAGCTTCCTCATCTGTAAAACAGGGGAGATACAATAGCGTCCACGTGAGGACTGAAAGAGGTAATTCATGCAAAGCACTCTGACTAGCCCCTGGCACGTTGTATGTGCTCCCTATAGGGGAGCTACGCCTGGCTACCAGTACACGTTCAGTGGTCATTTACGGAATTTCGGGCATGTGCCAGACATGCTACTGGGTGCTGGGAGGTGAATAAAAGCAGCACAGTCACCAACGTCAAGGAGCCTGCACACCTGGAGGAGACATATTAGAACACACACACATACTGTCCAGCCTGTGTAAAACATAACAGAGCCCTGTGCTCACATATCATCAAAATAATGTTTCGATATTTAAAGAATAAGTGATTTTTCACAACCCAGTAGGCCCGCTCCTATGGAAATAACCACAGACCCTACTGGGTCTAAATATGCATAGAGATTTAGCTAAAAAGAGATGCAGCATGGAATGCTGCCCGAGGCCAACTGACTTGAGTACTTGCCGCGGTAGGCTGCGTGTTCCACGCTTGTGACCCCAGAAGGGGGCTGCAGCAGTCGGGCGAAGGAGGAAGCAGCTGGGTCCCACGCCCTCCGCACTGCACGGAGGAGGCCTCGCAAAGGCGTGTGCTCGCCTGTGCCCAGACCTTGCTCTCACTGGCCATTTTTCTCTAAGAGGAACCACAGAACCCAGGAGAGACGGCTGACTAGGGCGGGACAGTTTCAAGATGAGCCCAGGAGGAACATGTTGTCAAGTCAGACAGTTAAGGAAGTAACACACACACACACACACACACACACACACACACACACANCCAGCCATCTCATCCTCTGTCATCCCCTTTTCCTTCTGCCCTCAATCTTTCCCAGCATCAGGGTCTTTTCAAATGAGTCAGCTCATTGCATCAGGTGGCCAAAGTATTGGAGTTTCAGCTTCAACATCAGTCCTTCCAGTGAACACCCAGGACTGATCTCCTTTAGGATGGACTGGCTGGATTGACTTCCAGGGGTATTGGAGCACAATTCCAGGCAAGTTTATGGGTCAGCTTGACTGGGCTAAGGGATGCCCAGATAGCTGTACCACACTTCTGGGGAGTGTCTGGGAGGGTGTTTCTGGAGGAAATTAGCATTTGAATGGGTGGACCGGGTAAAGCAGGTGGTCCACTCCAATGTGCACCATCCAGTCTACTGAGGGTCCCACAGGACACGGAGTGGGGGAGGGTGAATTCACTCTGCATCCTCTCCTGGCCTTGGACATCCGGGCTCCTGGGTCTCAGGCCTTCAGCCTTGAACTGAATGGTACCTCCAGCCTTCCTGGTTCTCCAGTCTGCAGATGGCAGATCATGGGACTTACTGGTGTCTGTGACCCTGTGAACCAATTTCTATATTAAAATTTCAAGTATATATAGATTGGTTCTGTTTTTCTAGAGAACTCTGACTAATATACCCTGCTAATACCTGATTGTTAACTGGCCTTTGGACCCAAGACCCAGTGCAGAGCTGCCTGGTAAGATGTGTTTGGCCACAAAGAGGAAAGCCAGCCTGACATTGCCACCCACTCCAGGGGGACTGGTACCCAGAGAGAATGACATTTGGTCCCCATGTTTGACCCAGAACTGACATGGCCTGGCTGCAGTGTAGGCAGAGCACACGTACCGTCCAGCTCAGATGAGTGAGAGGTGAGGCTCTTAACCAGGGAAGTGTGGCATTGACCTTGGAGGCCAAACACATGAGCTGATGGGGATGGAATGTGGTGGAGAAGGCTTGAGTTTATTCTATTAAAGTCCACTAAAAATCACCCATCTATATTATTTACATCTTCCAATACAGCATCTGCCCCTTTTAAAGAGTCTGTATTCCATCATGCAGGAAGGTGACTAAGTGTGGATTTACACAAATCTAAAAAATTTTGAATACTATATATATTAGATACTGAAGGACATATAATTAGTTATTAAAGTCAAAATGTTTCTAACAAAATAAGGAGTTTGTTAAATATTAAATACCAGACTCCATTTTTTTCTTTTGACATTAAAAACAATTTCACTAGCCCCATAATATTTTGTGACATTCTCTGAAAATAAGATGGCTTTGTCAATAAAAGTGAAAGTCGCTCAGTCATGTCCAACTCTTTGTGACCCCATGGACTGAATTCTCCAGGCCAGAATACTGGAGTGGGTAGCCTTTCCCTTCTCCAGGACACCTTCCCAATCCAGGGATCAAACCCAGGTCTCCCGCATTGTGGGTGGATTCTTTACCAGCTGAGCCACAAGGGAAGCCCATGGCTTTGTCAAGACTATTGTAAACAGTGAGTCAAGTGTACGCAGCTTCATTTTCTAAAAGATGCAAAGTAAATATGTTTTATACGGTTCATAAAATGGGTGCTCACCTTATTTCTTTGCATTTCCAACATTTTTGCATTTGTGAAGCTTCAGGGGTAAATTAATGGTTAGAAACCACCGTCTTTTTACTTTCTGGCTTCCTGCCCACTTCTCTCACTGCACAGGCACTGGCTATGCCCACCCAACCCTGGGACACTGTCTACAGCAGGTCCTGCAAGGCCCAGAGAGTGCTCTGAGGTCAAGAGGCTGACCCTCAGCCCTGCTGACTGTATGAGTGTCCTATCACTACTATAACAAATGACCACACAGCAAATGGCTTAGCAACACACATTTAGTATCTCACAGTGATGTAAGCCAGAAAGCCCCTGTGGGTCTCACTGGGCCAAGATCAAGGGGTCAGCAGGGCTGCCTTCATTTCAAAGGCTCTGGGGAGAATCCATTTCCTTCCCTTTCTGGCTTCTAGCATCTTCTCCAAATTCCCCTTCTACCAACTTCAGCACCAGCAGCAGTTGGTCAGGACCTGCCCACCTTGCATTTTTCTCTCTCTCTCCTTCCACTTTTAAAGACTCATGCGATTAGATGGATCCCACTCAGAGAATCCAGGTTAACCTCTGAGTCAGCAAACCTCACTGCTTCAGCAGCCTTAATCCCCTTTGCCATGAAAGCTAACGTAGTCACAGGTTCCGAGGCCAGGATATGGGCATCTCTGGGCGGGTGGGGGCGTTTTTGGCCTCCCACACCAACCCAGGCCTGCCTAGGTTTGTTAATAGCTTTCAAGCTCCCATGTTCTTCCCCTTGCTTAGTCTGCCTGTGCAGGTCTCCTAGCTTCCTCACTTCTCAGATGTAGCTCAGTTTCTCTACCAGGCAGAGTTCTTTCAGAGCTGGAGCAGGAGCAACTGAAGCCTGGGCAAGCAGGGTAGACCTGAACAAGGCCCTGGGACTGGAGGAGTGGGGCCTCTGGGCCTTGACTGGGAGGCTGGGAGGTGGCCTGAGGCCATGGTGCAGGGAGTGGGAGTGTGGGGTACAGACCTGGGCCCTGCAAAGAAAGCCCCTGGGCAATCTGCAATGCCAAGAGTCTGCTGCTGNCTGGAGCGGGTTGCCATTGCCTTCTCCAATGCATGAAAGTGAAAAGTGAAAGTGAAGTCCCTCCATCATGTCTGACTCTGCGACCCCATGGACTGCAGCCTACCAGGCTCCTCCGCCCATGGGATTTTCCAGGCAAGAGTAGTGGAGTGAGGTGCCATTGCTGTTAACGAGGGTTTATAATCTTACGAGAGAGATGTGTATAAGAGACAGGGAGGTGTGTGCACATTATTGAAAAGGCACAGCAAACGTTCATGTTATAGAGTAGAGCCTGACAGCAGTTTAACCCAGGAGAATAATTTACTTAACTCTGGATGACTCGGGGATGGGTGTTCCTCTTTCCCACTTACAGGAAAATCTATTCTTGGCTGAAATTGATATTTGATTTTTCCTTCTATGCACTGACATTCCTGCAGGTGATAAATAGTCTTTTGGCAAATACTGAATTTCTCTGCAATCATCCTGACTGTGGCCTCATTTCCTCCTTATTGCACACTGATGAGACTCCCCACAGCAGAGATTGATCCCACTTGTTTACAGTAGGGTTAAGCAATTGATTTTAATTAAATCCTCTTTTTTAGAAATCAGCAGAATGTGTCCAGTTGGGGCCCCTTCTTTCTCAGAATGTTGATCAACTCATAAAGTAATCTCTTCCAATTTATTGGCCCCAATTAACCTCTCTCTGGAGACACAGAGAATTAAGTGAGATGTACTGTTCATTCCCAATATCCTTGAGTCATTAATTTTGAATCTTCACATCCAAAGTGTAGGGAAATCATTCGATAAGATGTTAGGCCACTGCCCAGTGTTTCCATTTTGTGTGTCTTGTGTTGATGTTCAGCTTAACGGTTGGTTGGTGGAAGTCCTTTGGACCAGTAGCTCTTTGTTGGAAAGGCTCATGGAGGGAGAGCTCCAGCTCTTCCCATCTCCTCCACTGCTGGAATTCTCTCTCCGATGGTTTCTCTAATTCTTTACCAGCTGAGCCACAAGGGAAGCCTAAGAATACCGGAGTGGGTAGCCTATCTCTTCTCCAGTCGATCTTCCTGAGCTAGGAATAGGACTGGGGTCTCCTGCTTTGCAGGCAGATTCTTTACCAACTGAGCTATCAGGGAAGCCTGAAAGTGAAAGTCTCTCAGTCGTGTCCAACTCTTTGCGACCCCATGGACTATGCAGTCCATGGAATTCTCCAGGCCAGAATACTGGAGTGGATAGCCTTTCCCTTCTCCAGGGGATCTTCCAACCCAGGGATCGAATCCAGATCTCCCACATTGCAGATGGATTATTTACCAGCTGAGTCACAAGTGAAACCCAAGAATACTGGAGTGGGTAGCCTATCCCTTCACCAGTAAGTGTTCCCAATCCAGGAATCGAGCCGGGGTCTCCTGCATTGCAGGTGGATTCTTTACCAACTGAGCTATCAGGGAAGCCCTTCTCCAAGTCAGTCATCTTCAAACTTTAATGTAATAAACACATGAAAAGCTTATTAAAACAGTGCCATATTAAGAAGAGGTGACAAGAATACACAGAAGAACTGTACAAAAAAAAAATGTTCATGACCAAGATAATCATGATGGTATGATCACTCACCTAGAGCCAGACATCTTTGAATGTGAAGTCAAGTGGGCCTTAGAAAGGGTCGCTATGAACAAAGCTAGTGGAGGTGATGGAATTCCAGTTGAGCTATTTCAAATCCTGAAAGATGATGCTGTGAAAGTGCTGCACTCAATATGCCAGCAAATTTGAAAAACTCAGCAGTGGCCACAGGACTGGAAAAGGTCAGTTTTCATTCCAATCCCAGAGAAAGGCAATGCCAAAGAATGCTCAAACTACCACATAATTGCACTCATCTCACATGCAAGTAAAGTAATGCTCAAATTTCTCCAAGCCAGGCCTCAGCAATACGTGAACTGTGAACTTCCAGATGTTCAAGCTGGTTTTAGAAAAGGCAGAGGAACCAGAGATCAAATTGCCAACATCCGCTGGATCATGGAAAAAGCAAGAGAGTTCCAGAAACACATCTATTTCTGCTTTATTGACTATGCCAAAGCCTTTGACTGTGTGGATCACAATAAAACTATAACTCAACAACAGCAGAAACAACCAATCAAAACATGGGCAGAAGACCTCAATGTCTTCTTTCTGCAGAGAAGAAATACAAATGTCTAATAGGCACATAAAAAAGATGCTCAATATCACTAATTTTTAGAGAAATGCAAGTCAAAATGACAATGAGGTACTACCTCACATCAGTCAGAATGGCGATTATCAAAAAGTCACAAATAACAAAATGCTTGAGAGGGTATGGAGAAGAGGGAACCCTCCTATACTGCTGGTGTGAATATAAGTTGGTACAGCCACTATGGGAAACAGTATGGAGGTTCCTCAGAAAGCTAAAATTAGAGTTGCTGAATGATCCAGCAATTCCCTTCCTGGATATATATCCAGACAGAACTCTAATTAAGAATGATACATGTACTCCTCCATTCATAGCAACATTATTCACAATAGCCAAGACATGGAAACAAATGTCCATTGACAGATGAATTGATAAAGAAGATGTAGTACGTGTATATAATAGAATACTACTCAGCCATCAAAATGAATGAAATAATGACATTTGCAATAACATGATGGACCTAGAGATTATTAAGTGAAGTAAGTTAGAAAAAGAAAGACAACCACCATAGGATGTCACTTATATGTGGAATCTAAAATATGACACAAATGAAACTCTTAGATCACAGGCAAAACACCTTTCTATGAAAGAGATAAATTCACCTGTCTGTGGAATAGAAACAGATTCAGGGACAAGGAGAACAGACTTATGGTTGCTAAGAGGGAGAAGGTTGGGAAAGGGATGGAGTGGGAATTTGGGGTTAGCAGATGTAAGCTAGTGTATATGGAATGGATAAACAATAAGTTCCTGGTAATTAGGAAAATTTTAGGCATGACTGGAACAATGTTCATATGTGAATCTCCTTTTTCAACTGTAAACTTTTTGGAATCTAAATACTGTAGATCGACCATTTCCAATAAAAATTTAGCAGCTAAATTGAGACAGGCTGTAAGTGCAAAACATACACTGTATATCCAAGACTTGATGTGAAGAAAAAAGTGTAAAGTATCTCATTAGAACTTTAAAATATTGATTACATGTTGAAATTATAGTATTTTGGATATATTGTGTTAAACAGTGTGATTATTTAAAATTTATTTTTAAATTAGAGGATAACTGCTTTACAATGTTTTACTAGCTTCTGCTGTACAACAATGTGAATCAGCGATAAGTATACTTATATGCAGTCTTCCCAGGTGTGTCAGTGGTAAAGAATCCTCCTGCCAATGCAGGAGACGCAGATTTGATCCCTGGGTCAGGAAGATCCCCTGGAAAAGGAAATATCAACCCACTGCAGTATTCTTGCCTGGACAGAGAAGCCTGGTCAGCTACACTCCATGGGGTCGCAAAGAGTTGAATAGGACTTAGCAACTGTACAACAAAAACAATGCATATATCCCCTAACTCTTAAGTCTCCCTCCTATCACCCCCCCATCCCACCCCTCTAGGTCATCACAGAGACCAACCTGAGCTTCCTGTGCTATACAGCAGCTTCCCGCTAGCTATCTGTTTCACGCGTAATAGTGTATATATGTCAATGCTACACTCTCAATTAGTCCCACGCTCTCCTTCCCCCCACCCTGCCCATGTCCACAAATCTGTTCTCTACATCTGCATCTCTATCCCATGATTAAAATTAATCTCACCTATTTCTTTTTACTTTTTAAGTGTGGCTACTAGAAAATTTTAAATATGTGGCTCATGTTCCCATCTGACAGTACTGACTTAGAATTCCTGTGCTGTGCTCTGTGTTTTTTCGTTAAAAGGCAATGAAGTGGTGATGCTGTGGCCTCAAAAAGTCACTTAATATGCTTAAATTAATCAGTATAGCTGAACGGTGATATGTAGTAAGTTAAGGAATATGGAACTAAATGTACTATTTGGGGAGAAGTAAATGATGAGACAACTTCAAGCATCCACTTACTAGTGTAAGGGCTGAAATATACTTTATAAGGGGCCAAACTATCAGACTTGCACATTGTCAGTGGGGCCCCATATTGATAATCCCCTTTGGAAAACAGTATTGCAGTGCTTGTTACCTTGACCTATATGAGATTACCTATATTTGATTGGTCTTGACTTAACAAAAACAGCAGTTTCTGTGGCTTAATCTAAAAATATCAAGAACCACTGAAGCAGGGCAGCTAAAGCCTGTGCTCTGGAACAACCTAGAGGGATAGGGTGGGAAGGGAGGTGGGAGGGGGATTCAGGATTGGGGGACACATGTATACCTATGGCCTGCTCATGTTACGTATGGCAAAAACCATCACAATATTGTATAATAATTATCCTCCAATTAAAATAATTAATTTAAAAAAGCCACCATTCTTCTCAGGACCACCTCCTCAGAGCATCTGTCTTAAGTAAATACACACATGCATGCACACACATACGAATGTGTATGTTTGTCTAACGTGTGAAATATGTATGTATGAATATAGGACCCATGGTAGCTAGAATCCAAGAATCCACTCAAATATCCCACATCCTGGCATTCTCACCCTGGTACAGTCCCTCCCATATCACACCAGGATTGATCTGTGTTACCATTAGACTGCAGCAGAAACAATGGCCTGCCACTTCTGAGCATGGGNTGGATTCTTTACCACTAAGCTACCTGGGAAGCCCCCATCTTAAAATTTCTGCAGAAAACACACACTTAACACCTGCCCCCCAACACACACACAGACAGACACACGCCTTGCTTCTTTTGGCAACGTAAAGCTCAAGATATCGGCTTTTCTACCCAGATTACTTTCAGCTAATTTGCTGAAAGTTAACTCAGTCCTAAAAATGTTTAAGAATCACAGGCACTTTCATTTTATTTGGTCTGGAGTGTTCACTCTGATCTTGAGAACACTTTGCCGGCAGCTCCTTTCTGGGTGAAATGAGCCTGTTTGTAGGAAGGATCTCATCACTGCTCGTTTGGGGCTACTGGCTCCCGCTGAGGATGGTGCTGTTTCCAGGACTGGGTCAGGGAACAGATTCTTTTGACTCGGTCCTGGGATTCAAATGGACTTGTGATTTCAGCCATCTGGTGGCATTGAGGGAAAATGGCAGAGATCCGGTAGAATCTACCACGACATGGAAACAAACAAACAAACAAAAGTGATAGAATAAAAATCAGTCAGAACACGGAAGTGGCAGCATCCTCAGCAACACTATTTAGCATCAAGTGTGTGCATCCTGAGTGGCAGTTAGGACCGTTCCCTTTTGTATGGAAAAGTCTAGTGTCGTAGAATGCTCAATTATTAGAACTTTAGAAGAAAATTGTTAGGACCACCCCTACTCCATTCTACAGATAATAATACTGAGACCTAGAGAAGAATGGAAGTAGATTCCCCCAGTGAGCTAGTGGGGGAAACAGGAAAGTGGGACCCCAGTCTCATGACTCCCTGGCCATTGTTTTTCCTAGATTTCCATGCAATACCAAAAGCGAAGAGAAAGGAAATCAAACTAGGATGGCATNAGTGAGCTAGTGGGGGAAACAGGAAAGTGGGACCCCAGTCTCATGACTCCCTGGCCATTGTTTTTCCTAGATTTCCATGCAATACCAAAAGCGAAGAGAAAGGAAATCAAACTAGGATGGCATGTCTCTCTTCTTTCACCAAGCTCCTGTTAGCCTGAATTTCTCCTTCTCTTTGACTACCAGGTCTACCTTGCATTCTAGCTTCTAGCAGGGGAGATGCCACACGCCTTCTCTTGTTGCTTTATCTTCCCTTGTAGACTCAACACCCCAGCTAGGCTTCAGTGTCTTTTATGCCCACAGTCACTTACCCACACTGCTATCTCCAAATATTAGCTAAAGAAGTGAGTGGCGGCGTGTGTAAATATACGTTTCTCTTGCCTTGTTTTTATAATACCTCATCCGATTTAGTGTTGCTCTCATGTCCTACATGACTCGAATACAAATTTATTCTTTTATGTCATAATGTTTTTCAAAACTAGTGCTGTCATCTTAGGCCCATCTGGGAATTTAATGCAAGTTATGGTACCTCTTGTATTAAGTATGAGTGATGTATCATTTACATTTTTGTGATTATCAATATTCTTTAAAGTGTTCCTTTTTCTTCAAAACCAAATTCATAGAGAAATTCTATGCTTTTCATTTGTGTTAAGATCTTTATTACTATTTGGATCCTGTTTGAAGTTAGAAATGTTATAGCTTAGCAGTTAAGAAAAAGGACACTGGAATCAAACTGACTTTGTTCAGATACCTGCCCTGCCTCTTACTCTCTGTATGATCTTGAGAAGCTCTTTCATCTCTCTTCAGCTTTGGTTCCCTCATTGTGAAATAGGACCCACCCCATAGAATGATTGTGAGAATAAGTGAATTAGAGATGCAAGGTGGTTGACTAGTATCTGTCACATAGTGAATGTGCAATAAATATTAGCTATGATGATGATCACAGTAATCAAACATAATAATTGNCAGCTTTGGTTCCCTCATTGTGAAATAGGACCCACCCCATAGGATGATTGTGAGAATAAGTGAATTAGAGATGCAAGGTGGTTGACTAGTATCTGTCACATAGTGAATGTGCAATAAATATTAGCTATGATGATGATCACAGTAATCAAACATAATAATTGTCCAATGACTATGAGGATCAAAGAAGAACAGAGACATAGAGAGGGAAATTTATTCCTGGGAAACGGTTCCCAGAGATTTCTAGAAGTCTATGACTTCCATGGGCTTCCCAAGGTGGTGCTAGTTGTTAGGAACCCACCTGCCAATGCAGGAGACATAAGAGATTTGGGTTCAATTCCTGGGTCAGGAAGCTCCCCTGGAGGACAGCAGAGCAATCTGTTGCAGTATTCTTGCTTGGAGAATCCCATGGACAGAGGAGCCTGACAGGCTACAGTCCATGGGGTCACAAAGGGTCAGACACAACTGAGGCGACTTAGTATGCACACACATGATTTTCATCCCCATGTTGCCTCTATGTCAAGTCAAGCCATGTGGGATTGTTTCCAAGGATTCCTTGCTGTCTCTGGTTCTGGGTTAGGGTTGGCTATAAGAGGATTTTGGACCGGATGTTAGGAACAGAAGTGAAGGGGTGGCCTTTGCCCTCTGAAGGTCACTGTAGGGAGCATCTGGTGGCCCTTCACCTTGTTGCTGGCCTCCTTGTTGTCACAAGACTGCAGATGAGCCCCCAGCTCCTCCTGCTCCCCCCAGACCTCCTCACCAGCTTCTCCAGGTCCCAGGGCAGGTGTGTGCGCACCTCTGTGAAAGGGGAGCCCCAGATTCTTGTGCCAGTCACCACATCCTCAAGGTTAGTGTGATGAAAGACAGACACACGTTCTGATTGTGTTGTGGGTCCAGTTTGTCCATGTGTGGTCCAGATCATCTCCACAGGGTGCCTTGCATCCTTGATCTCTCCCTCCTCATGCCTGGCTTTTCTTCCTGACTTCCATCCCTGCCACCCTATAGGGACTTCAGACCCATCATAGATTCACAGTCTGCAACCTTCTATAGACTTCTTCCCTTGCTCCTATAGGTTTCTAAATGACCAAGTAGTTGCTGCCACAGAACATTTTAGTGAAAATATGGAATTTAATGGATTTGGTTGGTTGTTTCTAAGTGCACTGGCAGCTTAAGGAAAGTGGTTCTTTATTACAGGTGTCTACAAGTGCTACTGAAAGTGAGTTAGTTGTCCAACTCTTTGCAACCCTATGGACTTTAGCCCACCAGGCATCTCTGTCCATGGAATTATCCAGGCAAGAATACTGGAGTGGGTTGCCATTTCCTTCTCCAAGGGATCTTCCCAACCCAGGGATCAAGCCCAAGTCTCCTGCATTGCAGGCAGATTCTTTACCATCTGAGGCACAAGTGGAAGCTACTGGGCAACACCAATGCTTGATGACAGGCCCTCAAAGGCCATGTGACCTGAACCACCTCTCATGAACTGGGCCTTGCCCACTAAGCCATAAGGTTGAATGTGCACAGCAGCGTCCCATCATCCAGTGTAAGAACCATATGTGAGACTGGGCTTGAGCAAATAAAGTGTGTCAGCAGATTCACGTTCATGGAATTCACTGGTTTGACTGTGGCCACATCATCTAGAAAAAGCCGATCTGATAAGACACTGAATTGCCCTTTTATAAAAAGAAATTGTCAAAGTCTGGTGATTCTTCGAAATGTTATCGATTGATTGATTTATGGCTGCAGAAAGGCTTTTGCTAACCGTGGTGAGTGAGGGCTACCCTCTGGTTTCAGTGCATGGGCTTTCCATTGTGGTGGCTTCTTTTGTTCCGGAGCATGAGCTCTAGAGCATGGTCCTTAGTATTCGTGGTCCACAGCCTTAGTTGCCCCTTGGCATGTGGATCTTCCTGGACCAGGGATCGAACCAGCGTCCCCTGCATTGGCAGGTGGACTCCCAACCCTGGACCACCTGGCAAGTCCTGAAATGCCTTTTTGAAGATCTATTTACAGTGCCAGTTGGGTGAGACCATCTCGTAAAACTGAGATTAATTAGTTAGCATTAGTCGCTTAATCGTGTCTGACTCTTTGCGACCCCATGGACTGTGGCCTGCCAGGCTCCTCTGTCTATGAAATTCTCTAGGCAAGAATACTGGAATGGGTTGCCATTCTCTTCTCCAGGGGATCTTCCTGACCTAGGGATCAAACGCATGTTTCCTGCATTGCAGGCAGAATCTTCATTGTCTAAGCCAGCCGGGAAGCCCAAGGCTGAGATAATATGTTCTGAATTAAGAGGCTATGTATGGTGCTGTTTTCCCCATAATGTTCATGGATCTGGGAATCAAAGAGTGAATATGGAATTGGCTCCTCTCAGTATTACCCCTAGTGACCCCAGAATGAATTTGCTTTCATTTCTGAGACTTTGGATCTACTGGTCTAGAGACCTTAGTTCCCAAGGGACAAATGCTTCCTTCCCCCAGGAGACAGCAGTATTTCAGTTAAATGGGAAATGGAGGCTGCTAACCAGCCTCTCCAGGCAAAGGAGTTCTGTACTGACTGAGATCAGAGATCCTGACATATAAGGATTTCTTTTATGCATAAGAGATAAAGAGGAGAACCTCCCAGAACATCTTAGCACTACCCTGTCCTGTGGTAAAAGTCAATGGAAAACCTAAAAAGAAGGAAAGACTGCCATTTTCAGCAATGGATGGACCTAAAGATTGTTAGACTGAATAAAGTAAGTTTGACAGAGGGGAAATATTGTATGAGATCCCTTATATGTGGAATCTAAAAAGAAATGATACAAATGAGTTTATAAAACAGAAAGGGACTCATAGACTTAGAGAATGAACTTATGGTTGCCTGTACACACTGCTATATTTAAAATAAATAACCAGCAAGGACCTATTGTACAGCACAGGGAACTCTGCTCAATGTCATGTGGCAGCCTGGATGGGAGAGGAGTTTGGGGAAGAATGGATACATGTATATGTATGGCTGAGTCCCTTTGCTGTTCACCTGAAACTGTCACAAGATTGTTAATCAGGTAGACCCCAATACAAAGTAAAAAGTTTAAAGGAAAAAAGAAGTCAGTGGAAAACCATAGTGATATAATTCAGCCAGGACTTTCAGTAGTCTAGACTCTTTAGAACCAAAGATTTGGGTCACCTCCCCAGACGAGGACTCATGACTCCCTGACATGCTTGCTGAAGGCCAAAGGCATGTAGAGTAGACAGTCAAAGAAGAAAATTTTACAAGCGCTTATCAGTCATGAAAGAAGTTGCAGAAGCTGTAGCAGTTATAAGTATTTTTTTCTTTATTTTGATATGTTTATATTTGTGATTGTATTTAATTATTTTCTATCCCTTCTTCCCATTCCCCCACCATTTTATGTAACATGTATTAACAACAGTTAATTTTTATCTCAGTATCTAAGTTACAGGACGTCAAAAGGGGAATGTGACTCAGCTAGAAGAAGAATTAACATGACTCAGAGATAGATAAAGGTGCTCTGTATCCTCTTTTTGGGAAAGTGCTTTCAGTTGTTCAAGGTAGAAGTACGAGAAGTGCATGGCATGAGGCAGAATGCATGGTTTTGCTGTCGTCTTTATGTGTAAGTTAAATATGCTTAAAAGGGCTTCCCAGCTGGTGCTGGTGGTAAAGAACCTGCCTGCCAGTTCAGGAAACGTAAGAGACGGGTTCAATCCCTGGGCTGGGAAGATCCCCTGGAGAAGGGAATAGCAACCCACTCTAGTATTCTTGCCTGGAGAATCCCAAGGACAGAGGAGCCTGGTGGGCTACAGTCCATGGGGTCACACAGAGTCAGACACGACTGAAGCAACTTAGCACACACGCATGCATGGTTAAAAGATTTGTGTGGATGCCCAGTTGACAAGGATTGATTTTATACTCTATGAGCTTAACAGAGTTAAACTATCACTAACCTTTCAAGAAATGAGATGAAATTATTAAACATTAAGTTTCTAGAGATAGTTTTCACCAGGAGAGAGAATTTAAGCAAGCAAACAGAATTTTAAAAAGGACTATCACACGTATTTTGCTGGTGTCTCCCACACATTAGGAAAAGGAAAAATATCTCAATTATGATAGTAAGTACCAAGAAGATGAAATGATACGTGGTCAGTTAAGTTTTGGCAAAGGAAATTGACTTCTCTGGATTATGGATCGAATGGAGGATTGTTTCAGAAGTCATTGAGAAACAAATGGAGCAAACCTGATCCCCCTTAGTGAGAAGGTGGAACTGAGAACAGTGATTTAAAGTGAAGTCAGGACCGTGACTGCAAGTGCAAGGCTAACAGTGACTGTGAAACAGAGGCTCAGAGGGAGAGCTGCGTGTGAATTAAGCTTTTTTCTTCCTCGGCTGGTTGGGCCTCCTTGCATCTGTTAGGAGAGCTCTAGCAGCCTTACTGATCCCTTCTTAATAAGGAAAGTCAAACGCAGGAGAAAGAATCTTCAACACATGATGCCGAGAAACCTGGATTTCCTAAAGCAAAAGAAGGAAATGACCTTTGTCTTACACCATATACAAAAATTAACGAGTGAAATAAAGACCCACATGTAAGACCTAAAATCATAGAACTCCTAGGAGACAATATAGGGAGAGGCTCCATGACATTGCACTTGGGTAATTTCTTGGTAATGACCACCAACACAGGCAACAAAAGCTGAAAATGGGAAAGGGGGCTACATCAAACTTAAAAACCTTTGTACATTAAAGGATGCAATCAACACAGTGAAAAGGAAACTGGTGGAGTAGGAGAAAATATTTGCAAACCATGTGTCTGATAAAGGGTTAATATCCAGAATATATGAAGCACTCCTGCAACTTGACAACAACAAAAAATCAAATAACCTAATTGAAAGATGGGTTTTAAATGGAATAGATGTTTCTCCAAAGATTATATACAAATGGCCAATAAGCATGTGAAAACATGTTCAACATCAATAATTATCAGAAAAAGACAAATCGAAACCACATGGGTTATCACCTTACACCATTAGGATGGCTACTATAAAACAAACAAACAAATGAAAAATAACTGCTTTGGTAAGGCTGTGGAGAAATTGGCACTCTTGTGCACTGTTGGTGGCCACTGTGAAAACAGTATGGAGTTTCCTTAAAAAATTAAAAATAAAACTGTATGGCAAAGCCAATAGAGTATTGTAAAGTAAAATAAAGTAAAAACAAAAACAAAAACAAAATAAAACTACCTTATGATCCAGCAATCCTATTTCTTGGTATAGATCAAAAGAATTGAAAGCAGGGTCTCAGGTGTTTGTACACCAATATTTGTAGCAGGAGTATTTTGCAGTCGTGAAGAGGTGGAATCCTGTTTGGCATAGATGAGTGGATAAACAAAATATGGTATATGCAAGCAAAATATTTTTCAGCCTCAAAGAAGGAAAGAAATACTGTCATATGCTACAAAATGGGTGAATCTTGGGGACATTATACAGGTGAAATAATTTGTTACAAAAAGGCAAGTACCACATGATTCCATTTATGTGAATTATCGAAAGTAGTTAAATTCATAGAAGCAGAAAGTAAAATGATGATTGCCAGGGGCTAGGGCGGTAGGGAGGAGGGAAAAAGGACTGTCATTGTTTAATGGTTGAGACTTTCTGCTTTGCAATATAAAAAGTTCTGAATCTGTTTTAAAACACGGCGCGGATACCTTAGCACTACTGAACTGTGCAGTGGAAAGTGGTTAGGACAATAAATTTTATGTTGTGTTTCTTTCTTTTTTTTTTTTTTGCCACAGTAAATCTTAAAAAAGAAAACCGCAGTGAAAGATAGTATTCTCTGGATTTTTTTTTGTTCTTCTGTGTCTCCTGAACAGAAAACTTTACAAGTCTTCCTTCAGGTAAGCCTCAGGGAAACTTGATCAGAGATGCAGCAATTCATATGCGAAACAACTCGCTTGGGGGCATTTCACCTTCCTTTTCCAGATGTTGCTCATCTTGAAGGGGCTGTTTACCAGGTGCCATCTGCTGGCTCCCAGAGCCCTTTTGTCATCTGTGCCTAAAGATTTCACCACCTCAAAGTAAACTAGAAGTAGGTGTCACTTCTTTTGTACTGAGGCCAAGAAATAGCTGAACCCTGATGATCAAAGCATTTCAAGATATTTTGATTCACAGGAGACCCAACGATCTCATCTCCCTTCAAGTTGAGTAGACCTGGATGAGCAAGAGCATTAACTGTCTTCTGAAACCCAGATCTGAAGAATGATCAAATGCTGAACCCAGAAATAAAATGGAATAACCCTTGTTTAACTGGTGTCCTTACCAAGACGTCAAGTCTGGAAGCCAGCTACCTGGGTGTATTAATGCTAGCTGATCAGAAACTGCCCCTGCATTCTGTTTCATTTATTTAATAAACAAATAGTACTTACTATGAACTGGGTATCATTCTGTTTTATAAATACTGGTTAATTTAATCCCTACCACAGTCCTATGAGTTAAGTACTAATAGGATTGCATCTCACAGATGAGGAAATTGAAGTACAAAGAAGTTAAACTTTTGCCCAAGATCACAGAGCTATTGAGTGGTGAATCTGGATTCAAACCGAGGCCCCCGCTTTCCAGAATCTATGTTTTATAGCAAATCTCAGGGAAAGCAGGTCTTCCCAGGTAGCTTAGTAGTAACAGTGTGCCTGCCAATGCAGGAGATGTGGGTTCAATCTTTGGGTAGGGAAGATCCCTAGGAGGAGGAAATGGCAAGCTGTTCAGTATTCTTGCCTGGGAAATCCCGTGGACAGAGGAGCCTGGTGGCCTATTGTCCGTGGGACTGCAACGAGTCAGACATGACTGAGCAGCTAAACACACACACAAGGAAAGCAAGCATCAAGCAAACAAAATTGCTTTAAAATTGCTTTAGTTCAGTCGCTCAGTCATGTTCGACTCTTTCTTTGCAAGCCCATGAACTGCAGCATGCCAGGCTTTCCTGTCCATCACCAACTCCTGGAGGTTACTCAAACTCATGTGCATTGAATTGGTGATGCCATCCAACCATCTCATCCTCTATCATCCCCTTCTCCTCCAGCCTTCAATCTTCTGCAGCATCAGGGTCTTTTCAAATGAGTCAGTTCTTCACATTAGATGGCCAAAGTATTGGAGTTTCAGCTTCAGCATCAGTCCTTCCAATGAATATTCAGGACTGATTTCCTTTAGGATGGAGTGGTTTGATCTCCCTGCAGTCCAAGGGACTCTCAACAGTCTTCTCCAACACCACAGTTCAAAAGGATCAATTCTTTGGCGCTCAGCTTTCTTCTATTTTTATTTTTTTAATTATTTTTTTCATTAAAATTTTTTAAAAATATAAATTTGTTTATTTTAATTGGAGGTTTACTTTACAATATTGTATTAGTTTTACCATACATCAACATGAATCTGCCACAGGTATACACAATGGAGTATTACTCAGCCATTAAAAATAATACATTTGAATCAGTTCTAATGAGGTGGATGAAACTTCACTTACAGAGTGAAATAAGTCAGCTTTCTTTATAGTCCAGTTCTCACATCTCTATGTGACGACTGGAAAAACCATAGCTTTGACTAGATGGATCTTTATTGGCAAAGTAATGTCTCTGCTTTTTAATATGCTGTCTAGGTTGGTCATAGCTTTTCTTCCAAGGAAGTGTCTTTTAATTTCATGGCTGCAGTCACCATCTGCAGTGATTTTGGAACCAAAAAAAGTAAAGTCTGTCACTGTTTGCATTGTTTCCCCTTCTATTTGCCATGAAGTGATGGGACTGGATGCCATGATCTTAGTTTTCTGAATGTTAAGCTTTAAGCCAAATTTTTCACTCTCCTCTTTCACTTTAATCAAGAGGCTCTTTAGTTCTTCTTTGCTTTCTGCCATAAGGGTGGTATCATCTGCATATCTGAGGTTATTGATATTTCTCCCGTCAACCTTGATTCCAGCTTGTGCTTCATCCAGTCCAGCGTTTCTCATGATGTATTCTACATATAAGTTAAATAAGCAGGGTGACAATGTATAGCCTTGACGTAGTCCTTTCCTGATTTGGAACCAGTCTGTTATTCCATGTCCACTTCTAACTCTTGNTCTTCTTTGCTTTCTGCCATAAGGGTGGTATCATCTGCATATCTGAGGTTATTGATATTTCTCCCGTCAACCTTGATTCCAGCTTGTGCTTCATCCAGTCCAGCGTTTCTCATGATGTATTCTACATATAAGTTAAATAAGCAGGGTGACAATGTATAGCCTTGACGTAGTCCTTTCCTGATTTGGAACCAGTCTGTTATTCCATGTCCACTTCTAACTCTTGTTTCTTGATCTGCATACGGAGTTCTCAGGAGGCAGGTCAGGTGGTCTGGTATTCCCATCTCTTGAATAATTTTCTATAGTTTGTTGTGATCCACACAGTCAAAGGCTTCGGCATTCAATAAAGCAGAAGTAGATGTTTTTCTAGAACTTTCTTGCTTTTTCAATGATCTAACGTATGTTGGCAATTTGATCTCTGGTTCCTCTGCCTTTTCTAAATCCAGCTTGAACACCTGGAAGTTCATGGTTCACGTACTGTTGAAGCCTGACTTGGAGAATTTTGAGCATTGTTTTGCTAGTGTGTGAGATGAGTGCAATTGTGTGGTAGTTTGAACATTCTTTGCTGTTGTCTTTCTTTGGGATTGTTTTGGGATGAGTTTANTGTGATCCACACAGTCAAAGGCTTCGGCATTCAATAAAGCAGAAGTAGATGTTTTTCTAGAACTTTCTTGCTTTTTCAATGATCTAACGTATGTTGGCAATTTGATCTCTGGTTCCTCTGCCTTTTCTAAATCCAGCTTGAACACCTGGAAGTTCATGGTTCACGTACTGTTGAAGCCTGACTTGGAGAATTTTGAGCATTGTTTTGCTAGTGTGTGAGATGAGTGCAATTGTGTGGTAGTTTGAACATTCTTTGCTGTTGTCTTTCTTTGGGATTGTTTTGGGATGAGTTTACTTTCATCTGTTTCCTTGACCCACTGTAGTGTCATCCTTAGTAATGATTATTAAGCACTGTTATAATTTTGGCTAATCATTGACTGAACCCTGACTATGTGCCAGGAATCGTGCCGCTTCTACCAGGCACTTGTTCATTTAACTATACTACAAATGCTGCATTGTTTATCGTTCCCCCTTTTGCACATTGCAAAACAGGCTCAGAGAAAGAAAGTAATTATCTCCAAGTCACACAGAGAGGAAGCATAAAGAATCCCAGTTGGAGCCAGATTGCCTGCTTTTGGAGCCTGTGCCACATACATAAACTCTTCAAGAAAACTGACATTCCTGTACTTTAACATGTAATGAATGCATTTGTGAAAAATCAGGGTGAATGTTAGAGAGGGGCTATCTATAGGGGGCACCAACTAGAATGGCGGCTGCATGAGCATTGGAGAATATGTCTCCTCCAGTGCAGACCCCACTCCTTATCCATGCCTGGCACTCCCCTGACCAGCAGGTGCAGGGCAGGTATAGGCTCTGGCGTCTGCGTGGAAGAGGTGGGGTCACCACCTATGCAGATCACCACCTGCAATCTTAGCTGAAATGCTTGGCTGTGATGCCACCATTCATTTCATTCATTCATTCATTCACCCATTCACTTGACATTTTGTAGCACTTGCTATTTTCCAGGCAAGGTATCAGACACAGGAGGTCTCAGCCTGTAGATCTCTTCTGAAAATTAAATGAGCCAGTGCAAGGAAAAGGCTTCATATTGTTTACCCATTATAAGTGCCCAGGAAATCTACTAATTAAAGCACCCAATCCTAATTCCAAATAACACACCTCTAAATCCCAACAGTATTAGACACTTATTGGAATTGCAAGATGTACGCATAATAGCTCCTCTAGGACACATGCTCCTATCAGCTTCACTTCAAAGAAGAGGAAACTGAGGCATGAAGAGGTCGAGTAACTTGCTCAGGCTTGTAGAGTCTCATGGAAGATTTCCCTTTTCCCTCATCGGAGCTGATTTATCCAGGGGTGGAGCTACCCTCCTCAGCCAGGCTAGTCCAGCGATTCCTGGGAGAANAGGCATGAAGAGGTCGAGTAACTTGCTCAGGCTTGTAGAGTCTCATGGAAGATTTCCCTTTTCCCTCATCGGAGCTGATTTATCCAGGGGTGGAGCTACCCTCCTCAGCCAGGCTAGTCCAGCGATTCCTGGGAGAAGTAAATCTCCTGGGAGATTTACAAGTAGGGGCCGGGGATGACGGTGAGCACCTTGAAGCTCTAAGAAGGACATTGAACCCTGGCTGCTACATGTCCAGCCGTGCTCCAGCTCTGTGGCTCCCAAGCCCAAGTTCTGTTAGTTTCCTAGTATCCTTCCACGCTGGGTTGCTGCCTTCCCATTTCATTTTTCAAGTAGCCACAATCAGATTCTTCATTTGCAACCACAATAATCTTAATGAGAATACCTCTGTTGAAATAGAAATTTGAAGGATCAGCCCAGACTTTGATTTTTGGAAAAGGCTGCTGGAGTGACTCTATCCGTGATTAAGAAACACTGCCCCAAATGACTGAGATGCTGTATCTCATGCATATTTAAAGATTTATAACTGCAAGATGACATCTCTGCAAAAATTGAGTCTGACATTATTTGCAATGAAAATATATTCAGTTCAGTTCAGTTCAGTTGCTCAGTCGTGTCTGGCTCTTTGTGACCCCATGAACCACAGCACACCAGGCCTCCCTGTCCGTCACCAACTCCTGGAGTCTACCCAAACCATGTCCATAGAGTTGGCGATGCCATCCAACCATCTCATCCTCTCTCATCCCCTTCTCCTGCCCTCAATCTTTCCCAGCATCAGGGTNTGCAGTCACCATCTGCAGTGATTTTGGAGCCCAGAAAAATAAAGTCTCTCACTGTTTCCATTGTTTCCCCGTCTATTTGCCATGGAGTGATGGTGCTATGAAAATATATTGGTCTTACTTATAAATGCTCTGCATTACATACAGATGCAATTTCATTTATGTGACTTTGTTCTTGGAAGGAAATGCCCTTTAAATCAATGGAATTTAGTTGGCTATGGTCTGTTTACCAAAGTTCATAGCCTGATCGCCATAAAGCAAATCAGGCCTTAATGGCACTTATTTAGAGCAGGGAATTATTGGTGGCAGTCAGGGCTGCTACAGCAAATTAATTCTTCAAGGTTAAAAAGGCAAAAAGCAAAACAACCTAATTTGCAGGAGATAACCAAGTAAGACCCTGCACAGGTCCTGGCCATGTCCCTTAGTTATGAATTGTGCAAATAGATTTCTGTATCTAATACAGTTTCATGGCACTGAGCTCTACAGGCTGTGTAACAGCATTGTTTACTGTTCAGTATCCATTGCATTGTCCCCAACCCACCCTGTGTATCCCAGCCCCTAGCACTTAGGTTTCTTGTTCTGGCCAATGGATCATGAGCATTTGGAACCTGACCTGCAGTCTGCCAGTTCTTGCACCCCCTGCCTTATCAATCTGGTAACTATGTGCTGAAGTGGTTGTGTCACATGATCGTGTGATCTGGATGCAAGTCATTACAGAAAGGAGACTTTTACCTGCAGACTTAGCAACAGCAAGTTGCAACTTTTGATGAGTTGTGTTAGGCTACTGAAAACTTGGATT
>SJYV01036121.1:193892-238372 GCA_006410875.1 Neotragus pygmaeus | reverse complement strand
TCCATCCTAAAGGAAATCAGTCCTGAATATTCATTGGAAGGACTGACACTGAAGCTGAAACTCCAATACTTTGGCCCCCTGATGCGAAGAACTGACTCATTTGAAAAGACCCTGATGCTGGGAAAGATTGAAGGTGGGAGGAGAAGGAGATGACAGAGGATGAGATGGTTGGATGGAATCACCAACTTGATGGACATGAGTTTGAGTAAGCTTTGGGTGTTGGTGATGGACAGGGAGGCCTGGCCTGCTGCAGTCCATGGGGTCACAAAGAGTCAGACACAACTGAGAGACTGAACTGAACTGAGTGTATGTGTCTCTGAGATGGGGATGATAAATCCTGTCCTGCTTACTTCACAGTATGTTGCGGACCAGATGAGACAGCTGTGAAAGCAGTAAATATCAAAGAGGAACCTTGAGAGGTCAGAAATGAATGTGACCCAGGGACTTAGGCTAATAGAGTGCTGCCATATATGATAAGGCAGGACTCTGAGACATGTTAACTTCCTCATTTCAGAGGTGGGTTGTAGTCAGAAGCTTTGGTTTTCGGTAGAGTTTTCTGAGATTTGGGACTTCTTAGGAGGTCTCTGGGAGAAGCGATAAGTATGAGAAGCTTGTATCTGCTCTTTCTTTTCTTTCTATCACAACTTCAGACCAGAGAAGCAGGCTCTGGGAAGGTCAGACAATGCAAAGTGATTCTTTGCTCCTTCAGTTTGGGAAACCTCTGTTCCACCCCATTCTGCTTCTCCCTCCTGTGGAACAATGTCTACCAATGGTGTTAGAGCAAAACAAGAGATTGCTTGAAACACACAATCTAATCCCTTGCGATAAAGAGAGGAAAAAATAAACACAAATACGAACAGGAGGAAGTTAATTTAAACCCAAGCCCCAATCTTGAAAACTATCAGAACTAGATGAATTCATGAGACCTAGGAGAAGGGGCTTGGGAGCTTGTGGGATTGGAAAGTCATGGCCTCTTCAGAGTCTGATTTGGGGTCAGTGCAGAACAGAGAATGTTTTCCTGAAATCTATTTGGTTTAAGACTTATAGCGAGTTCTATTATTTCTCTACAGTGATCAAATTACATGAATGAAAGTCCCATTGTCAGCTTCAAGGTAAGAGAGGCATAAATGAAGCCAGCATCAGCTTTTTCCAAATCCTCAATGTGTTTACACTCATGTGGAATGCCCACTTTGATTTGATTGTACTCTGTTATTCATCAGTAATCCCATCAGCCCAATTTCATGTACATTAATCTCAAGCTTCAAGGAGGATGTGCTTTGTATATCCATTTAGCTGCAGAGGCAGACAGGGAACCATCACAGGAATATCAGGAACAACAGGAACGGCGCCCAACATCAAAACCATGAGCATTTGATCAATTTAATGTGATATCAAAGAATAATTGTTCAAAGAAATCATGTGTGCGTGCTAAGTTACTCCAGTCGTGTCCGACTCTGCGACCTCATGGACTGTAGCCTGCCAGGCTCCTCTGTTCATGGGATTCTCCAGGCAAGAATACCGGAGAGAGTTGCCATTCCCTTCTCCAGGGGATCTTCCCAACCCAGGGGTTAACCCACATTCTCCTGTGGTTCCTGCATTCAGGCAGATTCTTCACTGCTGAGCCACCAGGGAAGCCAGAAAGAAATCATGACAAAAACTTATTAGAAATTGTGTCTCTCTGAGCATTAGGACTGGAAGATGCTCCCTCAGCCCTTTGATCTCTGAGACCCAGGAAGGAGGTTTCCTGAGAGAGAGAAAAATGTTCAGTGAAAAATGAGAAAGCGAGTATTGTTATTTTATAGCATGAATCAGTTCACCTTGCGCCTGGGTTACTAGATTCATTCAGCCACTCAGTGAGCAAATACTTGTTGAGAGCCAACCTGCATGCAGTGCTGGAGATGCAGAAAAGGCAGAGTAACTGCCCTCAAGGAATTCAGTCTAGTGTAATTTATTAGCACTAATAAAATCATCATTCAGTGTGTCCAATACCATAATTGTGAGCAGGGTTGTGGAAGGGTAGACTTGTAACGCTGTTGGAAATTATAATGGAGGAATGGCTCATTGGCAGGTCAGGGGTTACTTTCTAGAGGAAGAGAGGGTTTAGCTGAAATTCGAAGGAAGAATAGGAATTAACAAGGAGAAGAGATTTGGAGGTGGGGATGGAGGGAGGTCTGTAAGTCTAGGTTCCATGGGGCCAGTGAGTGTTGCTGGGAGATGCACCCCAAGAACAGGGTTCTTCTAGTCTTTATCCTACTGAAAAATACCAAGCAGGAAATGGTGCAGTGAGATTTGCACTTGGAAAGACTCATTCTGTGGCGTGGCAAGTGCCAGGTGTAGGCTGGTACTAGGGGCATGGGGGAGTCAGGGTTAGACTGCGCAGATCATCAGGCATCCAGGTAGATAAGAAAGAATCCAATAACCGCAAGGCAGTCTCAGCCTAGGTGGCAGGTGAGCCTTAGAAAAAAAAGAGCAGAGGTGTCCTCCTTATGAGGGCTTTCCAGGCAGCTCAGTGGTTAAGAATCCACCTGCCACCAGGAGATGCAGGAGAATGGGGGTTTGATCCCTGAATCAGGAAGATCTCCCGGAGGAGGAAATGACAACCCACTCCAATGTTCTTGCCTGGGAAATTCCAAGTGTAGGAAACGACTGAGCACAGCAAAGCAATATGGGAAATAGCCTAAANAGATGCAGGAGAATGGGGGTTTGATCCCTGAATCAGGAAGATCTCCCGGAGGAGGAAATGACAACCCACTCCAATGTTCTTGCCTGGGAAATTCCAAGTGTAGGAAACGACTGAGCACAGCAAAGCAATATGGGAAATAGCCTAAAATAAAATGCAGGAGTCCAAGCTTGCACAGTAGAAACACCATTTAAAGGAATTGGTTAAGAATTTGCAGCATTTTGTTTGCCCCTGACAAGGCAAATTGAAGCCTGGATTAATGGGAAATATCCTAAAATAAAATGCAAGAGTCCAAGCTTGCATAGTAGAAACATCATTTAAAGTAATTGGTTAAGAATTTGCAGCATTTTGTTTGCTCCTGACAAGGCAAATTGAAGCTTGGATTAAGCTAGAAATAATGTTTTCCATAGTGCCTCCCAAAGACTAGGTACCACACACCTTCAGAGCTGAAGCTTGTGGGGCTCATCAGAAGTGGCCTGGGAGGCCCTGCAGAATCTGATGGCTAGAGATCCTGTGGGCTCACATAACCTCAAAGGGCTTCTGGACAGCTGTTCTTATTTAGACAACATTGGAGGATATTTCCCATGAATAATCACCATATTTTATTCACATATATTTGGAAACTTTGAATGTAGCAGAGAATATTTTAGTCTTTTAGGAAGCAAGTCTCCAAATGTGCTTATCACAAAGGCTTTGCGTTTTCAAGTCACTTTGGAATGAGAATATTTTTCTCCCAAACCATGAACTCTAAATCTAGCTCAGGTTTTTGCACTGGAACACTGTGTTTCCCCAAGTTACCCATGTGCTTTATGCTAAAATAATATATTTGGGATAGTAAAGTGGGGAGTAAAAAAGTGTAAGGCATAGTTGAATCAAGTCAGTCTTGAGAAAAGATTCCCTTCGTACTTTGAAGGAGTTGGGCTTAAATGAAGTCTGTGATTGTTTGAGGAACAAAGATGGGAGAATCTTAACAAGTTAGTGTGGGAGAAAGGCTGTTAGAGACCTCTGAGCGATCGTGCTCTTGGGGTGCAGTCCTAGTCCTAAAGATGCTCTCCCTGTGATCAGGGATAAAGACCGCCAAGAACAGGGGTGTTAGAAGCCAGTGGCTGTGTGCCAGCTTCCTCTCATGGTAGGAGCCTGGGGCCAAAGCCATGCCTTCATCTTAAATTTCTGTAGGTTTCAGAATGACTTATAGACCATCCCCAAGATTCTTGCTGATAACCCATAAAGAGATCTTCAGATCATATAAACTTGTTTATACACAAACCCTTTACAAACTGAATGTCAGCCAACAACAAAAGTTACTTTTCCGGAAGGTTAAATTCAGGAAAGGTGACCTGTTATTTCTCAAACATCTGAATACAGTATAGCTTCTGGAGAAGTATTTTTGTTATGAAGAGGAAAATGAGTGATCAAAGTGGCAGGAGAAAGAAGGAAGAATAGAGAATCCAGATATATCAGTGAACATAGTATTAAAAAGAAAATCCCTAATCTGCANTGGACTAGAGCTCAGGTCTCCAACTCAGAGCCCCAGCCTCTGAGCTCTTCACCAGTGTTGATCACACTCTGCAGGGGTGCCACAGGGCATCTCCAAATGCTCAAGAATCTATCCAAATCAGAAAAGATGTAGCCCCCTTGGAGAAGCCCCCTCCTCTGTTTCCTTGGCTTTATGTGTCAGGTTCTATGTAAGAGAAACATGTGACAAAGAGATTCTGCTGTCTATTTTGTGTTTCTGTGGAATCAAGTACTGGGAATAATTGATCAAAACAAACAACAAACAGCAGGAACGGTAACTGGTGGGGTGATTATACTTTACTTGGTAGCATGTGAACTAGTTGCCTTGAGAAGAGGTTTCCTTTTGGTTTCTCAGGACATAAGAACCCATTGATTTTTCTGGCTCTCTAAACATGGGGCAAACTAGAGAGCAGGGACTGGAAAACTCAGGCTGTATGCTGTCGCTGCTTGTTTTGTCAATAAAGTTTTATTGCAATACAGTCATCCCTTTTCATTTGTGTTTTGTCTTTGGTGACGATAGCAAAGTTGAGTTGTGACAGGCACCATCTGGCACATAACGCCTTAAATATTTACCACCTNCTGTATGCTGTCGCTGCTTGTTTTGTCAATAAAGTTTTATTGCAATACAGTCATCCCTTTTCATTTGTGTTTTGTCTTTGGTGACGATAGCAAAGTTGAGTTGTGACAGGCACCATCTGGCACATAACGCCTTAAATATTTACCACCTGGCCGTTTACAGGAAGTTCATTGATCCTTGGACTAAAGAAATAAAACAAAAACTATTTTTTTTTTTTTTACTTCAGTATGTCACAGACAGATGTTTCAGATGGTTCTGGAGTTAAAAGACAAATGGGTGCAGGAGTCTACAATGAGGCAATGACTCTTCTCCCATCTCAGCTTCACAGTGGAGTCTGATCATGGAATTGTTTCAGAGAGTGTTTGTAAACCAGGGGCCACCCAGGTAACGTGCTCGATCAGATNATTTTTTTTTTTTTTTTTACTTCAGTATGTCACAGACAGATGTTTCAGATGGTTCTGGAGTTAAAAGACGAATGGGTGCAGGAGTCTACAGTGAGGAAATGACTCTTCTCCCATCTCAGCTTCACAGTGGAGTCTGATCATAGAATTGTTTCAGAGAGTGTTTGTAAACCAGGGGCCACCCAGGTAACGTGCTCGATCAGGTGTTTTTCCCAGTACAAGCCGCAGTTCAGATAGCTTGACAAGAAACAAATAAGCTGCAGGGAAGCGTGAATTATGACCAGGATCTGGGTGTACGTGGTTGAGACCTCGCAGACTATGTATTGAACGATATCCTCTCAAGCCTTGATGGAACTGTTGGTTGGTTCTGAGGTAAAAGCTGAGGAAAAGTCAAGAGAAAATATGCATTTGACGGGAACTGAGAATACAGCTTTGAGACGGCAAAGTGGGTGATTCAGAGGAGGATCTGGACACTTGATGTGAAGGAGCGAAGCTTGCTTGCGTCCGGCAGGGAAAGGCTGGCTTGGTTTCCCTGACAGTGTAGCCACTGCGTCCATCCTGTGCCGCTGGAGATGCTGTGGAAGTGAGTGGGCTGTGAGTGCTGTCTTAGGCTCTCTTCCTTCTGACCCCTGCTTAGCACCTGGCCTCTTCTTCCGTGAAGGGAAGTCCCCCTCCCCCCCACCGCTGTGCCTTCATTTTAATCTGATAGGCCTCCCATCTCACTAAGCATTTCCCCAAATGTCTCTCTCTCTTTTTAATCTTTGGTCTGCGCTGGGTCTTTGCTGCTGAAGGGGCTTCTCTCTAGTTGCCTTGCATGGGGCCACTCTGCAGCTGCAGTGTCTGGGCTTCTCAGTGCGGCGGCTTTTGTGGCAGAGCACAGCCTCTAGGGCGTGGGCTTCAGTAACTGCAGCCTGTGAGCACAATAGCTGTGGAGCCCAGGCCTAGGTACCCTTTGGCCCGTGGGATCTTTCCCCATCAGAGATCGAATCTGAGTTTTCTGCAATGGCAGGTGGGTTCTTTACCCCTGAGCCACCAGGGAAGTTCCCCCCCCCCAGCCCAACAAATGTCTCCTTATTATGTGATTCACCTTTATAATTCTGTTCTAGTTTTTCTTTTTCTTTACTATTTGAATAAATTAGCTCTTTACTATTTGAATAAATTCATGGATAATAATGTCAGTGATAATGATATTTGTTACAACCTGATATGCATCATCTATTGAATATGTTTTTATGTGTTAAGCATTTGAAATACTTTGACTCATTTGACCCTTATATTGGCCCTTGGGAAGTGAAAATAACTATAATTCCTTTGTTACAAATGACACATCTGAGGCTTAGGAAGATTAAGTACTTAAACAAAATGATTCACGTCTTCATTCATTCAACAAATTTCTCCTGGCTGATGGCATGTGCCTAGTACAGCGCTGAGTGTACTGCAGTGAACACCTCGTCATGGAGTGTGAAACCTATGCTGAGTAAGGCAGCCAGAGTGTGAACAAAACAAGCACGTGACTCCAGAGTGGGATGTTTGATCCGTACGGAAGGACCAGAGGAGCAGCAGTAGATGGCACCATAGGCACAGGGCTGCCTGGCCCCCAGGGTCGTCCAGACTCAAGTCTCTCTGAGATCGATATTCTGGAACACTTTTTCTTTCTATCCTTCCTCCCTCAGTGGAACACCGTAGCCTAGAGTTGGATGAGACTCCGAAATCCCGTGATCCTGCCTCAGTTCAGTTGCTCAGTCATGTCCAACTCTTTGTGACCCCATGGAGTGCAGCGTACCAGGCTTCCCTGTCCTTTACCAACTCCTGGAGCTTGCTCAAACTCATGTCCATTGAGTTGGTGATGCCATCCAACCATCTCATCCTCTGTCATCCCCTTCTCCTTCTGTCTTCAATTTTCCCCAGCATCAGGGTCTTTTCCAAGTCCAGATCCTGTCTAATGCATCTTACAAGGTGGATTTCTCCATTATCTATTTCATCTCAGTCTTCTTCAGTATACTTCTTCAGTATAGCCTTCTCCAGAAGACTTTTCTATTTTTTTCTTTCTCATTATAAACAAAGAGCAAGTCCATTTCTCTCACGTCTTCCCTGCCTCCCTCTTTCCCTTCATGCCTCCATCCATCTTTCTCTCCCTCCCTCCATCAGTTTGCATCACTGTATTTCCACTAGGGAGTGTTCTGAATTCAACTCAGGAAGTATTTATTAAGGATGCCTGGGGCTTAGCAGAGTGCTTTCCATAAATATTTATTGAATAAATGCAAGTGTTAGGCTAAAAAGACTTACTTCAACAGGACAGGATCCAACACCAGCCTCAAGGTGTTGTCCACTGGCTAAGTGACACAAAATCAGCTCCCCACAGTCCAAGGCCAGGAGAAGCAGGCACTATTAAGGTGATTCACTTGAGGTGGCTCTCCAAGAATTCTTCTGTGCGATATTTAAAGAAATTGGGTTTGTTTCATGATTCCATTAGGAGCGCAGTTCAACGATCAGCTTATCTGAATGCACAGATTTGTAGTTTTCCTGAACTATGTCTAGCAATCTTTAATTTTTTTTTCCTTTCTTTTGATCTCAAAAGAAGGACATTTTTTCAAAACTCAGAGAAGGCTCTGCATGTCATTGTTCAGGATGGATTTAATAGCGCTATTCCCAGTGGCATGAATTTGTTAGGGTGGTGTTGCTGGCAGTAGTGAGCAGAGAGATGATGAGGTTACAGTCGCCAACATGATCTTATTCATTTACTTTAATTAGATGTTGTTATGTCTGCTTCCCTTTAAAATGTAAATCCCATCCGAGCAGGAGCTTGGTGTCTCTTGGTCCCTTTGCATTACCAGTATCTGGACAGCGTCTAGCACAAGTTGGTGCTCAAAATTATCTGTTGAGAGGCTGGATGGAGGAATGGAATGGCTACACCTTTTTTTTTTTTTTTTGGATCACAGAAGAGCCTTTTAAGTAAGTTGATGACATTCAGTTTTCTGATCTCCTAGACTTGGATGATTAAAAGGAGGCAATTGGAATAGGAAGGAGTGCTGAGCACAGTAAGGGGGGAATCCAAGAATGGCCATAAGGCCCGGCCAGAGCTCAAACACGTAGCATGTTTGGGGGACATCGCATGTGGGGGCAGATGGAGCTAGCTCCCTCAAAAGCCCATGAAAACGTGTGTGCACACACATGAAGCTGTGTGAGCAGCAGGGTCTCTGACCCCTGCCCCTGTCCCCTCTCAGCTCTGCCTTGTCCCACCTCTCACAGCTGCCTGACCCCAAGGCTTTCCCATTTTCCCCAGGATCATTCCCACAAAGCGTGGGTATTTCCCTCTATGGGTCTGATGGTCTCCAAGCCAGGTCCTCCCTCTCAATGCTGCACAAACCACTGGTCCCCAGAGGGCCGTCTCTGCTGGGTCCCAAGTGGGGCTGGGGGAAATCCCTTCCTCTGGCTCTGAGGACCACAGCAAATATTCCGTGACTCACTGTTCGTACCAGACACTTTATATATGTAAACTCACTGATAGGCTACCCACTCCAGCCCCCTGGTGGCTCAACTGGTAAAGAATCTGCCTGCAATGTGGGAGACCTGGGTTTGATCCCTGGGTTGGGAAGATCCGCAGGAGAAGGGAAAGACTACCCACTCCAGTGTACTGGCCTAGAGAATTCCATGGACTATGTATAGTCCAAGGGGTCAAAAAGAGTTGGACACGATTGAGCGAATTTCAGTTCACCATGATTCACCAAAGAGAGTTTCCTCCTCCCCCCTGCCCCCAGTTCTACATCTCTAAAATTGTGATGCATTGTAGAATCCATGTGAGAGACCCAGTGAAATCCAGCCTCTGGTCCTGCCAGCATCACCGTCAGTAGGGCACCGTCATCTCCCACTTAAGGGAGGGGCACGGGGCTTATGTCACAGGTGACCTCACAGTGGAGCTGGGAATCTGCTGGAGCCCTGAGCCCATGCTTTTCATGGGCTGCATGTTATCCCATGCCTTGTTACCTGGACAGCAGGCCACATTGTTATCTGCCCCTCTCTCCTGTCAATCACTTTTGTGACCCAGAAGCCTCTGAGCACACACCTGTGCTAAAAATGTACACCCATGGCTGATTCATGTCAATGTATGGCAAAACCAGTACAATATTGTAAAGTAATTAGCCTCCAATTAAAATAATAATAATAATAATATAGGAACCTCAAAAAAAATCCAGTTGGGAGCCCAGAAGGGGGAGCTCTCATGCCTTCTGAGGATAGCAGAGCCCAACAGGAAAAGGAAAGCCTCCTCTTCCTTCCTGACAAGGACTCAGGCAATGAAAAGGCTCAGACTCTTTGTGGATTGTATCCTCCCAACTTCCTTGTCCCCTGCATAAAACAGTTCTCTTTCTCTCCTGCCCTTGCTGTGTAGGGACTTGCAGGTTGGGCTCACCCTGGTGGCCAACCCCAATTTGCAATTCTCTGCTGATCCTGAGTAAACTCATCTTTGCTGGAGAGATAGCTGGCAGTCTTTTTTGTTCCAGATCAACCTGCAAACACGCTCTTTCCTACTTCTCAGTCTGACAAAAGACTACCCTGAATATCCACTCTTGCAGCTACACACTCAGAAGGGCCACTGGGTCAGCTGTTCTGCGAGAGGCTGGTTCTGAACTCTAATTTGGGTTTTCTTGGAGACCTTACCTATAAGCTAAGTGCTTCAGATGCAAGACAAAGCTCCCTGACCTGTGTCGACTTCATAAGAGGACTCTCATTTTCTCACTTATCCAGAAATCCAGGGTAGGGAGAGGTGGGGGTCCTGAGAGTGAAAATGTTATTGCTCAGTTGTGTCCAACTTTTTGCGACCTCATGGACTGTAGCCTGCCAGCCTCCTCTGTTCATGGAATTCTCCAGGCAAGAATACTGAAATCGGTTGCCATTTGCTTCTTGAAGGAATCTTCCCAACCAAGAGATCAGACCTGGTCTCCCTCACTGCAGGCAGGTTCTTTACCATCTGAACCACCAAGGAAGGCTAGCTAGCTAGTTCAGTAGCTTGTGGTGCTTCCAAGGGCCAGGTATCTGCCATCTTCACGGTGTTATGTTTCCCTTCACAGTGGACACACCTATGTCCTAAAGGGAAGAGATCATTATTTCCTTCTTGTCTCTGTTAATTTGGACACAAAACCATACCAAAACAAAATTAATCAAGCAAAAGAACAAAAGACCAACCTTCCCTGTTCCTTCCTTGAAGTCCCATTGGCCGAATTTGGGTTGCATGTTCAGGCTCTAGCTGCAAGGCAGACTGGGAAATGCTGGGGAACCTAGGGCCTGTCCATATCAGGCTGGATAGTGTCATGTGATGAATCAACACAGTTTCATGTATGGATATTCGGTGATGCTGAACCTGAATCCCAAAAAAGGTTTAATTGAGTTCATTATCCTCAGTATAAGCAGCTGGGGAAGTAGGTTATCTATTTTAGAAAGTGTTAGATCCTTCAAGCTTAAAAATAAAAGTTTTCATCTTTCTGTGTCAGTTTTCTGGAAAATTCATTAAGCAGAAATCCTCATCTTCTGACAATTTCATATCAATTAGGTATTATTATAACTGAATAACTTGATATTCCAATCGGTCATTCCTGGCAAAAAAAAATCCTGGTAAGTGACTGAAATATTTTGAAGTCTGACAGATTTATATAATCTGGCTGATTCTTAAACAGACTTCATGGATTGCCTTTATGATGCCTCCATTTTTTCCTTTTCTCTTTATTTTTCTATGAGAGTAGAGAAAAATGGAGAAAAACTGGAATTTAAGTAATGCCAAGGCATTTTTGTTCTGGGCAGAGTATTGGTGGAATGAGACACTTGAGACTCATGGTTTCAGAGAGTTTGGGCTTATTCTTGAGCAACTGAATAAAATATGTCCATTTTTTTTTCTTGTGATTCTTTTATGTCCCTTATCAAGTTGACAAAACCATTACGTTTTAGAGTGGAATGGTGTATCAGAAATCCAGCAATAGTTTCATTTCTTAAATGGATGATTAATAATGTGTCAACAGTGCCCTGCTGGCTCAGACTGTAAAGAACCTGCAGGCAATGCGGGAGACTTGGTTTGATCCCTGGGTTGGGAAGATCCCCTGGAGGAGGGCATGGCAATCCACTTCAGTATCTTGCCTGGAGAACCCCCATGGACAGAGGAGACTGGTGGGCTATAGTCCATGGTGTCGCAAAGAGTCGGACATGACCGAGTGACTAAGCACACAGCACGCAACAATGCTTGATATTCATATAATCCTTATATAGAAGATATATATTACTATTGAAGGAACTGAGGCCCAGTTAACTTTTTTAAAGTCACAGGCAGTTACTGGCNGAGTCGGACTTGACCGAGTGACTAAGCACACAGCACGCAACAATGCTTGATATTCATATAATCCTTATATATAAGATATATATTACTATTGAAGGAACTGAGGCCCAGTTAACTTTTTTAAAGTCACAGGCAGTTACTGGCAAAAGATCTTAAACTCAACCACAGCATGCAGCCATACCCCTGCCTGGATAGAACATCTAATAAGCGTTATGGTTATTGATGGGCTTCCTGGGTGGCACAGTGGTAAAGAATCTGCCTGCCAGTGCAGGAGACGTAAGAGGCACAGGTTCGACCCCTGGGTCAGGAAGACCCCCTGGAACAGGAGATGGCAGCCCACACCAGTATGCTAGCCTGGAGAATTCCATGGACACAGAAACCTGGTGGGCTACAGTCCATGCGGTCACGAAGAGTCAGGCACGACTGAGCACAGCACACATACATAATTATCACGACTTCTTGGCCCCTTCTCTCATTTTCTTCTCGTCTTATATCCGGAAATGCATCTGAGAAGTGAAAATACTGTAAACCAGATAACATTTAATGATGAGTAAGAGTCGCCGTGGCCTCCTCGCCAGTGAAGCTCATTTGCTTCTAACNAGGAGAGGTTGGATGGAGATGATTCCCAGTCTCTGACTTGTCTTCCTGAGTGATATTGAAAGCCTGTCTCAGTTCACTAATAAAATTCATGGCTGAGATGCACTCATTTTGACTACGAGACTCAACGCACGTTTCTTGCCTATGTGTGCTGCCCTAAGCTGGACATTGGGAATCCAAAGACAGCTTCTGTCCCAACCAAGTCACATCCAGTAAGGGGCAAAGACACATAGTTAAACATGTATGACCGAGTGCAATGAGGGCTGTCATGGTGGAGTGTACCCTGGGGCCATCCTTGATCATATTTCATAATCTGTCCAATAGGAAGTCCTGATAAGGTATTCAGAATCCAATCCCCTCTGCTCAGAATCCTCTAATGTCTCCCCACTTCTCTTGTTGCAAAAACCCAACATCCTCAGAATGACCAACCGGGCTGCCACAGCTTGGTCCCCATGGCCTCTGTGAATACTGGGTCTTGTTCATCACTTTGCTCCAGCCGAAGGGGTCTCCTGCCCTGAGCGCTTGTTACTATCTGGCCCTCAGCCTGGAATGCTCCTCCCTGAAATGGGTAACTTCCTATGCTCCCTCAACTCTGTTATCTGCTCAATGGGGTCTACCCTGACCCTCTGTTCTAGGTCAGAAGCCTCCTCCTCACCCCCGTGCTCTGCACTCATCCTTCCCTGCTTTGCCTTTTCCCGTGGCATTCATCACTGTCCAGGGTACTCTGTTCCCTTTGCGTGTTAGGTTTCTTGTTTGTGGTCTGCAGTTGTAGTGCAGTCTCTACAGGGCAAGACTTTTGTCTTTTGGTTTCTGGATGTATCTCAGAGCCTAGGGTGGCCCCTGACACATGGCAGTTGTCGTTGTTCAGTTGCTCAGTTGTGTCCAGCTGTTTGTGATCCCATGGACTGCAGCGCACCAAGCTTCCCTGTCCTTCACTGTCTCCTAGTTTGTGCAAACTCATTGAGCAAGAGTCCATTGAGTCGATGATGCCATCCAACCATTTCATCCTCTGTTGCCCCCTTCTCCTCCTGCCATCAGTCTTTCCCAGAATCAGGGTCTTTTCCAGTGAGTCACATGGTAGACCCGCAGTGAATATTTGCTGGGTGAAGGAGTGATTGCACGCATGCACACGGGGCTGTGGGAACAGGGAGGAACCATCACAAAGGACTGGCATGGATGTCTGAAAGGTTTCAGTCACAAGGATTCAGCTCTGACCTGGGAGCTTTACAGGTGGATGGAGCTATGATGAGGAGAGAGGAGGCAGGCTGCTTCTCAGTCAGAGGGAATAGTGATCAGACAGATACAAGGGTCAGGCTCCCCTTGTAGCTCAGTCAGGAGAGAACCAGCCTGCAATGCAGGAGACCGGGGTTTGCTTCCTGGGTCAGGAAGATCCCCTGGAGAAGGAAATTGCAACCTACTTGAGTTTTCTTGCCTGGAGAATTGCACAGACAGAGGAGCTTGGCCAGGCTACAGTCCATGGAGTTGCAAGAGTTGGACACGACTTAGTGACTAAACCATACCACACAGGCACAAGGGTCGGAAAAGAAAATTGAGAACACAATTTTCTAGTGACAATTTTATGATATCTAAGTATGTTTATCCCCAGACTCTTTATCTTAAATGATTCATCATGTTCTTATAAAGTTCTGATTTTTTGTAGGCTTAGCTGAATCTGGGTCAAAATTCCTTGGGTTTATAATACAGCTCTGAAAGCTAAATACCTATCAGAAGATTGAAATTTGAAACCTGAAAATGTAGGATATCCTCACCCATTCCAGAAAGATTTCTACGATATTTGAAAGCATGATTCTATACATCTAAAGCTGTGTAGCTAGAAATCCAGAGCCTCATATTTATTGGTATTGATTCTCACAGGGAAAGGGAATGAAAATAACTGTCAAGGCAACTGATTGGTAGTAGAAATCTCTCCACCTTGCCTTTTAGAGAGCAGAAGCTGGTTAAATTTAATAGCATCTAATATGCATCTCTGAGGAATGTAGCAAGATACTGTAAGGCTTGGGTTTTTACTCTACAGGGACTCAAATTTCATAAAGCGGGATACCATCCAAATTTCTTTAAGATAATAAAATTAAAATTCAGGAATTGTATATGTGAAGCTTAAAAAAAAACAACTGAAAGAACTCTACAGAGTTGGGGCGTGGCTTAGTAGAAAAGGCTCTAGATTTTGAGGTTTAAACCCAGTGATGAAATCCTGGCTTCATCATTAGGACCTTGACCAAAGGACTTCACTTTTCTGAACCCAGGCTGTCTCAGTTAGAAACAGTAGAGTTTATTGGGTGAAAAAGCCCCACACAGGTGCTCCAAACCTAGTGAAATAGGAATCTGGCAGTTATAATTCAGGCAGACATGCACGAGTGTTTTGTAAATTAAAAGGAAGCTAAATCTAGTGATAATTAGTCAAAATGATGGAATGCAAAGATTACAGAAAAGAAAGACAATGGCTTAGAGAACACCGTTTTATATTCTCTAACGTTATTGATGAAGTTGGTATTCATTACTACAACACTGATTCAGTTGGGATTGAAATGAGATGCCATATGCCTTACCGAGGGAACCGAGTCATAATTCATTACTGTTAAAATAAAATCATTAGGATGACATATTGCTGACATAAGGAACACAGCCACAAAGCTCTTGAAAAACAAGCAGCTCACGAGTGAGCTTCCACTGGTAGGAATGCTTGAATGATTATGATACTGCGTCTCATTCTTTATCCCAAACCTGTCACCAGACACTGGATGAAGGAAAGGAGAGAAAGATGATGTTTAGGGAGAAAGGACTGGAGCACTGTGTCCTTAACTGACCTATTTATATTCTCTTTGCTGGACAACTTGTCCATGTGTTTGGCTGACCAGTATCCATACTCCTTCTCATGTGTGAGGAGCCCTCTACCTCCTGTGGCTTTGGGAGGAGGCAGGGTCTATGGGGAGAAGATAACAGAACCACATTCTCCTTTTTGATGATCCCCGCGACAGAGAATAGACTCTGGTTTTCTATGCTTCCTTAGAGTATGGGATAAAGAACAGCTTATGACTGAACAGGGTTTGGGAAATATTTTGGGTTATACTTGAGCTGGGCAAGACCCTTGTGTTTATGTGAAAGTGTGAAGCAGCACATGGGATTTAGAGAATGAAATACATAGCTCTTTGAGCATGACTTTCAAGGAAATGAGTGACAGAACGTGAGCATAAGATGGGGTAGACAATGCAAGTGAAAAGACTTTGCAAATTGTAAAGTACTAGAAAAACGCTACTTAAAAAATTTTTTCTACCTTCCAGGATTATTTACAAACTCCATGAGACAGTATGTACCTAAAGTTGCCTTATGGGTAATACCAGGTACTGGCAAATGTGTAGGAGAATGAAGGGGTAACTTCAGCCCCTTATAGAAGGACAGTTCATTGGTACTGCTGTTTGGGAGAGCAAGTCATCAGCGTTTAGGGAGCCTGAATATGCACTTACTCTAAGACCCAGCCATTCCACCTCAAGGGACATCTCTTACCTCCCAAACAGACTTGGACTAGGATGTTTAGTGCAGCTTTGTTTGTAATAATGATGGGTTGGAAATAAACTAAACAGGCAGCAGTAAGAGGAACTGATAAATGTGAGGTGTTAAAAGGAATATCATATTCAAGTACCCATCTATGTACCAGTCAAGCCCAACAAAAAATCCAACAGAAAAAAAGACAAAAGCATCGACCGGTCACGTCACCAAATGCTGAATAAACATTAAAAAATTGTCAAGTTCATTGGTTAGCAACGAAAATGAAAGCCATATTTTATAGCTACGCCATTGGCACACATTTAACTCTGACAGTTTTGAAACTTTGAGAAGCTTGGTGCTGCTGGAATACTGATTCTCTGCTGGTTCAGTTCAGTTCAGTTCAGTTACTCAGTCGTGTCTGACTCTTTGCCACCCCATGAACCGCAGCACGCCAGGCCTCCCTGGCCATCACCAACTCCCGGAGTCCACCCAAACCCATGTCCATTGAGTCAGTGATGCCATCCAACCATCTCATCCTCTGTCATCCCCTTCTCCTCCTGCCCTCAATTTTTCCCAGCATCAGGGTCTTTTCAAATGAGTCAGCTCTTTGCTGGTTGGCATGCCAGTTGCTGCAACCACTTTGGACATAATTTGGAATCTATTGAAGTGGGAGATGTATATATTCCTAACCCTGCAACTCCACTTTGCGGCATAGAGATGCTTCTGCACATATGCCTAAGGATGTTCATACCAGCTTTGTGATAGTAAAAACATGCAACAACCCAAATGTCTGAGGATGGAAAATGGATGAACATCGATGCACGGCTATGAAAATGTTATCACAATTACGACCATCTGCAGGAATGAATCTCACATACATAATGTTGAATTTTAAAAAGTTGCCTAAGAGTACATATAATTCTCTGTAATAACCTATATGGAAAAAGAACTTGAAAAAGAATGGATATATGTATAACTAAATCATTTTGCTGTGTATCTGAAACTAATACAACATTGTAAATCAAGTATACTCCAATATACAATAAAAATGAAAAAAGAATACATATAATTCCACTTATGCAAAGTTGAAAATCATGTAAAAACTACATAATGTATTATTTTGGAGTACATAATATATACGAGAGTGAAAATGTTCTTTGATCAATTGTATCTGACTCTTTGATACCCTGTGGACTGTAGACTTCCAGGTTCCTCTGTCCATGGAATTCTCCAGGCAAGAATACTGGAGTGGATTGCCATTCCCTTCTCCAGAAAATCTTTCTGACCCAGGGATTGAACTCAGGTCTCTTGCATTACAGGCAGATTCTTTACTGTCTGAGCCACCAGGGGAGCTTTCATAATATACATGGCAAAATGAATAAAGAAAAGTAAGGAAAAAGTAAGCACAGATTTGGGATTCAGTTACCTATTGGTGAGGAAGTTTGGTTGGATCAGAGGGCACCTTGTTTCTATGGTACCAGCAATCTAATTGCAGGTGATGGATCACTGGTGTTCATTTTATTTTTAATCTTAATACTCTTTATATATATTAACATCAATAAATCTCAAACATATAATACTGAATGAAAAAAGTAAAAAGACCTAGTGATATGCCCAGTACAATACTGTTTGTAGAGCAAGGATAATCCACACTAGTAAAGGACTGCTGAGAAGGCCTCTGTGGTGGTGGTTGTTTACTTGCTAAATCGTGTCCTACTCTTCTGTGACCCCATGGGCTGTAGCCTGCCAGGCTCCTCTGTCCATGGGATTCTCCAGGCAAGAATACTGGAGTGAGTTGCCATTTCCTTCTCCAGGGGATCTTCCTGACCCAGGGATTGAACTTGCATCTCCTGCACTGAGGCGGATTCTTTAGCATTGAGCCCCCTGGGAAGTCCCCAAAATGCCTGTAGGTGTAAATAAAGCCATACAAGGCAGCTGTATGTTAGATAACAAGAGTATAATATAGTGGAACAGAAATAGAATTAGGAGTTGGGTGAAAGAGCCAAATAAATAACATTTTGAAATGTTAATGATAAAATGAGGTTCTTTGTGAACTCTTAATGCTAATACAGCATAAACTGACTTGAGGTGAATATATTGACCACATCACTGTAATTCTATGAGTTTGAAATGCGAAAGGAAAAGAAAGATTTCTTTTTGAACTGGAAAAGTCAAAATAAGGTATTAATTCTTATAACATATTTTGCTTGTTAGTAGGTTAAGAGTGGTACTGTGAATATACAGTAGAGAAAGAAGCTATATGCTGAATTGTCTTAAATTCTTAGTTGTAAGTTTGCATGAGCTGAAATACATCCTTAATTTCCTTCTCACCTCTTTTAAGATGAGTAAGTTATGATGGATACCACAGTTGATTCAAAATAGAGCTCTTTTTGTATATTTTGGGTTTCCATGATAGCTCAGTTGGTAAAGAATCTGCCTGCAATGCAGAAAAGTGAAAGTGAAGTCGCTCAGTTGTGTCTGACTCTTTGCGACCCGTGGACTGTAGCCCACCAAGCTCCTATGTCCATGGGATTCTCCAGGCAAGAATACTGGAGTGGGTTGCCATTTCCTTCTCCAGGGGCTCTCCCTGACCCAGGGATCGAATCCGGGTCTCCCACATTGCAGGCAGATACTTTAACCTCTGCCCCACCTGGGAAGCCAGAAACCCTGGTTCAATTCTTAGGTCAAGAAGATCTACTGGAGAAGGGATAGGCTACCTATTCCAGTATTATTGGGCTTCCCTTGTGGCTCAGCTGGTAAAGAATTTGTTCTTTACCAGCTTTGATCCCTGGGTTTGATTTCTGGGTTGGGATCATCCCCTGGAGAAGGGAAAGGCTACCCACTCCAGTATTCTGGCCTAGAGAATTCTACAGACAGAGGAACCTGGAAGTCTACAGTCCATGGCATCCCAAAAAGTTGGATACAACTGAATGACTTTCACTCATATGTTTTATTGTCAGTGGAACCACAGCATTAGGAGCCATGGCTTACAATGATTTTTCCTTCTCTTTTCACAACCCAACCTTTTTTAAAATCTAAACTGTCTTTCATATATGTCCCTTCTTTTTGTTTTATCACTCCCCACCAGTCATTATTATCACATCACACCTGAACTCCTGATGTGGCTTCTATTTACTCAGATTAAAGCTGCTCTATTCCCAAATCCATCATTTTTTCAAATTGGTCAAAAATTCAACACCAATATCTTTATCTGGACTTCCCAGGTGACTCAGTGGTAAAGAACCTGCCTGCCAGTGCAGGAGACACACGTTCGATTTCTGGGTCAGGAAGGTCCTCTGGAGAAGGAAATGACAACCTACTCTAGTATTCTTGCCTGGAGAATTTTATGGACAGAGGAGCCTGGCAGACTATAGTCGATGGGGTGTCAAAGAGTCAGACACACCTGAACAACTGAGCATGCACACACGAATGCATCTTTATACTAAAGAATATTAGAATAATTTAATAATGGCCAAAGTGATAAGACTGAGTGCCAAAGGGCTGATGCTTTCGAATTGTGGTGTTAGAGAAGACTCTTGAGTGTCCCTTGGATTTCACGAGGTCAAGCCAGTCAATCCTGAAGGAAATCAACCCTGAATATTCATTAGAAAGCTTAATTTTGAAGCTGAAGCTCTGACACTTTTGGCCACCTGATGCAAAGAGCTGACTCACTGGAAAAGACCTTGATTCTGGAAAAGATTGAAGGCAAGAGGAGAAGGGGGTGATAGAGGATGAGATGGTTGGATGGCATCACCAACTCAATGGACATGAGAGTGAGCAAACTTCAGGAGGTGGTGAAGAACAGGGAAGCCAGGCGTGCTGCAGTCCATGGTGTTGCAAAGAGTTGGACGTGACTTAGCAACTGACCAACAACAACAAAATGATAAGGCAGGGAAAAACCAAGATAGCAATTAGAAAGGAAAAAATAAAAGTATTCTTTTCAGAAGATATTATCTAGATATCATCTAGAAAACCCTGTTAAATTACTGTAAAGCTACCAGAACCATTAAGACAATTCATTCAATGAGGTGATCAGACATGAAATAAATGTACAAATACCAAGGGCTTCCTCAGATGTCAGCAACACATTATTTAGGAAATATGATGAAAAAACAGTACCATTCATATAGCCACACTTGCTGGGGATGTTGGGCCCTTGTCTGAGCCCACAGTATCACAGTGTCTCTCATGATAAAGATCCCATCTACTTTTTGTCCTCAGCCCTTAACTCCCTTCCAGAGAGCTTGAAAAGTCTTTGGAACTCCTCCCTTGTCCTTGATGTTTAAAATCTACAGCCCTGCCTCCAACACAGGGACCTTTAACATTCTCCCTCCCAATGCAGTGTTAGCTCCTCAGAATCACATTTCCAATCACATTGCCAATTCAGAAGTTTCTGTATTTGCATCACTAAGAAGTGCATTTGGCTGGTTTTCCTAGGAAAATGGAACAATCTCCTCAAATGGACTATTGAAGTCTCTTCCTCCTGCCAGATAGAAATGGCTTATTTAGAGCTCTCAAATGACAGATTTCATTCATTCTTTTTTATTTTTATTTTTTTTAACCTCACTCTTTCAAAAGCAGTAGTTCTGGAAAAAATTCTCGATGATGGTAGAAACTCAAAAGCATGAGTTCTGGGGGAGGGGGTTAATGGAAAGGGACAAAAGAGGATTTTCTGAGGTGCCAAAGTGTTCTGCATCTTGTCTGGTGGAGATTTCATGGGTGTACACAACTGTCAAAAATCACTGAGTCGAACACTTAGATTTTACTGTATGTAAATCATACAAAATAGCTACAGTTTGCCAAAGTCGGGGTGCCTCATGGGTCTTGTTTACAGGCTTCCGTGCAGTGTGTAGGCCTTCCGGGGCGGCACTAGTGGTAAGAACTCCTGTGCCAATGCAGGAGATGTAACAGATGCAGGTTAGATCCCTGGGTCAGGAAGAGGCAGTCTTGCCTGGAGAACCCCATGGATAGACCAGGAGGCTGGCAGGCTGCAGTCCACAGCGTTGCAAAGAATCGGACGTGGCTCAAGCAACTTGGCATGTATGCGTGTGCCGTGCGGAAGCATCACCCAGGCCTGCACCGTTCCCCCATGTACCTTTGATCCCACTGGGCTGGGGAGCTTCTACAGGTACTTTCTAGAGACACAGGCCTGGAGTCATTGGCTACCCCTACTCTGGGCAGAACAGAAGCATAGCCTTAGTTAAGTCACAAGAGTTGTGTTGTTGACTGGAAAGATTATGTCGATTTGCTTTAAATGTCCAGAAAATGCTGCTGTCTCGGCACGTATCCCTACACTGAGGTGGAATTTGGAGTTTACCCACAAGTTTGCACTGAATCAAAAATGCTTCCAACTTTTCCTTCACCCTTGAGGCATGACTAGAAATTTCTACTACTAGAGTCACTGCTATAGGGAGAGATGCAGTTTCTTTCCAGTAGGTCTCTGCTAGGATGCAGAAAAGTGGCAGAGACCAAGAAGAGGCTAAAGAAATTAGATTCAGGGGAAGATGTCAGGGTATCTAAAAGAAGAGAAACCAGCACAAGAAAGGAAGGCATTTGCCATATAATGGACAAGAACTAGTAACAGGACCTAAGTGTAGGAAGATAATAAGGGTCAGGTTACTCCCAACCCACCCCTACTGGGGACTCACGTACATCCTGAGGAGAAGAAAAAGTTGCAAAATAAAACTGGGCCTCCAGACACCCAAGCCATTCTACTAGGGGTTTCGATTAGACTCTACAGTAAATTGCCCTCAAACTTAAAAACACCCAAACTTTATTTCGTAGTTTCTTTGTGTGGAGAATTATTGAGCAACTTCAGTTCAGTTCAGTCACTCAGTCATCTTCCCTGGTGGTTCAGCTGGTAAGAAATCCGCCTGCAATGTGGGAGGCCTGGGTTCAATCCCTGGTTTGGGAAGCTCCCCTGGAGAAGGGAAAAACTACCCTACCTACTCCAATATCCTGGCCTGGAGAATTCCACGGACTGTATAGTCCATGGGGTCGTGAAGAGTCAGACTTGCATTTCATTCCACTGAGCAGCTTAGCAGGATGGTTACGGCTCAAGGTGTCTCATGAGTCATATGCTGTAGTCAAGATATTAGCGGTCATCTGAAGGCTTGACTGGGGCTAAAGGATGCACTTCCAGCCTGTGGGCAGAGGGTCTGAATTCCTTCTTCGCAGACTGCTCCCCTGGATGCTTTAGTAATCATAGCGTGGTGGTCAGTTTCCCCCCAGAACAAGTGATCCATGAGAGAAAAGGAGCAAGGAATATTTGTGACCTTGTATTAAAAGTCACACACCACCATTTCTACCACATTCCATCTGTTAGAGGTGAGTCACTGCATGGCCCACACTCAAGAGGAGAAGAGTTGAGCTTTGCTTTTTGAATGGAAGAATATCAGAAAATTTGTGGATATATTTTAAAGCCAGCACAGCAAATCACTCCTTCCTCCATCCCCCACAAAAAGAGAGAGAGAAATGTAAAAGAGGAAGAAGCTTGTCTTTAGTGTATAGAGGCGAACATCTCATTTAATCCTTTTACTAGTTTTTACATTTTTAAACTTTTTATTTTATATGGCAGTGTAGTTGATTAGCAATGTTGTTTAGTTTCAGGTGTACAATAAGGTGTTTCATTTATGTTTATACTTGTATCTATTTTTTTTTCAAATTCTTTTCCCAATTCGGTTGTTACAGAATATTGAGCAGAGTTCCCTGTGCTACACAGTAGGTCCTTAACCCTGATGTGTAACACTTGTTATGATGAGAGTCAATAAACCTCCTCATTGGTAAAGACATTTTGGGTTAGATTTTCTGTTCTCACAACTGAGCAACATCCTAATTCTACAGAATGTCGCATGTGAGGGCTCATCATGCAAGTGGACAAGTAGAACGGAGGTCAGTGAAGTAAGACCATTTGCTCAGGAGAGGCAAACCCCAGCCTAAGGGAATGGACCATGAAACGTCTGAAACCAACCCATTCCATTCGCCTTGTGAAGTTGGCTGGTTTAGATCAGTGGTTCTCAAACTGGAGCAAGAGAGTCGGCCTCACCCCCAAATTTCACTTTCAGGGGGTCCAGCGTGGGCTGAGAAACAGCATTTCTCAGAAGCTCCCAGGTGCTGCTGCTTTGGGGAATCACGAAATCAGGCCCTTGAAATGGCACAGGGGATAAGTCTTCTAGGGAGCGCCCAGAGGAGGCTTCCTCCATGTCAGAGACTGAACAAGAGACAGGGTTTAAGGGCTTCTCTGGTGGTCCAGCGGCTAAGACTGCGCACTCCCAGTGCAGGGGGCCCGGGCTGAATCTAGTCAGGGAAGCAGATCTCGCATTCACAGCGATTTAAGATCCTGNTTCCTCCATGTCAGAGACTGAACAAGAGACAGGGTTTAAGGGCTTCTCTGGTGGTCCAGCGGCTAAGACTGCGCACTCCCAGTGCAGGGGGCCCGGGCTGAATCTAGTCAGGGAAGCAGATCTCGCATTCACAACGATTTAAGATCCTGTATGCCCACAACTAAGATGTGGCACAGCCAAATAAGTGAATATTTTTTTTAAAAGAGGTAGGGTTTTGTTTGTTTGTTGCTTTTGGATGTTGGTGTCTGAAAGTGGGCTGCCAGGAGCCCTCCTGCGATGGTGAGGACAGGAACCAGCAGAGTAACGCTGGAGTGCAGAAAGATGGAAAAAACCGGGGGCTGTGACGACGTCCTCGAGCTTCTGGATTGGCCAGCCCTGAAGCTCTTACAGCCACCCTTGATTTGTGAGAATATAAGTTTCCCTACTGGTCAAATCATTAGGAATTTGGTTACTTTTTTTCAGTTGGAAAAAACTCCCAAGCTCATGCATATACAAAAATTTACTTTTATAATGCATCTTGGCACATTGTATTCCAACAAACTGAACCAATTTACACTCCCTCCAACAGAATGTCAGAGTATTTGCTTCCCTACCCCCTTGTCAACACTGGATAATAGCAGTTTAAAAATCTTTGCTAGTTTGACAGGTGAAAAATGACATCTCTTCGTGTTAATTTGCATGTCCATGATTACTAATGAGACTGAGGATTAAAAAAAAAATTCGTTCTTTTTGAAGCAGATGCAGTGTAGACAAGAGACTAAGCTCTAAGCATAACGTCTCCATGATAATCACCATTTATTACTTTTGCTTACTCAGGTGGGACTGAAAATATGTAGCTTAGGCTATTAACTCTGATGCAAGCTTGGGATCACTGTTGCACTTGGCAATCGCTGTGTTTGGGCAGAGGCGTCAAATTTGTCTTGATCACCTGCAAAAAGCAGAACCTCATCCCTGAGTTTTATCTTCCCCCTTTGGATCTTTTTATCTTGAATTATGTGCATCTGTAGCTGCCATTTCTCTCCTCTCCAAAGTGGTCAAGAGTATAAACAGGGCCGACAAAGCCTTCCTTTCTGAAGATGTGTTAAAAATTCACTCTAAAAGCAAGGGGACATCCTCAGACATGTCACTGCTTCATAAAGCAAAATGCAGCAGATGACTCAGGCTAGACACGAGTCAAGTTGAAGATCATTGCTCACAGCAGGCTGTTTGTATTCTGCGTTACTCCAGCATTGTGTATTACAGTGATGGAGCTTTAGAAATGGTGTTCCTGACCAGGATGGGCAGAGGCTGGGATGTTGTCACTGTTTCTGCCAGTTGCCTGAAACAATGAATTGTCAGGATTCTTGCTCAAAGTCTGATGTACTTGCTTCTCATATATTTTTTGCCCTGTTTGAGTTTGCAATTGGAGGCAGCTTGGTGAAAAAAAATTGTTTAGGAAATATAGTTCTTCATTGGAGAAGTCAAGGTGTTAGACTGAACAAGCCACAGTGAGGGCATAAATTGTGTTCGCTTTATTAAACACACACACACACACACACACACACATACACGCTGCCTGACACACTCAGTGCTCAAAGCTCTATGCTGAGTGAGAGAATGAAAGTACACAGACGGGCATTGCCCTTCTCTCATTGATCTGTATTATGATGAAATCTCTGTTATTGGTTTTGAATTGGGGCTGCCTGGCTCATCATATAATTCAGTTGTTGAGATTTTCCTTGATATTCATGGGAAACCGGGGCTCTAGCCTGGCCAAAAGAATGATATTGGGATGGTTCGTTGCCCAGGGAAGGAAGGTTACTGGGTTGGCTGTTTCAACATGGCTCACAGGATATCTGCTGCTTCTCACCAGATGGAGTCCATGGGCATCAGCTGTGTGAACGAAAATCCCTGGTATGGGCAGCCTCCGGGAGTGACTGCCTGTCAGAGTGACTCGTATTGACCAGGCGCACAAAGGCTGATCTACAAAAGCAGAGTCTTTATGAATTTACACTGAGGAGCGTCATTGTGAAGGGGTGTCAGGCAAATCGATCATATGGCCAGAATGTTTTCTCTCGAGGTGAAGGCACAATGAGAAGCCACCTTATCATCAGAGAAATTGTCAAGTTAGCAAGTTAAAGAAGGACATGTCAGGCGGAGACAAAAGGACCTGGAAAGCAAAGAGGTATGAGAGAACAGCTCTGATCTGAAAAGCTACAGTTAACTCCAGTGTTGTCAGTGGGTAAAGGACCAGGGTGGGCAAGCAAGAAATGAAACTGAGGGAGGTGGGCAGGAGGTAGATCAAGAATGACAAGTATCATGTGCAAAAACGATAGCTAGCAAAGGCTGCTCTGCAGCACAGGTCGCTCAGCGTGGTGCTCTGTGATGAGCTGGTGGGGTGGGATCAGGTGGGGGAGGGAGGTCCACAAGGGAAGGAATGTATGTTGTATATGTTAGTAGCTCAATCGTGTCCGACTCTTGGTGACCTCATGGACTGTAGCCCGCCAGACTCCTCTGTCCATAGAATTCTCCAGGCAAAAATAGTAGATTGCCATTTCCTTCTCCAGGGGATCTTCCTGATCCAGGGATTGAAGAATCAGGATTGGTTTCTTCTTCCTTCTCCAGGGGATCTTCCTGATCCAGGGATCAAACCCATGTCTCCTGCATCAGCAGNTCATCAACATCCACAGTCAGCTGACTTTAAGTCAAGGAGGTAGTGAGGTGGGCCTACCCAATCAGTTGAAGGTCCTAAGAGCAAAACTTGAGATTTCCTGGAGAAGAAATTCTGCTTCAAGACTAGTATTCTGCCTGAGTTTCCAGCCTGCTGTTCCTATGAACTTCAAACTTGCCAAGTCTCACAATCACAAAATCCAGTTAAAAGAAAAAAATCTGTGTATATATTCTGTATACATTGTTTTTCACTTGCTCAGTCATGTCCAGCTCTTTGCGACCCATGGATGCAGCACTCCAGGCTTCCCTGTCCTTCGCCATCTCCTGGAGCTTGCTCAAACTCATGTCCATTGATGATGCCATACGTGTATGTATATTTGTACATATCCTGCTCTTTAGTTTTGTCTCTCTGGTTATACCTTCTCAGTTAGCTTTCCATATACCAGGCAGTATCCATCTTTCTTAAAAATACTTGATCTGAATCTGAATTTTCAGTCACCTCATTTGATTCACACTTAAATTAGTTTACATTAATTTAAACCCAAATATTAAAATATGGATGGAATTCTGAAAAAGAGTTTTATTAGGGAGGAAAGTAGTTGAGATAACACAATGAAATTTCATATTCTCCTTTTTCTTCAGTGATCCAAATTTGGAATTTTTTTTTTTTTTTTGAGGTCTACTTTCTGACAAAGAAATCCAGAGCAGCCATTTCTAATGGTAATGTGATTTAGGCAGCTCTTAAATTTTCTATGCATATATTTAAGAGAAATATGGCATAGTCAGTTTTCTTTCAAATGGAAATAGATAGAAAGCCAAGAGTTTTGACGTCTGCCAGGGGTTTTGAGTTCTGTGTTATGAGGCATTGAATGAAAACTGTATCTACTCCCAACACTTCTGACATCAAATGTTGAAACGTGTGGGTTTTCCACACCAGGCAATTCTCTGAGGACACCATCTGGGTATCCTACAGTTAAATTCAATTCTGGCATTAACTGCTCTGTGTTAGAGTAGACCCCATAGGTTAAGGGCTCAGTTCCCTGAGACTCAGGTGCCAATTGCAAATAGTGGGTCCCCTGGTAACCCATGGGTTTCCTTGGTAGCTCAGACAGTAAAGAATTTGCCTGCAGTGTAGGAGACCAGGTTTGATCCCTGGATCAGGAAGATCCCCTGGAGGAGGGCATGGCAACCCACTCTAGTATTCTTGCCTGGAGAATTCCATGGACAGAGGAGCCTAGAGGGCTACAATCCATGGGATCACAAAGACTTGGACACAACTGAGTGACGAACACTAACTAACTAACAAGGTAACTCACACTTTGTCTGACTTGACTATATCAGAAGTTCTCATGACCCTCTCCTCAGGTTCAATAATTCACTGTAACAGTTCATAAAACGCAGGGAAATATTTTATTTACTGTTATCAGATGGCTATAAGGAATTTTATAGTGGGTACAAATGAACAACCAGATGAAGAGGTCCAGACTGTAAGGTTCAGTGGGGTCCCAGTGCAAGAACTCCTGTCCCCACAATTTGGGGACTGTAAAGAGGCCCTTACATCCTCTTGTGACACGGATGCATTCAACTACCCTAGAAGCTCTCTGAACCCCTTTACTTTGGGTTTCTATGGAGTTTCCATTATGTCGGCATGATTGACTAAGTTACTGACCACTAGTAATTATTAACTCAGTCTCCAGCCCCTCTCCCCTCTGGAGGTCAAAAGGGGAAGCTGAAAGTTCCATCCTACCAATCACATGGCTGGTACCTCTGGCAGCTAGACCCCTCCCTGAAGTTATTAGATGTTCCTATTACCCCTGTAATTTACTTGGTAAATTCCAAGGGTTTTAGGAGCTCTGTGTCGAGAACCAGGAGCGAAGACCAAATGTATATTTATTATGTCACAGTATCACAGTGATAGTTTTAAATTTTCTACCCTTCTAACAACAACAACAAAAAAACAACTCTTGCCAGAAGTGATCTGTCTGGATGGTATTTTGGTAAATAGTGTTAGTTGCTCTGTCGTGCAGCCCCATGGACTTCAGCCTGCCAGGCTCCCCTGTCCATGGGATTCTTCAGGCTAGAATACTGGAGTGGGTTGCCATTTCCTTCTCCAGGGGATCTTCCCAACTTNTGAAGACCAAATGTATATTTATTATGTCACAGTATCACAGTGATAGTTTTAAATTTTCTACCCTTCTAACAACAACAACAAAAAAACAACTCTTGCCAGAAGTGATCTGTCTGGATGGTATTTTGGTAAATAGTGTTAGTTGCTCTGTCGTGCAGCCCCATGGACTTCAGCCTGCCAGGCTCCCCTGTCCATGGGATTCTTCAGGCTAGAATACTGGAGTGGGTTGCCATTTCCTTCTCCAGGGGATCTTCCCAACTTAGGGATCGAACCTGGGTCTCCTGCTCTGCAGGCAGATTCTTTACCATCTGAGCCACCTGGGAAGCCCATATTTTGAATAAATGTGTTAATCACAGTCAGTGAGGGTCTCCATTTATCCATTTCCTTTGCTTTCAGGTGAGTAACTCCAGACTGCTGGAGCAAGGGTCAGGAGGTCATGGACCCGCCCCACCCCTACTACCACCTCTTCTCAGAGGAGGAGGAGGGGCTCCTGGGGCCCTGAATTGGAGGTTGATCATGCACTTCTTATTAATAGGATTGGTCTGCGTGCAGAGAGGATGTGTTCTATCTGTCCTCGGCTTTCTCTTGGTGGTGAGGGGCCCCCACTGTGGAAAAAGCAAGTGATTGCTGAATTCTGTGTGTGCCTGGGCAGCCAGTTTATTTCTAGAATAAAGGATTTGGAGCCTCATCATGGTTGCACTGGAAAGCCATGCCATCCGGCCCAGCATTTACAGTAAGAGAATGGAGTAGACCTGACATTTTGATCTCTGCCTGTGGATTCTATTTCTCACTTAGTTCCTAACTCCAGAGGAGAAGAAAAGAATGTCTTTAGTTAACTCCCCAGTCCCAACAATAAGCCCAACAGTTCTTGAGCGCTGCACCAGATGGGGGTCCCAACTAAGCAGAAACCAATCCTGCTTGATTTCAGAAGAAAAAGAATGCATGGGAAGGAGACCAGGAAGCAAAAGGGGGAGACAGGGAACCTTCATTTGGGTTATGGCCTGCAGTAAGGGCAGTTGGGCAGCCAGAGCCACTGGTCACCCACAGTTCCATTCTGCTTAGAATCCCCTAATTCCCCCTGACCCTGAGACCCAGGACACGGTTTGCTGCCGCTAGATATGAGATGCAGCTGTGGTTACCAACAGATCGGAGTCTATGCCTCCCTCTCCTTTTCTGATCCCCTCACTCCTGAATCATAGGCTTAGGATGGGGCATCTGAGTGCTGAGCTGAAGTCACCCTCCACTGCCTCAGGGACAGTGGGGGCAGGCAAGTGGCCTCTGATGCTTGATTTCTATAGCAGGGGGTCCTCAAATCACACCAACCTTCAAAGGAGAACGTATACAAAACAATGAAGAAAATGAACAAATGTTACCCACCAAGGCTGGGTTGGTGTTGTTCAGTAGCTCAGTCATGTCCCATGGACTCTTTGCAACCCCATGGACTGTGGCACACTGGACTTCCCTGTCCTTCAGCATCTCCTGGAGCTTGCTCAAACTCATGTCCACTGAGTCAGTGATGCCATCCAACCATCTCATCCTCCGTNGTTGTTCAGTAGCTCAGTCATGTCCCATGGACTCTTTGCAACCCCATGGACTGTGGCACACTGGACTTCCCTGTCCTTCAGCATCTCCTGGAGCTTGCTCAAACTCATGTCCACTGAGTCAGTGATGCCATCCAACCATCTCATCCTCCGTTGTCCCCTTTTTCTGGATTAGCACATTTAATTTTCTAGAGCTTAGCTTCCCATTCTCTTCTCGGAGATGGTTGTGAGTGAGAAATATTGTTGTCTCTCAGTCATGTCTGACTCCTTGCAAAACCATGGACTGCAGCACGCCGGGCTTCCCTATCCTTCACTGGCTCCTGGAGTTTTCTCAGACTCATGTCCAAAGAGTCAGTGATGCCATCCAACCATCTATCCTCTGTCACTCCCTTCTTCTTTTGCCTTCAATCTTTTCCAGCATCAGGGTCTTTTCCAATAAGTCAGCTCTTCGAATCAGGTGGCCAAAATATTGGAGCTTCAGCTTCAGCATCAGTCCTTCCAATGAATATTTAGGATGGATTTCCTTTAGGATTGACTGCTTTGATGTCCTTCTTGTCCAAGGGACTTTTAAGAGTCTTCTCCAGCACCACGGTATGAAAGCATCAATTCTTTGGTGCTCAGCCTTCTTTATGGTCCAACTCTCGCATCTGTACATGACCACTGGGAGAGCCATAACTTTGAGTGAAAAATAGTAAGTGGAAAACTCACTCCTCTCCCTCTCCCAGCAGCTCTGTGCAGGCATAAAAGTTTTGCAGAAAATTCAGTGCCTTTGTGATGGAGAGCATGCATTTATTTTATTCCTACTGTGTACCCACTATGGATCTAATTTCTATGTGGGAGTGTCTTCCTCTGCTTGCCTGGGCAGCCTTGTTTAAATGTCCTCAGAATCCAAAAGCTCAAATCCTGCAGTCTGTGCATAATTCCCATATTCATTTGAGATTCAGTTTGTTTACATGTAATGTGCATGCATTATATACCTACTGTGTGTAAGCATTATGCTAGACTCTGTGACCTTGTGGATCACAACAAACTGTGGAAAATTCTTAAAGAGATGGGAATACTAGACCACCTGAGCTGCTTCCNCCCATATTCATTTGAGATTCAGTTTGTTTACATGTAATGTGCATGCATTATATACCTACTGTGTGTAAGCATTATGCTAGACTCTGTGACCTTGTGGGTCACAACAAACTGTGGAAAATTCTTAAAGAGATGGGAATACTAGACCACCTGACCTGCTTCCTGAGAAATCTGTGTGCATGTCAAGAAGCAACAGTTAGAACTGGACATGGAACAACAGACTGGTTCCAAATCAGGAAAGGAGTATGTCAAGGCTGTATATTGTCACCCTGCTTATTTATCTTATATGCAGGTTACATCATGAGAAATGCCAGGCTGGATGAAGCACAAGCTGGAATCAAGATTGCTGGGAGAAATATGAATAACCTCAGATATGCAGATGACACCACTCTTAGGGCAGAAAGCAAAGAGGAACTAAAGAGTCTCTTGATGAAGGTGAAAGAGAAGAGTGAACAACCTGGCTTAAAACAATATTCAAAAAACAAGACCATGGCATCTGGTCCCATCACTTCATGGCAAATAGATGGGGAAATGGTGGAAACAGTGACAGACTATTTTGGAGGGCTCCAAAGACACTGCAGATGGTGACTGCAGCCATGAAATTAAAAGATGCTTACTCCTTGGAAGGAAAGTTATGGCCAACCTAGACAGCATATTAAAAAGCAGAGACATTACTTTGCCAACAAAGGTCCATCTAGTCAAAGCTATGGTTTTTCCAGTAGTCATGTATGGATGTGAGAGTTGGACTATAAAGAAAGCTGAGCGCAGAAGAATTTATGCTTTTGAACTGTGGTGTTGAAGAAGACTCTTGAGAGTCTCTTGGACTGTAAGGAGATCAAAACAGCCCATCCTAAAGGAAATCAGTCCTGAATATTCATTGGATGGACTGATGCTGAAGCTGAAACTCCAATATTTTGGCCACCTGATGTGAAGAACTGACTTACTGGGAAAGACTCTGATGCTACAAAGATTGAAGATGGGAGGAGAAGGGTGACAGAGGATGAGAAGGTTGGATGGAGTCGGGAATTGGTGATGGACAGGGAAGCCTGGCATGCTGCAGTCCATGGGGTTGCAAGGAGTCAGACATGACTGAGTGACTGAACTGAACTGAGACCCTGGAGGGAAGAGGGGGGAATAGATTTAGAAATAAATAAACGGAGGTCCCTGCTGTGTAGGAGCTGTGGACCAATTGTGAGAGACAGTAAACAGCTGATTATAGTGCAAGAGAACTTCTCTGGTGGCATGGTGGTAAAGAATCCACTTGCTAATGCAAGAGATGCAGGAGATGCAGGTTTGATCCCTGGGTCGGGAAGATCCCCTGGAGAAGGAAATGGCAACCCACTGCCGTATTCTTGCCTGGGAAATCCCATAGACAGAGGACTCTTGCTGGCTCCAGCCCATGGGATTGCAGAGTCGGATACAACTTAGCAACTGAAAAACAACAACAACACAGGGCAAGAAAATACCAAGTCAGTGTAAGAGGAGGACCAGAGCACTTCATTTTTGGAGGAAGGGGACCTGCGTGGAGGCAATGTCGTGGCTGCAGGGTGAGAGGGAGCAAGTCAGCCAGAGGTCACATGGGACCACAATGGGGAGAGCAGGAGAGATGACAGCCTGGCGAGTAGTATTGTCCTTTTGTAACTGCTTTTGGCTTGTACGACTGAAGACCGTGGGGACGGATGGGCTTTGAGAAGCTCAGCACCTGGAGCAGAGGCTGTTGAGGGAGCACCATTCAGCATGCGGCCAGCTGTGCTGACCACACCCTCAGCCAGCTGCTTTCGTATCTTCTCTCCCATCATCATGGCAGCGAGCACGCTGCCCGCAAGCTCCCAGGGCTCACAAGTGGGGCAAAAAAAGTGATGCTCCCAAATCCTGTTTTATCAGAAGAGAAAGGATTGTTCTCCTGAAGAAGGGATGTTGGATAGGCAACTTGTGACATCTGAAATGTCTGGGTTTTGTCTTCCAAAGTAACAGACATTCCCGACTTTTGACATGGTGGGCATGTGAGCACTTTGCCTGAGGTCAGGGGAGAGGAATTCTTTCCGTTCCACCACCCTCCAAGCCTCGAGAGGGTCTCCAGGTTCACTCACACCTGCCTCAGAGAGAAGAGGCTTTCTCTCCCAGGTCCCTGCACTGACTTTGAAATCAGGCATGACTCACCAGGGCAGGACAGGTGCTCTCCTGATGGTCCAATTGATTTTTCAGCTTCAATCCTGTTAATCGAATGTTACCCCTTGGAGTGCTGAGTCGTCCCCACTAGAGTCTTTCATACCTCCTTAACTTCCAGTTGAGAGACTTATGTGTGGGTCTGAGCACATTATGACTCTGTGCAGGCACTCAGCAGTGTTTGTGAATTAAAATTGATCACATGGGCAGCCACTTACACCTATTAACTTTTTTGTGTGTGTGTACGCGCGTGCATGCACACAGGCTGAGTCACTCAGTCGTCTTTGACTCTTTGTGATTCCGTGGACTGTGGCCCGCCAGGCTCCTCTGTCCATGGGGTTTTCCAGCAAAATTACTGGAGTGGGTTGCCACTTCCTCCTTCAGGGGATCTTCCCAACCCCAGGATTGAACCCACATCTCCTGTGTTGGCAGGCAGATTCTTTACCACTGAGCCACTGAGGAAGCATACAAATTGCTTAAAAGTCATNACCATTCAGCATGCGGCCAGCTGTGCTGACCACACCCTCGGCCAGCTGTGTTCATATCTTCTCTCCCATCATCATGGCAGCGAGCAAGCTGCCCGCAAGCTCCCAGGGCTCACAAGTGGGGCAAAAAAAGTGATGCTCCCAAATCCTGTTTTATCAGAAGAGAAAGGATTGTTCTCCTGAAGAAGGGATGTTGGATAGGCAACTTGTGACCTCTGAAATGTCTGGGTTCTGTCTTCCAAAGTAACAGACATTCCCGACGTTTGACATGGTGGGCATGTGAGTACTTTGCCTGAGGTCAGGGGAGAGGAATTCTTTCCGTTCCACCACCCTCCAAGCCTCAAGAGGGTCTCCAGGTTCACTCACACCTGCCTCAGAGAGAAGAAGCTTTCTCTCCCAGAGATGTGTATAAGAGACAGCCATTCAGCATGCGGCCAGCTGTGCTGACCACACCCTCGGCCAGCTGTGTTCATATCTTCTCTCCCATCATCATGGCAGCGAGCACGCTGCCCGCAAGCTCCCAGGGCTCACAAGTGGGGCAAAAAAAGTGATGCTCCCAAATCCTGTTTTATCAGAAGAGAAAGGATTGTTCTCCTGAAGAAGGGATGTTGGATAGGCAACTTGTGACCTCTGAAATGTCTGGGTTCTGTCTTCCAAAGTAACAGACATTCCCGACGTTTGACATGGTGGGCATGTGAGTACTTTGCCTGAGGTCAGGGGAGAGGAATTCTTTCCGTTCCACCACCCTCCAAGCCTCAAGAGGGTCTCCAGGTTCACTCACACCTGCCTCAGAGAGAAGAAGCTTTCTCTCCCAGGTCCCTGCACTGGCTTTGAAATCAGGCATGACTCACCAGGGCAGGACAGGTGCCCTCCTGATGGTCCAATTGATTTTTCAGCTTCAATCCTGTTAACCAAATGTTACCCCTTGGAGTGCTGAGTCGTCCCCACTAGAGTCTTACATACCTGCTTAACTTCCAGTTGAGAGACTTATGTGTGGGTCTGAGCACATTATGACTCTGTGCAGGCACTCAGCAGTGTTTGTGAATTAAGACTGATCACATGGGCAGCCACTTACACATATTACTTGTGTGTGTGTGTGTGTGTGTGTGTTTGTGTGTGTGTGTGAATATGCATGTGCATGCACACACGCTGAGTCATTCAGTCATCTTTGACACTTTGTGATTCCGTGGACTGTGGCCCGCCAGGCTCCTCTGTCCATGGGGTTTTCCAGCAAAATTACTGGAGTGGGTTGCCACTTCCTCCTTCAGGGGATCTTCCCAACCCCAGGATTGAACTCGCATCTCCTGTGTTGGCAGCAGATTCTTTACCACTGAGCCACTGAGGAAGCATACAAATTGCTTAAAAGTCATTAATTCATGACATTAACATGTTTGACGGATGTCATTGGAAACGAATCAGCTCATTTCAGGGACTGTGGGGACGTGTTGCTTCTCGTGTTTCCACATGATGGATCATGAAGTGATGGATTTTCCCGAGAGTGGCCCCTCTACCACCTGCTCCACAGGACCCCGGGGAACTGGTTCAAACTGCAGATTCCTGAGACTCACCCAAATAAACGAGATTAGACTCTCTGGGAATGGGACTTGGCATCTCTATTTTGATAAAGCTTCTCAGGTGAAGTTTACGGATGCCCTTTACTGCTCTGTGTCTCTTTCCAGTGTGGCAAAATACTAAAGAAGACTTTCTGCTCACTTAAGAGATGTGTGGCTCACTAAGAAGTTGCTTTACTGGCTGCACGGTCAGGCAATTCAGAATCAAGGAATGAAGAAGGACAGAGAGGCCCAGGAGGACCCAGCCAGCGTAGCTAATTTTGTAACCAAAGGGAAACCAAAGGTTTGGATTCTTTGTTGTATCTTGGGATCCTCCAATCAGATCAAGGGGGAGGAGCCAGCAAGCCTGGAGTTCCTTAAACCAGTGCCCCTCCGACTTGAGGGTGGACCGGAATCACCTGGGCTTGTTGGACCACAGCTTCTCGGGCCCCACGCCCAAAGATCCGAATTCGGTCAGTCTGGGGAGGGGCCAGGACAAACAGCTGGGCCCAGGTGTGGGGTGGGGACCCAGCTTCTTAGGAAGGAAACAGAGCTCTTGATCCTGAACAGGGTACCTGTTCTGAGAAGACTGCTGCTGCTGCTAAGTTGCTTCAGTCGTATCCGACTCTGTGCAACCCCAGAAATGGCAGCCCACCAGCCTCCGCCGTTCCTGGGATTCTCTAGGCTAGAACACTGGAGTGGGTTGTCATTTCCTTCTCCAAAGCATGAAAGTGAAAGTGAAGTTGCTCAGTCATGTCTGACTCTTAGTGACCCCATGGCCTACCAGGCTCCTCCATCCATGGGATTTTCCAGGCAAGAGTACTGGAGTGGGGTGCCATTGCCTTCTCCACTGGGAAGCCTAGAGGAGGAAAAAGAAAACTTTTCTTTCCAACTTCCTATATTCTCTGGCTGAGGCCCTAGAAACTAAACTGACAAAAGACAGATTAAGAAGAGCAAATCAGAGCTTATAGCACATGAAATATGCATGTACATGGGAGAAACTCAGCTCTGAATAACTCAGAGGTGTGACTAGAACTTGGGCTTATATAGTTAGCATCTGAGCAAAGAACAATATGTGTATAGAGAGATGACAAGGCACAGGAAAATGGCTTTAGGCTTCCAAGGGCAGCAGACTGTGGGAAGACAGATGTGCGGGGTGAATTTAGAGAAAAGAAGGATTATTTTGGTAAGGTCTGTTATGTAGGTTCCTCTGGGTGCCATCTTGGGCTGGTCTAGAGTTCTCTCTGGTGATTAAAAGTCAGTCTGCTTTTAGACAAATGTGGGTTGGGTGGAGAGCTTTATTGGCATTTGCTTTTTCTCAATAGTCTAAACTCAAAAATCCTTACACCAAAATGGTGAACTTTGGGATTGCATAGTCTGATTCCCTATAAGGGCCATGCTCACTTGGCCCCATTTCTGGAGTTTCTCTCTTGGAATTTCTTGTGGCCAGAGTCAGCTTGGTGTCTCTTCTAAGACTAATGCCCCTTGCCCCATTCTGTGCTCCCTAAGGCATTGTCCCTAGACAGGGTTTCTGGAGAAAAATGACATTAAAGGGTATGTCAGAGATCATATCCTGCGTAGGTTTTAGACCTTGGAGAGACCTTAGCAGTCATCTCCAGGGAAGTGCTCCTGCACCACTTGACGTTTTTGTTGTCCTTGACTTTGGACATTATTAACTGAACTCTGCACTTATTCCCACCAGGCTTGGATGCGGCATCCTTTCAATACAATACAAAGCTTGATTTATTTAGGGTGACGCGTATTTATAACCCAGAATCAACCAAACTTCAGCTTTTGCTTATGGAGACGTGGAGCTCAAGGAGCAGAGATGACTTGCTAAAGGCACAGATCTAGGCTGGGATTGCTGGTGTCCTGGCTCTAGGCTGAGATGTTTTTCTTGCCTTATTATATGGTTAGTTTTAGATAATTTTTCCAGAAATCTTGAAAGTGGAGCATAAAATATATTGGCTAAAATATAAATTATATGAAATACAGTCTTTCCCCCCATACCCTGAAAATTTCCTAAATGTTTCAAAAATTGTAGAGAACTGAGTATCTAAATAAACATTGTTAACTGGTAAGTCTAACGTTGGCAACCTGTTATATTCTAAGAATAATGAGTAGATTCTGCACTATCTAGAATTTAGTGGTTAGTGGTTCATTTAAGAGGGGAACAAGATAACTTGCAAATACTCAAGTGCCTGCCATTTGCCAAGAATAGAGTATGTCTCACTTTGTTGAGCTCTCCTCTTCCACATCATATTGATCTTGGAGGGAGAGCAGTCTTCTGAAGAGAGATTAGTTTCCTGCCTAGAAATTGAACCCGGGTAGCCTGGATTAAACCAGAGATTCTAGCTGCTAGACCACCAGGGACTAGAGGCTAGAAGCAAAGTGTGCATTAGTGGCTCAGTTGTGTCCCACTCTTTGCGATGCAATGGGCTGTAGCCCACCAGGCTCCTCTGCCCATGGGATTCTCCAGGCAAGAATACTGGCGTGGGTTGCCATTACCTTTTCCAGGGGATTTTCCTGACCCAGGGCTGAAACCCAGGTCTCCTGCATTGCAGCAAGATTCTTTACCATCTGAGCCACTAGGGAAGCCCAGAAGCCAAGTAGCCCTGTTTTCCCTTCCATTTGAAAGTAAGAATGTTTCAAGGAGTCAAAAACTATAAATACAGCTGCAACGTTTATTATTAGAGACACAGCATCATATATGGGAAAGTACACAGAGAAGCAATTTGCTTAAGACAGAAGCAAGGCAGAAATATATACACGGAGAGGAAGGGTGTGGGTCCCCCCCACCCAATGAAGAAGAGCATGGTAAAGTGATTATTTAAATCCTTTATATAGGACAGTCCTCTTGGGTCTTTGTTTAACTTTGGCCAATTATCTTTTTTTTTTTTTAATCACACCTGCCTGGTCGGTCCTAGGACCCTCCCCAGGATGAGTGTTCAACATTTTGTAAAAATAGATCTCACTGCAGAGGCCTGTGGGTGCATGCCCACACTGATTATGGGGTAGTGCCCCCTCCCTTTTAGACCCCCAAGGATTCTTCTGGCACTTGTGAAGATAGGGAAATTATCCTTGACTTTAGTAGAGGTCATCTTATCTTTTAACTTAAGCACAGCTCAGTTTTGCCACTAGCTTTGTCTTTGGAGTGTCTGGGTGGGAACAAAGCTTCAATTTGACTCCACTTGACAAACACCAGCTGTCCAGCCCAGGGGCCCATCTATCTCCTACTTCGCTATCGGCACCTAATGTGTACAACTGCTATTATTCCCAGTGACGTTACAGTTCTTACATGGAGAAGCTGCATCCTTATGACCACTAACCAGAAGGATGCAGGGTCATGTCAAAGTGGCAGATTGGCAGACTGACAGCCTAGAAATCAGAAAAAGAAATCAGTAGAGAGACCGCTCATACCTAATGTCAGCCAAGGGCATTCCCATTCTCAAACTGAATGTTGCTTTGTCTACTCTCCAGCCTTATTAGACATTAGGAGGAAGAACTTAGGATAAACTCAGTGGAGGTGGTTCCTACTGGACGCAGTAGGAGGATGTACTTGAGAATCCTGCCGCGTGCCTCCCATCAGCTCCTCTGCTAACGTCCCTTTTCTTCACCCTCATTTCATTCTTTCCCCCACTCTCCTCTCTGTCTGTGGTTGTTATGCCTTTGCCAAGCCCTCAAGGTGGATTAGTTTATAACTTTAATAATGTGGTAAAGAACCTGGAGTTATTTTGCCCAGAAAAGATGTATAAAGAAGGCTGCATTATTTTTGTTCGTGTTTCCCTGTAAGCAGCCATCTGCTTACTCATCATTGCTTTTGGAATTTTAGCCTTTGCATTGGACAAGTGTTCAGATTGCTTTTAGCTTCAGGGATAATTAAGTCTATAAAATGTATGTTTGTTGCTTTTTGGTTGAATGTAGTAAATAGAGGGGGAAAACTGGAAAATGGGATGGAAATGTTCTAGAGAATTAACTCAAAGTAGATCTGTTGAAAATTCAGTGAGGATATTAAGATACAATTTCCTAAGGCAGCTTCCAAATAAGAAAAAATAGAACGCATTATGATAATTTGAAACAGGAATCTTCCTGTTGAAGAAAACATGGTTTCTGACTTTTTAAATTTATTCTTAGCTTTCCATTAAAATACCCAACATATAATACACACAAGTGTGTGCACACACACACACCCCTATGCACACACACACACACACACACACACACACACACTGAGAGACCAACTGGGAAAAAGGTTAAGGCAGTTGAGATCTTACAGGCAGTCTATTAAAATTTCAAATTTTATAAGAGCTTTATATTAATAAATGTAAGTGGATTCTTTACTTGAGATTGAATAAATTGGAAAGAATTTAGAATTAAGATTGGAAAACCATGCTTCTTCTTCCCTTTAGATAGATTTCAGACTTGCTTAGAATTGAGCAGTGAATAGTCTCGTAGTGTAGGCTTTAGTTTATGCTCAGTTGTGTCCGACTCTGTGGGACCTCATGTACTGTAGCCCACCAGGCTCCTCTGTCCATGGGATTCTCTAGGCAAGAATACTGGAGTGGGTAGCCTTTCCCTTCTCCAGGGAATATTCCAAACTCAGGGATTGAACCCTGGGTGTCCTGCATTGGCAGGCTAATTCTTTACCATCTGAGCAACCAGGGAAGCCCTGTTCATACAAAGGCCTTGATCACAATGAGCTTCCTCCTCCTGAAAGTTGACCACTTTTTGTGTCTCCCCAAAAAGCAAGTGTCACAGGCGCATCTCGCAGTCTAGCAGGGCCTCCCAGGAGCTGCTCAGTTAAAATGTCTGGCTGGGACAAGGTTGGCCAAGGGGCGAGGTAGGACAGGCCAATCCAAATGTTGACTTTGGAATGAGAACTGGATTTTTCCAGGTAAGAATACTGCAGAGTGTTGCCATTTCCTCCTCCAGTGGATCTTCCAGACTCAGGAATCAAACCTGCATCTCTCAAGGCAGGACGGTAGAGATACTGTGAGGCAGAAGGGCTGGAGTCCTAGCTTTAGGAATTCTAGGCAAGGCACTTCATCCTGAACTTCACTTTCCACATCTATGAAATGGGAAGGTTATTTATTATCAGGCTCCAACTGGCTGTGTGTGAGATCATTCTTTAAATTTCAGAACACTCTACAGGTGTGAGGGGTCATTACCATGGTACTCTTAGCCTCCTGTGCACGTGCGTACGTGTTCCCAGCATGCATAGTAGGGAGTTCAGTAAACAGGAAGAAAATCAACAGGAAGCAGAGGAAACTTGGTGACCTCCTTTTTGCCAAAGGTAAAGGGTATTTACATGAAATCCCTCCTGTGGTTGTACCTGGAGGGCAGCTCCACCTGCTCAGCTAGATCTTTGTCTGAGCAGTCCGCTTCCTGGTGGGTACAGCCTCCAGGAGGTCATGTACCCAGCCCCAGCATCGCTGTTATCTTTCACATCTTTCCGAGGTGTGTTTCCTTGCTGTAATCTCTTCATACTCAGGTTGCCCATGCCTGGCATCAACAGGGACACTCTTGCCAAGGGCCCTCTGGCCACAGAGCACTGCCCCCTCACCCCACCTGGCCTCCATTACTTCTTTCCCTTGAAGGCCACAGGCCACAGGGCACAGGGGTTCCCCTGCCAGCATTCTGCTTACATCTCCACACTGTGGAAAAGGAGTCAGCATCCCTGGGTCCAGCTGAGAACAGAGGGTCCCTCTTCTGCTTCTCCCTCTCTAACTCCTTGCTCCAGAGTCCTGGTGCCCAGGGTCGCTGTGAGGGGCATTGCCGGCCCTGAGTTTGTTTCTCCTGTGCTTCCCCAGTCCCTTGCCATGTGCCTGGATGTGGGGAGCTGGAATAGACTTCACCTTGTGCTTTCGTTTATACCTTACAAACTGCTTTCTCGTTCATTATAGCCCTGGCTCTTCCTGCAGTTCTAAGTCAGGTAGTGTGATGATCATGGTTTGTGTGTGTGTGTGTGTGTGTGTGTGTGTATGTGTGTGTTACAGATGACGAGACAGTGCTCCGGAGAAATCGATGACTCTTCAGCATGAAGCAGCCAGTAGTGGTAAGTCTGGACACTGAATCCAAGTTACTGCCACGTTTGTTTGTTTGTTATTGTAGAGTATTGAGTGTTTGCTCTGGGTTGGGTACCAGACTAGACACAGGGGTCAAAGGCAATAGAAATAGTTCCTGGCTACAAGGAGCTCTCAACAATAGAGGTACAGAGCATGCGAACTATGAAGCTTCTGGTTTGGGGAGCATTTACTCGTTGATTCTGTCCAAGGGGAGCTGACGGTCCTGTAATTGTTCCTAGAGTGGAATCCCCAGGGTTGATGACGAGTGGAGGTGATGAATTGGGGAGCTGGAGGCCAGAGGACAAGGGAGACGCAAATGTTCAGTGGCTGGGAAGACAAATAGTCCAGTGTGCCAGACCACAGTTGTTTTGTGCCCTTTGAACACTTTTATTCCTTAAAAGATGAAGTTATTGTTTAATTACTTTTTCTTGGAGCATAGTTGATTTACAGTGTTGTATTATGGATGGAATTATTATTGAAGTCTGTTCTTGTTTTGTTGCCACTCCAAACTATACAGTGGAACTGGGAATCCCTGAGAACTGGAATTTTTTACTGACTCCAGAAAGACTAATTTTCATGAGGTAAACCCATATGGTTAGACTCCTGTCTCTTACTGATACTGTCAAAGAAGAAAAATTGTCTCTCTGCAAAGTTTCAGTTCAGTTTTTGCATTATTTTCTTTGACATAAAAAGGTAAAATCAACCCAAGAAGAATATTGACAAATTCAAACCTGTCCATTTCATTAGCACATCTGTTTCAATAATAAGTATTACTGATTATTTAGTGACAGGATCANGGGAGCCGTGGCCTTTGGGACGGGCACCTGGCCAAACTACAGAGGAATATGTCAGCGGGGCACGGGGACACCCGCCTCGCTGCCCCTCCTCCAGGGGGCGCGGATACACCCGCCTCATTTTCCCTTCTCCCTCTATATTTCCTGGCAGTGCCTCTCATGGTGGAACTAACCAAGTCCAGGGCCCACTGTCCCCGGGGAGCTTTAGGACACAGTGCACGGTGGAGGAGGGTGCAGGGTCAAAGAGGAAGAGTCAGTGGAAACCCTCAAGAAACTAAGCTGAGGTTCTTCTGCAGCTGTGAACAAGGAGTGGAGAAGACTTGCTTCTCTGGCATCCTGGCCTATGGAGGAACAAACCCAGAGAGTGGGCAGGAATCCACACCACTGAGAAAGACTATTTACAAGTAATGAGCTGCAGTTCATTACAGGCAATTTCTGCAGGACAGTTGCTAGTTTTCAATCAGCAGGATCAGTTTAGTTCTTTCCAAGAGAGAAAAAAACAATCTAGACCTTTCTGGATAGAGAGTTAAGAAAGCACCAAAATTTTATGGCTGCCAATGGTTTTGCCAAGAGTGGAGCACTCCTAGAGCAGAGAATGATGAAGATGCTCAAAGGACAGTTGATGGGATTTTATACAAGTGATTCAAGTCATTCCACATCAGATTGAGTCTAATAATCTAAATATTTCAAACAGATATTAATTAAATTATCTCGATACTTACAATTTCTCCTCAAAGTATGGTCTCCTTTTATTTTTTTGTATAAAATATCTAATTTATGAGAAGTAAAATTAAGTCAATAGATTTTTCAGTAATTTGGCACATCTTTCTTTTTTCCCTTCCTCCTTTTGACAAATGAACTCAAAGGTAACATACTTAGATTTCCCCTCCCCCTGTAGGCATTTAAAACACATTTGTCTTGTGTAAGTCAAATGAAACATTACATATTAATCTGTACAGTAAGATTTATTGAGGTTTCTGGAGCTATTAGGAGTTTTCAAATATGTGCTTAAAGACTTCTGGGTTATTCCTGTGATTTATTGTGAGGTAATACATAAATACACACTCAGGTGCCCATTAAGAATAGATTTGTGTCCCATAGTCTGGAAATTACTCAGTCCTTCATACTTCACAATACATCACATTAGCTGGCAGTACAGAACTATTTTAACATTAACGTAGTTTTGAGCAGTAATAGAAATATACTTACAGGAAGGTTAAAAGAACAAGACTCACTTGTAACGGCTCTTTGAGCCACTTGGAGCAAGATAATGCTTTGTTGGCATATTTGTAAAAATTTGAATAAAGAGATTGTGAGATTTTAATCTTGCTGAGTGCTATTTTAAAATACCATTTCTTGTAAAATATTTTAAAAGGTAAGCATTCAAAATAGCCAGATGGGGCTAGTTTTTTTTTTTTTTTTTTTTTAACTTTTCCATTGTGAAGATGACCAGGAGCCTGTGAAACATGTATGTGAAGGGAATCCCTAATAGAGCAAGCCCAGGAAGCTCTCGCCTGCCCTTCTGGGATGGAGGGATACTGTGAGAAAACTGGCAACTGCATCTACAGAGGCTGTGGGATCAGCGGTGTGGGAGCTCCCCGGTGGCCTGGTGGTTAGAACTTGGAGCTTTCACCACCGTGACCTGGGTTCAGTCCGTGGCTGGGGCACTGAGATCCTGCAAACTGCTTGGTTTGGCAAAAAAAAAAAAAAAAAAAAAAGAGAGAGAGAGAGAGAAAGATACAATTGCAGAAAGCCANCCTGGTGGTTAGAACTTGGAGCTTTCACCACCGTGACCTGGGTTCAGTCCGTGGCTGGGGCACTGAGATCCTGCAAACTGCTTGGTTTGGAAAAAAAAAAAAAAAAAAAGAGAGAGAGAGAGAGAGAAAGATACAACACTGCTGAGGATCTGACCAATGGAAGAACCCACCAACCTCCTGGCTTTCTGCAATTGCTTTACTTTTCCTCAACGTGTATTCGACTTTCTATGTGTATGCACAGGTTAGAACCAGCCTGCTTGCAGAAAGGAAAAGGTGATGTATCTGTTTGAAGGTAAATCCCACCCACTGTGCAATGCTGTCTGAGGCCAAAGGAATAACTGCCTTATTGCCACCCCTACTTCTTATCTGCCCTGGTCCTCCCTCCTTAGCTTTCCCACCTGGTCAACCTCTTGACCAGCCAACAAGCCTCTGGACTTGTAAGAAGAGAAACCTGGTACTTATTCCTCAAAATTAGAATGAGGGGGAAAACACAGATGGTCTTCTGTGACTACAGTATTGAGAAGGAGGCTGTCCAAATCCCGTTTGTTTGCTAAGGTTGATAGTGGTTGCCCAGGTCAAGGTTGGATAAATCAGTGCAAAGTCGAGGCGCTCAGGCGGTCGCACATGGATATCATCAATCTTTACTTCCAAGCGGACTTGACAACTTGGAAAAGGAAAGCGTGTCATAAACATAATGAGATTCTGAGCATCCAGGTGTGCTGTGTCCAGTTGTCTCTGAAAGGGAAATACTGCTTCCTTATCCACTCACTTCATGGGCTGACCATGCATACGTTTCTGTGATTGACAAGAGTTGGAGCAAAAAGAAACTTCTGTCTTCAGATACTAGCACTTTCATGAGATTTCTCCATCCTTGTGTGGTATTAATATCTCTGTGCATTCAGGCAAGACAATGCCATCTCACCATGTCAGCTTTCTTTATTATAAATGCACCCCAAATTTGTTTCAAGAGTTCAAACATGTAATCTTTTCCCTTCATCCTTAGCTGTTTTTGAATTTAGATTCTTCAGAGTAATGTGTGTTTCCTTAATATAAAATTTCTGAAGTTATTTTATAAAGTTGAGGACCAAATATAATTTCGGAACTTCACACAATCAATACATTCTTGCCACTGCTGTAGCAATATCGAAGAAGGTTTCAATTATTTGAAGAAAATGTCTTTATTTTAATGAAATACATTGTCTCATACAAAGTTCTAGCCTTCTCTATCACACTTCTGACAGGTTTTATAATGCTTATTTCAACTCTGACAGGGTTCTAAGGATATATTTAATTCCTCCATTAATAATATAAAAACTACCTTTTTTTTTT
>SJYV01036121.1:169804-180061 GCA_006410875.1 Neotragus pygmaeus | reverse complement strand
CAGTTTTCAGTTTGTGGCTAAGGGAAAGTTGAGTATAGTAAGAATAGCACTAGCTGTCCTCCTGTAAACCTCGCTTCCAGAATATTCCTACTGCCTTTTATGCTGATCCATCTGTCATCAGGACACAAGGGGTCAGAGGCCAGGGTCGTATTGTGATTTAAGCAGGTCCTATAGAGCTCAGCTCGGGAAATGTCTGGGTAATGAGGGAAAACCAAGCTTCAAAACGTGTGGACCCAGAAGGTGGTGTGTGGAAATTCCTCATAGATACCTTGGAGGAAAGAATATCCTCAGTGATACAACATTTATACTTATAAATCCACTCTTTTTGATGGGCATGATGTATAATGGAATCTACCAGTTTTTCTATATCGGTAGCATAAAACCTGGAGAAGGTGATGGCACCCCACTCCAGTACTCTTGCCTGGAAAATCCCACGGACGGAGAAGCCCGGTAGGCTGCAGCCCATGGGGTCGCAAAGAGTCAGGCACGACTGAGTGACTTCACTTTCACTTTTCACTTGCATGCATTGGAGAAGGAAATGGCAACCCACTCCAGTGTTCTTGCCTGGAGGATCCCAGGGACAGGAGAGCCTGGTGGGCTGCCATCTATGGGGTCTCGCAGAGTCAGACACGACTGAAGTGACTTAGCAGCAGCAGCATAGAATCTGTATCAATATTACACATGGTAATTATATCTGTGTGAAGTCATATGTTTTATTTCTGCAACTATCAATAAGGAAAAAAAAAAAAAACAGATATCCATCGACCTTGCTAGAGGAAAGACTGAATTATGTTTCTGTTCGCTAAGATTATTGTCACAGGAATAGGCAAAAGAGGGCAGGAAAGGAAGTAATACAAAGTTGTATCAGACAGCTAATTAAAAAGCATGTTATTTTTTTTGGATGTTATGATGTCTGCAGTAAGCATTGAGTTTTAAAATTTCTTATTTTCTGATTCTAAAAAAATTCACTCATGTTTAATTTCACATTTGTGATTTGGTAAACTTTCTGTTAAAGAGGACACCCAAAGTGTCTACATTTTAGCCCCACCCCCAAACCTGGATTCCTCCTGATGCCAAAGCTTAACCCTTAGTTCTCTGGTCCCCTCGCCCCTTTATACACACACCTGACAATGTCCCAGCCCTAATTAAACCAGACAAGCTGTTTGCTGCCGCCCGAGTGTCTCTGGAAGAAGGCATATAACTGGAATGGTGGTTTCTGATCTCGGAAGGGCGCTCAGCACCATCCCACCCCACGCTATTTCTCAGTAAACACACCTCCCTACACTTTGGGATGACCATTTCACACTTTAGCTTTCCTCCAACCTCGAACATCTTCCGTTGGCTGATGACCTCTGTTCTCATGTCACTGAAATAGGTGAGACCCTGCCATCCTCTGCCATCTGCCAGCCCAACTCCTCTGTGTTCTTTTCCCTCCCATTGGTGACCACGGAAAAGCACACGTTACGCTCTTAAGGCAGCCACTTCCACTTGTGTGGCAGCCCAGCCCTTCTGGAAAGTGACCTGTGGCCATAGCCGGGGCTGTGGGTGTCCCTCCCATTCCTCTTAGCCCAGCCTGGCCTGGAGGCCACAGGGAACAGCTCTCTAACCCGCCCGCCCCCTCCTGACTGTCCCAGGCTGTCCATTGTCTGTGCATTGGCTGTAGGCGTGATGACGCGGAAGAGCAGAACAGCCCTTGGCCAGTAGATGGCAGGAGTGAGAGGCTAAGCGTTCCAGCTCCCCACCCGCCCTGTGAGCCCCATTCAAGTGCGAGCTCCGCAGGGGCAGGGAGTCTGTACTCTCATCGCTCTGCTGGGAGGTGAGGCTGCAGCTTCGCACCGTCTGTGTGTTCACGTATGTGGTCCTGCCAGTCCCGTGCCGGATGCTACTTGTTGAATGCGTGATGAAGACTGTTCTCTAGCATGACCACTTAAATATGCTCTCCTATATCTACAGAAACAGGCTGTCCTTTCTTCCTAGGCTGCACCTACATTGGAGTGTTTTTTCTCACCAACATTGGTTAGTTTGGGGGCTTCTGTTATCGCTCAGTTGGTAAAGAATCTGCCTGCAATGAAGGAGACCTGGGTTCGATTCCTGGGTTAGAGAAAGCTCCTCTGGAGCAGGAAATGGCAACCCACTCCAGTACTCTTGCGTGGAGAATCCCATGGATGGAGAAGCCTGGCAGGCTGTAATCCATGGGGTCGCGAGTGTCGGACATGACTTAGAGACTGAAGCCAAAGCGCTGGTTGGTTTGCCCTCATCCAGCCATACCTGCCATCTGGTCTCCTCATGGGACCATGACTTCGGCTTGAATCTTACTTTGCAGGACCGTTCAGATTGCCCCCAATAATGGGGATGCTTATAAATATACTTCCTTATTAGAAAGATAAATCAGTGGTAGAGCTGAGCCTCCTAGGGAGACTGGGACGCCATTTGGATTCCAATGTCATTCTCAAGGTCCCATTATTAATCCCCCACTCAAAGTGACCGTTTAGTGTTCCCTTTTCTGAAGTTCAACCCACAGAGCAATAATACTTTCTGCCTATTTTTGTTCCTACTCTGAGTGTCTTTCTATTTTATGTCCTCATAGCTTCTGTGCGCATGGAATTTCTACTAACTCATGGTTTCCATCACCTCTGATCACTGCACTTTGCCTTTCAGAGAGGAGTAAATGCCTGATTTACATACATGAAGTGGATTCCCTGTTGTCAACAACAATGAAGGAAATGCAGATTTTGTGGTTCGCAATGTAAACTACTCTTGATCAAATTAACGCATAAATTAGTGAGGCTGTGAACTGAACACTGAACAGTTTACATTGAGAGTCAGAAATTTACCAAGTCATCTCCTCCTTAAAGGAGAAATCACCTTGAACAGCCACCACAGGCTTGATGAAATTAGCATTTTAAAACAACTGAACGCATTCTTTCATCCTTTATGCTGTTGTAGACTTTAATGGAGTAAATAGAGGAGGAAAAATGTTAGTGAAATATGAAAGGGAGAAATTAGGCAGACTGCTCATCCTTTAGCAGAATTAAACACAGATGCCCCAAAGGTATTTCTAGGCTGCTTTACAGAAAATAGCTAAATAATTAATTCACTTTATGAATTCTCTTGTGGCAGCAAATGCCAAATCTCTTTAAAATGTTGTAACACTTCTCTCTGAGTTTCTCTGGAAAGTTACACATGGAAGGGTTTTCGGTGGCAATGTTCAGAATCTTTAAAACATCTTTTCAGCGTGTGCTCATTTATGTCTGACTCTTTCGTGACCCCATGGACTGTAGCCTGCGAGGCTTCTCTGTCCATGGACTTTTCCAGGCAAGAATACTGGAGCAGGTTGCCATTTCCTCCTCCAGGGAATCTTCCAGACCCAGGGATCGAGCCCACATTTCTTACATTGGCAGCAGATTCTTTACCACTGCGCCCCCCGGGAAGCCCCTACACCATGTTACCCTGTCATTTGTAAGAAGTGGAGATTGTTCCCGGGAACCATGTAGTGACCCCTTTTCCTTGGGGGCATCCTGTGTGGAGGAGGGGGAAGCAGATAGTTATCACTCTGGTTTTCTGGGAGAAAAGACTTCCCATTACAGAACAGTAAAGAAGCCGAGACTGTGAACCTGTAACCTTGGTTCTGGAATTGTGGATGTTAAAATGGGCACTGGCAGAATCATCAAAGGTGCCCCGGGGGAGTGGAGTGGGGAGGGCCGGTTACCCTGAATCATTTCCTTAGGGCAATGCGTTTGTTCATCAACAACTTAAAATAGTAATAAACCTTCAAGAAGGAAAACAAAATAAGGAAAACAAATAAGAGAATTGGGAGCTCCTCAGAGGACCAGTGGTTAGGACTCTGCTTTGGGTGTCAAAGGCAAGGTTTCAATCCCTGGTCTGGAAACTGAGATCCCACTGGCTGTGTGGCACAGCCAAGAAAACAAACAAAATAATAGGTAAAATCAAATAAGAGACTCAACAACAACAAAGAGGATGCAAAGCGGAGGTGATCATAATGCATGCAGAGAATATAAACAAATATATTGGACGGAAATGATCCAACAGAGAATCCAATAAATGAACAAAAGCATTATTTGAAGATTTATTGGGGGAAAAAACTCATGTTCTGCCTGAAATGAAGCCTCCCCTGATCAAAAGGCAGTATTGATCATTGTCTTTTTTACTGCCCCAAATAAAAAGATATAGAGTGATCGATACTAAGACATACCCCAATAAAGACAATACAATGCCAAAGTAAAGAAAGAGTTCTTCAGATATCTAAGGGGGCCAAGCCAGACTCATTGGAGGTGGAGCTTGGGCAGAAACAGGTTAGTGGGGACGGCAGCGAAAGAGCTGGGTGAGCACTGAGCTTCAGATCATCAGGAAAGGAGCAGAGCTGCACATCATAACTGTAGATAGCAAACGTCATAAATCCTTAAAGTGTGCTCAATCCTGTGCCAATGACAGCAATAAGAATAATGAAAGCGACAAGTGAAGGAGATTAAGAGGTACAAACTTCCAGCTGCAAAATGAATGAGTCATCGGAATGGGATGTACAGTGAGGGATATAGTCAGTAACTGTAGCATCTTTGTATGGTGACAAGTTGTGACTAGACTTATCCTGGTGATCATTTTGAAATGTATAGAAATATAGAATCACTAGGTTGTGTAACTGGGGCTAACATAGTTTTGTAGGTCAGTTTTACTTCAGAAACAAACAAACAAAAAAACTCAGAAGAATAAATCAGATATGCAGTTATTAGAGGCAAGGCAGAGAGGAGGCGGGGATTGGATGAAGGCAGTCAAAAGACACAGACTCCCAGTTATAAGATAAATAAGTAGTTGAGATAAATGTACAAGTTGATAAATATAATTAATGCTGTTGTAGGTTATATATGAATGTTAAGAGAATGATTCCTAAGAGTTCTCATCATAAGGAAAATTTTTTTTTCTATTTTGGTTTTGTGTCTGTATGAGATGATGAATGTTCGCTAAACTTATTGTGATAATCATTTCATGATGTATATAAGTCAAATCACTGTGCTTACGCCTTAAACTCAGGCAGTTTTGTGTGTCACTTATATCTCAATAAAATTGGAAGAAAAAAGAAGAATAATATTGTAAGTGAAAATTAGGCCTCTATTTGTGTAGATAAATGAGAAGAAGTTTACGATGAATGTTTTTATTTATGGAGAGGATTCAATAGATGTGTCAAATGTTGGTAAACTAATGAATAGGTTCAAGCTTACTTAAAAATGTATAATTATAACCACTTGAAGGACTTAAATCAGATAAATAAAACTTTGAAAATAGCAGAAGAAAAAGCAAGTACTCTAAATAAGATTGAGGAAAGATAACCCACATAACGAAAAGATAACCCATATAGCAAAAGTTTTCAGTTTAACTGAAAACTTAAAAAGAAGCACGCACACAAAAGAAGATGACAGAATGAGGCAAAACAACAGCAGTGACTACAAGAGAGTCAAACTCATTCCCTAAAAAAAGAAAACTTCAGGCTCAAGTTTATAAGAACTCAAGTTTTGAACGAAAGACACTCAAAATAAGTGATTCAATAACGTTAAAAGCAAAAGGCTTGACAAAGACACATCAAGCAACTATTAACCAACTGTGCTGATGTCACACAAGGTTGAATTCAAGGCCAAGAACTGAAACAAGGCAACAGTGGCACTTTAAGGTGATAAAAGATATTATCCCCAACAAGACCATGATGATCACCTATATGGAGCTTCAGATTTTGGGGCAGAATAATGGCTCCCCTAAAGATGTCCATGCACAATTCCTGAAGCTTGTAAATATGTGACCATGACAAAAGGGACTTTATAGATGAATTTCCGTGAAAGATTTTGAGATGGGGAGATTATCCGGAATTACCCACATGGACCCAATGCTATCACGAGGGGCCTCATAAGTGAAAGAGGAAGGGCGTGGCGTCAGAGGATGAGATATGATGATGGAAGCTGGGGCTGTAGTGACGCAATTTCTGTCTTGGAAGATGGAAGAGGGCCACAAACCAAGGAATAAGGGTGGTCTCTGGAAGCAAGGAAGGCAAGGAAGCAGATTCTCCCCTGGAGCCTGCAGAAAAAGTACAGCCCTTTCAACACACTGATGTTAGTCCAGTGAATCTTCAGATCCCCAGAGCTGTAAGGCAATACCTTTGTGTTGTTTAAGCCACTATTAACACATGAATTTGAGCAAACTCTAGGAGATAGTAGAGGATAGAGGAGCCTAGTGTCCTGCAGTCCGTGTGGTTGTGAAGAGTTGGACATGACTTAGAGACTGAACAAGATACATGTACCAAACAACAAAGCATCAAATTATGTAAAGAATAAAGGGCTTCCCTTGTGGTTCAGTGGTTAAGACTCTGTATTTTCAGTGCAGGGGGCCCGAGTTCAATCCCTGGTCAGGGAACTAGATCTCCCCAACTGCAGCTGAGATCTGGTACAGCAGAAAAAGGCAGGGAATACAGTGAAAAATACACAGAAACATTAAAGAGATTTTAACTCACTCCCATTAGCACACACAATTGGCTCAGGGGTTGCTAGCTGCTCATCAGAGTCTGTGTGCTTTTCATCTCAAGTACACAACTTTGGATTTCCCAGATTCCTTTGCAGCTAGATACGGCCATGTGACTGAATTCCAGCCAATCTGATGTAAGATATTTCTGGACTAAGACTTTTAAGAAACTCACTCTGCTCTCTCTTTCCCCAAGGCAATGATAAGGCTTTGGGACATGGAGGAGCCTCAAGGAAGAAAGAACTGGGTCTTTGAACCACTGCCTTCAGGAGAACCGCTTGTGACCAGAATATTTTATGAGAGTGAGAAATAAGCTTTTACTGCATTTGAGTCATTGTTTATTTTGATACATTAGTCTTGCTTGGGATTCTCCAGTAGCTCAGTGGTAAAGAAACTGCCTACAATGCAGGAGACGTAGGTTTGATCCATGGGTCAGGAAGATCCCCTGGAGGAGGGCACGTCAACCCACTCCAGTATCCTTGCGTGGAGAATCCCATGGACAAAGGAGCCTGGTGCACTATAGTCCATGGGGTTGCAAAGAGTCAGACACGATTAAAGTGACTTGGCAACAGCACCTGCAGTCATGCTTAAGAATTAGGTGAAATAGTAAAAAATATTCATTTAAGAGTTTTTAAAGACCTAGGAGTGAAAACTGATACCTGGACTGAACTGCGCTCAGTGCTAGGTCACTCAGTCATGCCCGACTCTTTGTGACCCCATGGACTGTAGCCCCCCAGGCTCCTCTGCCCATGGGATTTCCTAGACAAGAATACTGGAGTGGGTTGCCATTTCCTCCTCCAGGGGATCTTCCCCACCTAGGGACTGAACCTGCCTGGGCAGGCAGATTTCCTACCACTGAGCCACCATAGGTCTTCCCTGGTGGCTCAGACGGTGAAGAGTTGGTCTGCATTGCAGGAGACTCGGGTTCAATCCCTGGGTCAGGAAGATCCCCTGAAGAAGGAAATGGCAACCCACGCTAGTATTCTTGCCTGGAGAATTCCATGGGCAGAGGAGCCAGGTCAGCGATAGTCCATGGGGTTGTGAAGAGTCAGACCTGACTGAGTACCTGTGCCATAATTAAAATTAATCGGGTGATTTTAATACACATTGGCATATCAACTGATGGAGACCACTCTTATTTCAAGCAGTTGTTAGAAAATACTTAGAAAAATTGACCATGTAATAGTTATGGAGAAAATCTCAGTAAATTCCATTATGTCAAAAGTCTAAGACTACATTTTTTAACCACTATGCAGTAAAGGAAAAGTAACAGACAAAATAGGATCCTACTTCTTCCAACTCCAGAACTTTCACAAAAAAGAAGAAATTACTTTTTAAATTATCATAAACATAACTTTAATATTTGAAATTTCTTACTTGATTCTTAAATTATTTCTTAATAATTGAGGCAAAAGTGTAGGGGCAGAAATTGGTTTAGCGATTTTCAGGGGTCAAGGGTGGGGAAAGGCACCCACAAAAAGGCATGAAGGAACTTCTGGGGTAACTAACATGCTTTGTATCCCAACTGGAGTCATGGTTACGTGGTCTTATCCTAATTCACTGAACTGTACCCTCAAAAGGCTAAATTTTGCTGAGTATAAATTGTATCTCAATAAGCTTGGAAATAAAGTAAAAGTAAATTGAGATGATAGGGTAAATTTATCAGTGATAGAACAGTAGGTTATATTTTTCTTATAAACACTAATAAATATAATTTAGAATGTCTGTTTGAATGTAGCACAGTTGGCCCTCCATATCTGCAGGTTCTGCATCTTCAGATTCAACCAGCCACAGATTGAAAATATTTGAAAATTCCAGAAAATTCCAAAAAGCAAAACTTGGATTTGTTGCATGCAAACACTACTTATAGAGTGTTTATATTGTATTTACAACTATTTACATTGTATTGTATAAGTCACTTAGAGAAGATTCAAAGTATATAGGAGAATATAGTTTATATGCAAATACTACACAAGTTTATAGGAGGAACTTGAGTGTCTGTGGATTTTGGTATCTGTGGGGGTCAGGGAACCAATCCCCAGATACCAAGGGACAACTGTAGTACACCGAATCACCTGGTATTCAAACCTGGCTGTGTTGCATTTGGAATTACCATGGCAAGTGGATACCACATCAGTACCCCTAGTATGCTACAATGCTGGTATCCAGGCTGTATCACAAAATCCTAATATCAAGGGAACACCTGGTTGTTCTCTCTTAAAGAGAGAGACAAATCACCTCTTCATAAACACCTTCCAAACACAAGATTCGTTAGGATGGAGAGGAATCCTTCAGAGTACATCCTGAGACTGGCACCATCCCCAAGCTCTGTATTTACCTCCTTATGACTGTAAGCCATCAGTATGTGAGAGACTGGCCCTGAAAAGCAATCGCCCTGGTGCTCATTATCTGGAACTTTCTAAATATGGACCATTTTATTTTAGGAAAGAATGTCAAATATGATTTTCACCAGTATTTAACAAATCTGACCTCTTCCCTTCCCCAATCCATTTGAACATAATATGGACTCAGTATCAATTCAGTCGCTCAGTCGTGTGCAACTCTTTGCAATCCCATGGACTGCAGCATGCCAGGCCTCCCTGTCCATCACCAACTCCCAGAGTTACTCAATTTCATGTCCATTGAGTCGGTGATGCCACCCAACCATCTCATCCTCTGTCGTCCCCTTCTCCTCTCGCCGTCCATCTTTCCCAGCATCAGGGTGTTTTCCAATAAGTTAGTTCTTCGTCTCAGGTGACCAAAGTATTGGAGTTTCAGCTTCAGCATCAGTCCTTCCAATGAACACTCCGGACTGATTCCCTTTAGAATGAACTGGTTGGATCTCCTTGCAGTCCAAGGGACTCTCAAGAGTCTTTTCCAACACCACAGTTCAAAAGCATCAGTATAAAGGTGCTAAAATCATAGTCACTTGGAGGTCACTACTGAAATGCCAGCTGGCATGTTCTGATGCAGTGGAAATGGTGTGAGTTGGATTCTAGGCCTTCTGTTGCCTGGGCCCTGCCTGTCTCTCCTGTGCCATCTCCTGCCACAGCCACATCAATCACTGCTAATCTTTGCACAGTGTCAATCTGTTCATTTCAAATCTNCTGGCATGTTCTGATGCAGTGGAAATGGTGTGAGTTGGATTCTAGGCCTTCTGTTGCCTGGGCCCTGCCTGTCTCTCCTGTGCCATCTCCTGCCACAGCCACATCAATCACTGCTAATCTTTGCACAGTGTCAATCTGTTCATTTCAAATCTCCATGTGCTCACTCATGATTTTCCCTCTGCTGCTGCTTCTTTCTCTGCCAAGATACTCTTACTCACCCATCTGTCTACTCCAAGAAGCCGTCCCAGAATTTTCTAGCTAAGCTAAGGACCCCTAATGTTTGTATTCATAGCTTCTTATGCATCTGACTATTTTTATCACTCACCAGTGTTGAGATTATGTGCTTATGAGTCAGTCTCCTAAACTGGACTGGAAATTCTAAGAAGGCAAGGTCTCAGAGAATTAATCACTACTTTGACCAAATATCCCAGATCATCAAGACATTATTTTATTAATGCAAATTGATGCTTTTGAACTGTGGTGTTGGAGAAGACTCTTGAGAGTCCCTTCGACTGCAAGGAGATCCAACCAGTCCATTCTGAAGGAGATCAACCCTGGGATTTCTTTGGAAGGAATGATGCTAAAGCTGAAACTCCAGTACTTTGGCCACCTCATGCGAAGAGTTGACTCA
>SJYV01036121.1:146833-167706 GCA_006410875.1 Neotragus pygmaeus | reverse complement strand
TTCATGGGATCACAAAGAGTCAGACACGACTGAGCGACTGAACTGAACTGAACTGAAAGATTCAACCAACCAAGAATGATTTCGCCTGCCAGTATGCTGAGGTACTCAATTTCAGAATCTTGGAAAGAGAACAGAAACCACACGGAGAATTCAGCAACACAGCAGAGAAAAGGGAAATTCCAGTGGAAAACTTGGTCCAAATCTTAATCACCAGGTAATGCTAAAAGTGAGTGTCTTTTCATCTGTGAGACAAAGGGACAGAGGAGGGCATTTTACCTTGCTTCTCCATGAGGGTACAGAACCCTCTGGAAGAACAAAGTGAAGCTACACAGATTGATACAAATCAGGGCCACAGTTGAATGGTGGATAGAACCCTGGCAGGTGTCTTGAACCCTGGATGAAGCTCAAATGCTGAGTCAGGGATTAGCCAGGGATCGGAATCCAAGAACTGTTGACACAAGTGAGCCTTCTTCCGGCCAAAGTGAAAGTCGCTCAGTCATGTCCGACTCTTTGCGACCCCATGGACTATACAGTCCATGGAATTCTCCAGGCCAGAATACTGGAGTGGGTAGCCTTTCTCTTCTTCAGGGTCTCTTCCCAATCCTGGGATCAAACTCAGGTTTCCTGAATTGCAGGCAGATTCTTTTACCAGGTGAGCCACAAGGGAAGCCCCGAGGAAGCAAATCAGGACCAGCAGGAAACTCTAGGAAGATGGTCCACATCCAATTGTGTGGCTGGGAGGGTTTCAGCTGGATGGGGCCTCTGTGGAGCCCTATGGGATACTCTCAGGGGGATTTCTGTTTACAGTGCTGGCTTTTAATCTTTTTATTTCAATATGAGATTTTTAAAAATCACAGTAACATATGCCTACATTTTCATTATAAATATTCAAACATTGTAGATTCTTTACTTTTTTAAAGTCAGAGTCTTTTTTTTTCTCCTCTTTTTTCCTCCCAGGAAATCACAGATAAGAATTTGCTGAACGGTTTTTCAAAGCATTGCTAACATTTCAAAACACACATTTACATCTCTGTGTGTATGTGTGTGCATTGTGTCCATGCACATATAACTTCAATTTCTCTGTAAAAAAAATATAAATAGGATCATTTTTTACATAGTGAAATGTTACTCGACATTTTTTCACTTGGCACTATGTCTTGTAGATCTTAACTATGGTGTTATTTGTTGATAAGTATTTGGTTTTCATTATTCAGTTTGGGGCTATTTCAGTGTTTACCCTCCTTATACACACTCCCCTTTACAGATAGGCAAGTGTATCGGTAGGTTGGCTAGTTAAAGCGAAATTGTTGAGTTGAAAAGGGGAGATCTTTTAAAGTCTGCAAACTGATTATAGATAGCATGGATTCTGCAAATTGCCTTCCAAAAACCGTAACCAGCTTTTGCTCCTACTTGATCCGCGCCCTGCCTGCTTCTCCACACCATTAAAGCGGATGCTATTCTGAAGCTGAGGCCTGGCGCCTGTGCTCAGCTGTCACCCACAGATTACCTGATGAATGACCCTCTTCTCTCACCACCTTCTGTCCACACACCAGGCTGTCTAAGTGTCACTTCCCTTGGCTGGTCTCCCCGGAGGTACTAACTAGGTTTGATCTCTCTATCAAAAACTCACATCATAGTAATACATGTCTTTGCACTTATGTAGCTGTCAAATAGTTGTTTAATGCTTATCTTAGATTCATTCTTTCATTAATTCTTATATTTATTCATTTATTCAAAACACTAGGTGATGGATTCAGTGACTGCCTTGTGTAGGGACTAGGAGCCCAGGCACTGGACTTAAATGTCCTAGGTTCAAAAAACAACCTTATTTCTTACTAACTATATGCTAAGGTACATAACTTCCCTCTATTAATATCCAGTGCATCAGCTTGTAGGAATGATTAATTGGGAGAGTGTATAAAATACCCTAAACAGCAACTGGCATACTGCAGTGGGTTGCCATTTCCTTCTCCAGGGAATTTTCCCAACCTGGGGATAAAACACATGACTCCTGCATTGGCAGGTGGGTTCTTTACCACTGAGCCACCAGGGAAGGCCAACTGGCATTCAGTGAGTGCTAAATACCTTTATCTACTGCATCTTATTATGAGCTAATCAGTGTGTCAGGTCTGGGGATCCAGCAAAGAAGACAAAACTGTCAAAAAAACTGAATAACTTCACATCGGTTATAAAGAAAATAAATGCAGGGTGGAGGGGATCGGAGATTTCTTTTACATAGTGTGATCAGAGGAGGCCTCTCTGGAAAGGTGACTTGTGAACTGAGGCCAGATAAATAGGGGAGGCATGAGCTCTAGGAAGAGTTGGGGGAAGAACATTTTAGGCAGAGGAAATAGCAAGTGCAGACATCCTGGGGCAGGAACATGGTGTGTAAGAACAGAGCCTATGTGATGGGAGAACGGAGGGCAAATGTGAGAGGTCAGGTCCTGTTCACTGTAGGATCCCACTGCCTACCGTGGGGCTTATCACTGGGTAGGTATCCAACAGCTTCATAAAAAAAGTATATCAGTGATGAATGGCTCAATGAGTGAAGAAAGGAAAGGATGATATGAATGGGTTAGAGGCCTCCTTTTGCTCCAGGTACCATCTGCCCATTTTCATTCCCTCCAGCCTCCGGAGAAGAAGCAGGTGGTGTAGTCAGTTGGTGAGTGGGAGACGTGGGTAGAGATCTCTGTCTGGATGTGATTTGAAGGCCCCTTAGCTCACAAATGGCACCTAGGTACGGTCACCTGCCAAGAAACGGAAGAAGGAATGTTTGTGGATCATGTGCACAGAAAAGGTGACAATGGCCGTTTCATCCAGACAAACCTGAAAGGGTTGTCACGGAAGCCTCCCATTTCCAATTGTGAGTTTGTCAGAAAACAAACTGAGTGAATGCTCAGAGTTCAGTGCCCAGGCATTTGCTTCCTGTCCAGGATGGCCAGCAGTTTTCGCTCAGTGTGACTGGGTCCCACCTGTGTTCACCCATGGACAGACACATGCAGCCAGGTGCCCACAAACATACCTGCTCTGCAGACTGCATGCATCTAACCCTCTGGTTGGATGTGGCTGCCTAAGGCAGAAGAAAAGTAATATTTACAACCATATAAAAGAGAAGTAGGATCCAAGTTTGCAGAAACACAAGAATCTGAGCCTGGTGAGATGTGATTAAACAAAAAACTATTAGCATCGGTTTGGCACATTAGCTTTTCCAAGCTGTTTTTACGCATATACATATGTGTGTGCTAAGCTGCTTCAGTTGTGTCCGACTCTTTGCAACCCTATGGACTATAGCCTTGCCAGGCTTATTTGTCCAGGGGATTCTCTAGGCAAGAATACTGGAGGTTGCCATGCCCTCCTCCAGGGGATCTTCCTGACCTAGGGATTAAACCTACATCTCTTATGTCTCTTGTATTGGCAGGCGGGTTCTTTACCACTAGGGCTACCTGGGAAGCCCCTTTTTAAGCATATACTCTCTTATTTATTATCATGACTACCTCAAATGAGAAAACTAGCTTCCTAGTAGACTATGATCCTAGGCCCAAATCCCAAGCTTTTCCTGTAAGTATTTATGTTCTAATCATAAATTATAGTGCATTTAAAAATCCAACCTTCAGAGCCAGGCAGTTTTTCCAGGCAGTTTTAACATATCTATATCTATATTATACCTATGTTTATTTATAAGATAAATAAATTTTACATTGTAAATATTAAAATATTTTTATAATGTAAATAATGATATTTTATTTTAATCAAGTCAGTTCTTTAAAATATTCCTTTGTTCACTCATATGTTAAGCATACAGTATTTGAACCAGCTGCATGCAGGGTAATTGTTTTTGATTTTCACAAATCCTTAACTAGTGGAATGAAAAATAAAGCAGTTTGTATTACTTTCCTATTCAGAGTTATTATGTCAGTGCAAACATAATTGCTGTGTTTGCATTGTTGAAACTTACTGTTTGATATTGGAATACCTTCTTAATAAATGTGGTTATGTTATACATTATTTTAATGTGCATTTCTTGCTTTTTTTGGCTAATTACTTGCTGCCTACTTTATATTTATTTGACACTATGGAAATGATGTTAGACAAAAAGCAAATTTGAGCGGTTTTTTTATGAGTTCACAAGGGGTCATAAAGCATCAGAGACAACTCACCACATCAACAATGCCTTTGCCCAGGAACTGCTAATGAATGTACAGAGCGGTAGGAGTTCAAAAGTTTTGCAAAGGAGACGAGAACCTTGAAGATGAGGAACCCAGTGGCCAGCCATCAGAATGTAATGGTGACCAGTTGAGAGTAATCACTGGAGCTGATCCTCTTACAACTTCGTGAGAAGCTGCTGAAGAACTCAGCACTGATCATTCTACGGTCATTTGGCACTTGAAGCAAACTGGAAAGGTGAAAAGGTTTGATAAGTGGGTTCCTCAGGAGTTGATCTAAAGCCCCAAAAGTCTGTCATTCTGAAGTATCATTTTCTCTCATTCTACACAACAACTGCTAACCATTTCTCAATCGGATTGTGACGTGTGATGAAAAGTGACTTTTATATGACAATTGGCAATGACCAGCTCAGTGGTTGGGCTGAGAAGAGGCTCTAAAGCACTTCCCAAGGCCAAACTTGCACCAGAAATAGACTCTGGCCACTGTTTGGTGGTCTGATCCGCTCAGCTTTCTGAATCCTGTCGAAACCATTACATCTGAGAAGTATGCTCAGCAAATTGATGAGATTCACTGAAAACTGCAGTGCCTGTTGCCAGCACTGGTCAACAGAAAGGGCCCAAGTCTTCTCCATGAAAATGCCCAGTCACACATCACACAACCAACACTTCAGTAGCTGAAAGAATTGGGCTCCCAAGTTTCACCTCATCCACCATATTCACCTGATTTCTCACCCACCGACTACCACTTCTTCAAGCATCTTGAAAACTTTTTGCAGGGAAATTGCTTCCACAACTAGCAGGATGAGAAAAATGCTTTCCAAGGGTTGGCCAAATCCTGGAGTTTTACGCTACAGGAATAAGCAAACATGGCCAAAATGCATTGATTATAATGGTTCCTAGTTTGATGAATGAAGATGTATTTGAACCTAGTTAGAGTGATTTAAAATTCACAGTCCAAAACCGCAATTATGTTTGCACCAACTGACTACCAGCCTTCAGAGTCCTTTTATATTGTGGTTGGTTTGAGGGGAGAAGTCCTCCAAAGAAAGTACACCTACCCCCTGGGGCTGAGTTGGCCTTTTTTTTTTTTTCATGAAATCTTTAACACCAGAGTAATCTTGTTCATGAAACTTTCTGAATTTGAAGGGCAGGGTTGCTATGGCAACTAGTATAAATGGACTACTCCTGTAACTCGATGAGCAGCTGCCTGGAACATTTCTCCCACTGGGGGCTACCTCTGTTTCCCTGAGTTATTGCTTTACCGTGGCTTCACAAGAGCTCAGCTCTATATTCCAACCCCAATACAGGTCACACCCGAAACCCCTGCCATATTGCCTCAGGACCAAATCCGTGAATGGCTGACATTTTCCACTATCTTTCAACACAGTTTTTATTCACATAGTCATGGGACTTGCCCATGGGGGTGAGAGAGCTGTGTGATGGCAGAATTCATGTTCTATCTGGAGACATGAAAAAATCTTTTCTAGACCTATAGAAACCTGAAGAACCAGAGAAGAAAAGCAGAAAAGCTCGTATTTTCTTTTTTTTTTTTAAATTATTTTATTTGACTGTGCCAGGTCTTAGTTGGGCATGCGGCATCTGGGATCTAGTTCCCTGACCAGGGATCAAACCGAGGTCCCTTGGATTGGGATCATGGAGTCTTAGCCACTGGACCACCAGGGAAGTCCCAGCTCATGTTTTCTTGGGCTTTGTCTTTTACAAGACAGAAGGCTCTAGAAACACTACAAACAATGTTCTCTGAAAGGGGAAAGAGAATGGACCATCTTTCACTTGACAAGGATTTATTGAGCACCTGTTGTGTGTTGGACCCTGTTTTAGAGGCTGGAGATTCAAGGTGCAGGGATCAGGTGGTCTTTCGTGAGTGCCTGGGTAGCTGTGTGTGAACAAGGGTGCTTTATGACTTACTCAAAAGAGTGCCCTGGAGTTTATCTTGCATGTTGTCCTGTATACAGTAGGTGTTTAACAAACACTGTCAATGACAGTAATGAGGATGGGGAATAGGAAAGTAGAGTGAATCTCAAACCAAGAGGCCGATGACTCCAGGCAAGTCACTTTGGCCTCTTTGAGCTGCTTCATTTTGAAAAGGGAAACAGTAATATCTCCCTTGCAGAGGTATTGTGAGAGTTTAGCAAGATAATGTCCCTGAAGGGGTGTGGTGTAGTAGCGGGCTGTAAGGAACTCTCTGGAGGAATGTCTGCAAGGCTGGAGCTGGGGGCCGGGGGCAGAGGACAGGGAAGAAGCAGGAGCCGAAGGGGTCATATGAACCCTTCTGGACTTTCTGCAAAAAGCCACAAGGAGCCCTGGAGGGTTCTAAGGGACAAGGCAGCTCGATTCTGCAACCACCCTCTGGCTGCAGCCAGGACAGCATCCCAGAGCTGGAAGGACAGCTGACAAGCTTCTGCCCTGATACAAATGATTCATGATGCCGACCTGTGCAAGGGGGCATGGCTGGGACAGAGAGCAGAGGGCGCATCCAGGCGAGTTCAGTCGCTTAGTCATGTCTGACTCTTTAAATGAAAGTGAAAGTCACTCCACGTGTCTGACTCTTTGTGATCCCATGGCCTGTACAGTCCTTGGAATTCTCCAGGCCAGCATACTGGTGTGGGTCGCCTTTTCCTTCTCCAGGGGCTCTTCCCAACCCAGGCATTGAACCCAGGTCTCCCACATTGCAGGCGGATTCTTTACCAGCTGAGCCACAAGGACCCTTGAGGAAGTATTAATAGAATTAGTGGGACTTGGGGTTGCTGACGTGGCGGGGAGATGAAGGAGCTGTTCACATGCAGTGGGGCAAGCTGACCTCCTGATGCTTTGCTTATATAGCTGGGTGGAGAGTGGTGCCTCCAACCTCAGATGGAGGGTAAAGGAGGAGGAATCAGTTGGCGTGGCAGAGGGCAGAGTTCATCTCACACACAGGAGTCTGCAGGCTGAGCCCAGTGGGGGTGTCCAGGAGCTGACAGCAAGTCAGCAAGCCCTGTGCTTATCCAGGAAGTCTGGAGTCAACGGGTCTGTGCCTGTGTTTCAGTCACGTGCCTTACTGATCACGTCACTCACGGTTCCATGGATACTTCCTGGAGTGCGGGTGAATGAGACGGTTCTGGATCCACTGGCGTCTCCACTCTAGTGGGAGGGGCATATAGCCAACATGTGACCATTTTTGGAAATGGAGGCAAAGAGGGTGGACTGTGTTTGACAGTAGGGGGTGTGGGTGGCGCTGGTGTGACTTTATACAGAAGGATCAAGGAAGACATTTAAAGGCAGGTGACCATTTCAAATCAGGAAGAGGTGACATGTAAGCTCAGGTTGGAAGAATAAGAGACCTCAGGTAAGTCACATCGTCTCCTGGAGCCTCAGTTTCAGTGGTGTTTTCTTTCTAGATAAATGATGTTGTCTATCAATGCACCCGTAAAGGTCCATAACTGTGGATACAGCATGGTTTATGAGTAACAGTGGAGGTGTGGGAAGCTTTGTGTCCTGTCCTAATGTCCTTGATGATACCACAAGGAAGGAAGAGCATTTTCTTGCTGTCCAGCAGTCTCTTTGAATTAGAGATCTTGGTCTGGTGAAGGAGTCAGGCCTCAAATTCAACACTAACCCCCAACTCCACCTCCTCCAGGACTGAAGGCTGGGGTTGGGGATGGAGACACAGGCTGCACTGCACTTTGTGGCCACAAGAGGGCTCGCAGCTCACAAACTTTCCCTCTAATCTTCCTTGTTCTCTTTTGACAGTTTCGCTGGATGGGGCGGGCCTGGAATGTTTGAAACTGTTACTTGATGATGGACGAGCGTCAGACAATTATAAGCACTTCTATAATAAATAAACATTAATTTTTTAGCATCTTAATTCTATAAATGTTTCAACGTGTTGCTCACGGGGAGCTATTCAACTGCAGATGGTTCAATCCAAAGATTGCATTTGTCATCTTCTGGAGGTTTTTCCTTTGAAATTAAATGCCCCCATTGAGCGTTTTCTTTCGCTATCATCTTCAGCCAGCTGTTTGGTTCCATTCGTGGTGGTGATTGTTCTCTCCTCGCCAGAGGCATGTTTGTGTCTTGATTTTGATGGCCAGATCTGCTAGGCTGTGGCGTGTGCATGCATGAATGAGTTCTGCTTATGATTCGCTGTCTGACCCTGCCGTTTTAAGCTGGAACTAAGCAAAAAGAGGGATCTCCCACAAAGGGAGCTCTGGGAGCTGGGAAGGCTTATCACTGCGCAGGGGCGTTCACACTGAGATTTCCAGGTCAGTACAAGCAGAGGCTGAACTGGATGCAGGGCCAGGCTTCGCACAAATGAAAAAAACTCCAGGGCCATGGTGCCTCCTTCTGTTGATAGGAGGTCAGCACACGGCCATGAACTTGCCCCTCCAGAGGGCACTTCCGTGCTGCCGTTCCTCTGAGCATCGGTCACACAGAGAATGGTGGGTCCAAGGGGACCTTCGGGGGAGAAGTTTGCAGCCCACGGACTGCAGGAGCACTTGGTCATCATCCTCAGCCACTGCATGGTCAGGAGGCACTGGGACCTCAAGTCTTAAAACCCCTGAGTCAAGGGAGCCTTTTCACAAGGCTGGTGACGCTGGTACTCAGGAAGAAGGCTTCAGCGTCTCAGTCATTAAAACTGGTACATCTACTCAAGGAGGCATGTGAGTTCGCCCCTGTATTAGATACCTCGCCAACTGTTTTTATTCCAGACTTTCTGGTCTTTAGGATCTCTGTTGACCTGGCACATTATGCGTCTGTTCAAGTCAGCCTCGGCAACTGTTGCGGGTGGCTTGGATTTGGGAGGAAAAGGAAGGGTGTCCTGTGTGGTGTGAATCTTGATTTCAGAGATCCTAGAAGCTGAACGAGGGTTTGTCCCTGGTCCACACTCAGCCATCCCAGTGCCCCCAGCTGACAATATGCCACACCAGTGGAGGGAGCTGAGAGGTGGCTCAGAGCCAAGGGTGGCTGGATCGGGGGCAGGGCACAGTAGAAGGCCCAGAGAGGGTCCTAACCAATTGTTCTTTGCGGTGTGGCTACAGTATATTTCTTGTTGCTTGGATCTCTCTTGTCTGGTTCTTTGTCTTTTCTGTTGATGTTATAAAATCCATCCAAAGAATTGCTATTAAGAACTTTGTTTCTCCTTTTTACTGAAACCCTTGATGGATGTAGCTATCGAGAGAGCAAGCAGCTCACCCTCTTCACTCTCAATTCTTTTGTTTTCCTTGAAGACCGAATTTTCTTTTCCTGAATGCCCTGTGGGCCCAGGTTCCACATTATTATTATTATTTTTTTCATCGCATGCAAATCATTTCCTGAAGCTAAATGACCACACTTTCCCAGCACTCAGCAAACCTTCCGGCCAATGCCACTCCTGCTCTCCCTGGACGACTGCTGTGCCCTTTCCTAGTGCTGGAGACAGTGGGTTTTCTGGTCGGCCCCTGGGTTCAATCCAGCCTCTGTTATATTTACTCGGTGTGACTTCAGGTCCAGCGTTTAATTTCCTGGTGTCTCAATTCCTCATGTTAAAAACAGGCACAATAATGATCTATAGCTTATACAGTTGTAATAAGAATTAAATGTGTGAAGACTGTATGTAAAGTGTCTAGGCCAGTGCTTGGTACACAGTGAGTGCTCAGTTGATTGCAATAACTGTTATTATTGCCTTTGTTGATTTGTTGGGAGGCTTTCCTGAGAGGGTGGGTGTAACGAGTTCAGCATAGTTCCTGGCACCTCCTAGGTGCTCAGCTATGGTTATTATTCTTGTCTTTCAGCTGATGGACTCTTTCTTATCCTCAGCTGTGGTTCAACCCACCTGTGACCTAACTTGCTGAACTTATCTGTTGCCAGTCAGCAAATGCCATAACCTCCCTTGCTTTTGGGTGTGTGTGTGTGCACACTCAGTCGTGTCCTACTCTTTGTGACCCCAGGGACTGTAGCCTGCAAGGGTCCTCTGTCCTTGGGATTTTCCAGGCAAGAATACTGGAGTGGGTAGCCATTTCCTTCCCTAGGAGATCTTCCCGACCCAGGAACTGAACTGGGGTCTCCTGCATCTCCTGCATTGAGAGATGGATTCTTTCCCACAAAGCCAGCTTAGCCCAAAGGACCAAGTGGGAAGAATGAAGAGAGGTAGGTTAGGGTTAGGAATTCACAAACAAGAGTAAAAGAGCCTGTGAATCACTGAGGGCTCTCCTTGGCCGGTAGCACTTCCCTTGGGATTACCCTGTGATTCCAGTTTAACGAGAAAAATCAGTTGGCAGAAACTTGTGGCGCTGTTATTGCAGCCTCAGATCCCAGTCCATGGTGAGCACCACTGGTCGTCTGGGCTTTGTGTTAGTTTTCCCTGATTTCTTCATGCTCATTTTCTTTCCCCCATCTCTTCTTGCCTTTGGATTTAGTACGGGTTGGCTTGGAAAATTCCAGCCTGTGTGGAAGGGTTTGCAGGAAAGGTTTGTGTCCAGAGACAGAGGCGAGCAGCACATTTTCAAGGCTGGCCACGAAGGCCGCAGGAGGACAGAGGCCTGGGGGGGGGGGTGGCAGAGGGGAAGACCCGGGGCCTGGGCTCTGCCCAGGATGGTCCCATCTTCCTCCTCATCCCCCATCCCTGTTTATCGGGTCCTCCTTGAACCCCATCCCCTCCCCCAGCCACCGTCTTCACATACTTCCTGGGGAGGAAAAGAGTCTGGCTGGCAGGGTCTATTGAAAGGACCATCTCTGCGTTCTAGTGATCTTGAAAGTCAGTCTTTCCCCAGTGGGGAAAGAGTTTGGCCAGACAGGCTCATAGCTTTTTGTTTTTTTAAGTTGGAAAATAACCTGCTTTAGTGTTGTGTTGGTTTCTGCAGTCCAACAGTGTGGCTTGGTTCTCAGTGTCTATCTATCTATCTATATATCTCCTTCGTCTGGAGCTTCTCTCCCACCCCCCCCACCAAGTCTCACCCCCTCTAGGTCAGGCACATATTTTGAACAAAGTGGAATCTGTCTACAACCTCTGCCTGGGTATTCTCTGGGAATTCCCACCCATAACCCCAATCCTTCTCTTTTTAAAATATTCCTTAACACATGCTGTTGTACCCACAAAGATGACCAAAGTGATAAATACTAGCACAAACATATCTTGAGTATTTCTCATGTTCTCTGTGCTGTCAGCATTCTGGATGCATATTTTCCACTTAATCCAGGTAACCTCAAGTCTTGTTATTCCCATCTTACAGAAAATTGAGATTTACAGAGGTAAATGGCCTAAAACCAGAGGCAGTGCAATGTAGAACCATTATTTAATCCCAGATAAGCTCTTAGAAACCTAACTCATAGTAAGAAATTGACATTATTTTTTTAAATTAGTGTATGCATGGTATTTGGTTATTTTTTTCTAGACTAGTTTCTTCAATTCAGAGAACTGTTAAAACATAGAACATAGGGCTCTAGTCCCCAGTTTTTGATTCAGTAGCTCTGGGGTGTGACAGAGAATTCGTCCTAATATGTTCTTGGGTAATACTGCTCCTGCTGGTCAGATATCACTCATTGAAAACTCCTCTCCTAGACCAGCTGATGCTGTGTGTTGACTGGAGATATTCAACTATAAAGGTGTTGTCGACTTAGACTCAACTTGCATGGTGACGTGTGACTAGGGCTAAGATGTCAGTTTGCCCCAGAAAAGATAAGATCTTTTCAGTAAATCCACAGCATGCATAGATACGAAGAGGTTTAAGCTGTAAGAAAAGAAACTGGATAGGTGGGCTAAGTACAAAGCGATAACTGATCAGCAGGCTGTTTCCCTAAATGATGCCCTCAGTTGTGCCCTGGTGGCCTTAAGGAGCACTGGCACACAGAAGGAGAAACTTGCTTGGTTTTCTGTTCTCGTCCAGTTCCAGCAATACCAGTGAGGAAGTTTCAATTCTGTGCTTTTTCCTTTAACACTGCTCAAAGATACTCTTTAATTTCCTCTTTCAACAAAGCCTCAGGATAGGGAACAGTAACCAGAACTTAATACCCTCTGTGTCTTTATTGATGCGCTTTACTTTGCCTTTAATTCATATACACCCATTTAAACAGCTTGGTACAGATTGTGAAGACAGACCATCTTGGCTTGAATCGGTTCTTCCAGTTAACGACTACGGGCAAAGTTCTGAGCTTCTCTGTGCTTCGGCTGTCCCAGTTTCAAATGAAGGTAAAGAGTCTCTTCCCAGGTTGTGCTAGTGGTAAAGAATCTGCCTGCTAATGCAGGAGACACAAGAGATGCAGGTTCGATCCCTGGATCAGGAAGATCCTGGAGAAGGAATGGCAACCCACTCCAATATTCTCGCCTGGAAAATTCCATGGACAGAGGAGACTAGCAGGCTACAGTCCATGGGGTCACAAAGAGTCAGACACGACTGAACACAAGGAGTCTCTCCTTCAATGTTTTTATGAGAATTGAATGAGTTAATATTTATAAAGCACTTAGAAGGTTTCTGGAACATAGAAAGTGCCACATAAGTACTTATAAATAAACGAGTAAATAATTCACAGAGCTATGAAAAGTATTGTCTTAAAGTTGCGGTCCCCAACCTTTTTGGCACAAGGAATGGGTTTCCTACGAGAAAAATTTTCCATGGGCTGGGCGTGGGGGTGGGGATGATTTCGGAATGATTCAAACACATTGCATTCATTGTGCACTTGATTATTATCACATCAGCGCCTCCTCAGATCATCAGGCATTAGATCTGGGAGGCTGAGACCCCTGTCTTAAAGCAATTAAAGGAAAGAGAGGGCGTGCTGGAAACTGACTGCCCTGCCCCTCCCAGCCCATGCCAGACAGCTCAGGTCCTAGGTGTCCACAAGCAATGGTTGAGGCTGAGTCCTTAAGACCAAGACCCATCTGCTCACCCTGGTCCAACCCTCCGGCAGGCCTGGAAAGGGGCTCTGGTTGAGTAGGGGGCAGCCTGGCAGCAGTTCTGGTCAGGGCAGTGCCCACAGAGGTGAGGCCAGTCAGGGAGGGTGAGGGAGGGCAGTTGAGGCTCCTGCCCAGACTGGCCATTACATTTCTGTGCTTATTAAGTAAGGGTGCTGAGAGTGCAGTGTCTGCTGTCCACTCAGAGTCAACCAGCGGGGCTGTCTGAGGATGCTGGACGTGGAGGGCTGGGGCCATGAGGCATGTAGAAGAGGCACCTGCTTTGGGCCCAGGTGAGGCCCTGGGCTCACGTGTCTGCTCTCCCTAGCCAGCCTTTAGATGTGCAGCCCTTCTGAGCAAATTCAGCTGTGTCTTGTCCACCATCTTGCCTCAGTCCAGCTTTCCCTTAGTTACATGGGACCTTGTGAAATATTCTAAAAAGTGGGTTCAGGGCCAGCACCCCAGAGATTCTGACTCAGTGGGGGTATCCACATCTTTAATCAGCACATTTGTAATTCTAATACAGACAGTTCATGGAACCTACTTTTGGAAATTCTACTTCTGTCTTTTTAAAGGGGGATGTGACTTTGTCTTTATTGTTTTAGAATTTTCTGTGTAATTTTTTTTTTTGCTGGCACCAAGTCCCCTTTGAAAGGAAAAAAGTGAAAAAAGTGCTGCCAGATAGATATGCGTGATGGCATTAAATGATGAATTTATGAAGTGCAGAGAGAGCTTCAAAAACATTAAGTCATTTTCTCCATTTGACCTTTTCATTCCTTGCATATTATGAAAAATTAGATAAATTGCTCTGAGGTCATTAAGCAGAAAGTTATGTGTGCCTAAAATCTTCAGCCAAAAAGAAATCAGAGCTTTTACCATGCTGTATTAAAAAGTGTAACCCAATGTGAGTCTCTGTGACAAACTTTTGAAATAGGAAGGCTGGAATGTTAGTGTTAGGATTCTACAAACCAGTGAGGGTTTTGTTTTTTTTTCCTGTTTTTTGTTTATTTGTTATATCCAGTAAAAAGTGTACCCCATGGTACTTCCAACTTAGAAAAAGTCAGTTTCTAAAAAAGAACACCTTGCCAGGCACAGACAAGATAAAGAGAAAATGAAGATGAGAATGGAAATGAGATCAAAATGACAAGCAACATGAATTTTGTGGGACGGCGTGAATCATTGCTCTGCACGGTTCTTTGGTTGATGGAAAAACAACACAATGGGAAATTCTTCCAGCAGGGGATTTTTTCTTTATCACTGTGATAAAGAAAAATAACATAAAATTTACCAGTTTCAAGTGTATAGTTTTGTGGCATTCAGTGTGCTCTGATTGTTTATAAACCATCACCACCAGCCATCTACAGAAAGTTTTCATCCTCCCAAACCAAAACTCCATGCCCATTAAATCCTAACATACCATTCTCCTCCCCACTCCCAGACCATGCTACTGTCTTCTCTGTTGCAGGGAGAAGTCAATTCTGACTCCATGGTGAAACTGTTTCTTTGACTTGTTTTCTGCTGCTTTTGTCGTTATAATCATACATAATGTCCTGCCTCAGAGAATCCTGTTCCTTCTCCCTGACCCTTCCATGTTGGCTCAGATGGTAAAGAATCCGCCTGCAATACAGGAGACCTGGATTCAATCAATGGGTTGGGAAGATCCCCCAGAGCAGAGCATGGCAGCCCACTCCAGTATTCTTGCCTGGATCATCCCCATGGACAGAGGAGTCTTAGGGGCTATGGTCCATGAGGTCGCAAAGAATCAGACATGACTGAGCAACTGAGCGCTCCCTGACCCTTAAACTAAAGTGTCTTTGTTTATAAGCCTGTCCACTTGTAGACTGCAGGAAAAAAGAAATCAACACAACCCCCTAGGGGAGGGTTCTAGGAGATACTAGCAAGATTAAATGTCCTTTTTACTGTTTCTTCACCTCCCCCCATCTCTGATCCATAAAATAACCTGGCATCCAAACCTCGACAAGATGGTTATTTTGAGACACTAGTCTGCCATCTTTTCAGTCAGCTGGCTTTCCGAATAGAGTCGTATTCCTCAACACCTCCTCTTGGATTCATTGGCCTAGACCATGGCAAGCAGAATGAGCTTGGACTCGGTAACATCTCCATAAATTTGATTCCTCCAGGTCCCTCTTGTTATAAATGGAATCATATAATGCTTATCTTCTTGTGTTGGCTTATTCCACTTTGCATAATGTCCTCAAGATTCATCCACGTTGTAGCAGCTGTCAGCATTTCCTTCTTCCAAAGGCTGAATAAAATTCCATTTTATGTTTAATCATACTTTGTTTATCCATTCCTCTATCTGTGGATGCTTGGATTGCTTCCATCTTTTGGCTATTGTGAATAATGCTGCTATAAACATCGGTGAACAAGTCCTCCAGCAGGGGATTTTAATAATAAAAAGCAGTGACCCTTTCCCACCTTTCCCTGCCAAGTCTGCTCTGATACTCCAGAACTGGCCTGGCTCCTGCTGCTTGAGTGACACTCGGCTCGAGATGCACTGAGTGAATGGCTGAGACCCTGGAATCACTGGCCAAGCTCCTCACAGTTCCTCTGGAGGCTGAGTTTACTTTTGCAGTCCATCAGTTTAGAAGTTCTCACATTTTCTCCCACAAGGACATGCTTCATAAATCTTTTGGGCAGAGTTCTTTTTAACTGAATGTAACTGAAATATTCCGCCAGATGATTTGAAATCACAGAAAGTAATGATGAGGGTGGGATGGAAGATGGGAACATTGTCAGCATCAAACTTTTGTGTTAAATGTTGCTCCCGGCCTGTGTGTTGCATTTGTGTTGTTTCCAGTGTATCATTGCAGAGTTGGTTAAACCAGGGCAGTGCAGAAGAGAACTTCTGGTGAATTTTGTTTGATGTCAGGTGAGAGGCAGGTGTGTGTGTGTGTGTGTGTGTGTCAGTTACTCAGTCATGTCTGAGTCTTTGTAACCCCATAGGCTGTAGCCCTCCAGGCTCTTCTGTCCATGGGATTCTCCAGGCAAGAATACTGAAGTGGGTAGCCATCCCCTTCTTTAAGGGACCTTCCCGACCCAGAGATCACGCCTGGGTCTTCTGCACTGCCCGCAGATTCCTTACCATCCGAGCCACCAGGGAAGCCTGAGAGGCAGGTGCCGCTATTAATTGTCTGACAGGTTTATAATGTGGATTTAAGAATCAGCAGGCACCATGACCAGAGCCACAGAGGCAGCAGCTTGTAGGAACTGCCCCCTCCCTAATGGACAAGGAGTGAACAGTTAGGTGAGAGCCCTCGTGTGACAGATGTCTATTTCCTAGGCTGTGTCTGCAGCCTATTCCCTTTGAAGGAGGTTTTCAAAGTTGTAGCCCTCTTGGGAGCAGCGGTGGGTGGTCAGACCAGAGCACTGCTTTAAAGGACGTGTCTTCCTTGGCTCTTGCCTCTTCCTTGGTTCTGGCCCTGTCAGGCTGCCTCCATCTCACTCCTCCTTTAAAACCGGCCGGACTGCAGAAGCCCTCCCATGCAGTGCTTCCTAGGAGGTCGGACTGTTTTCAGATTCAGGTTTTGCAAAGGGCTTTGAAGATAAAAGGAGGTGCTTTCTCTTCATGTGGCTCCCCCTTAATTTAATCTGGTCTTGCAGCCTCTCCGGAAAACTGGTTTGGGTCCTGTTCCCGCAGGGGTGTCATGAGCTGCCAGCTGAGATGCTGCCTGTGCCCTCACAGCCCCCTCCTCCTGAGTGTGGCCTTGCTAACCCCACCTACCCACAAGGCTGCACCTCCTTCCTCCCAAAATGATCCCCTTGGCCCTTCAGCCCTTTTCCTCTCTCTTTTCTGGACTCATCACATTGGCTTAGAAATTCTGCAATGGGGAACCCAACTCTGCCAGGGCACAGATAATCAGATCATTGAGATAGACTCTTCCAAAGCACAAACCTGGACCTGGTTTGTGATTCTTACTGGAATTCTTTCAGAAATCTCATAGCATCCTTAGGTTCTGTTTGGGAGGTACTGCATATCATTTACAGAGAAGGCAATGGCACCCCACTCCAGTACTCTTGCCTGGAAAATCCCATGGATGGAGGAGCCTGGTGGGCTGCAGTCCATGGGGTCACTAAGAGTTGGACACTTAGTGACTTCACTTTCACTTTTCACTTTCATGCATTGGAGAAGGAAATGGCAACCCACTCCAGTGTTCTTGCCTGGAGAATCCCAGGTACAGGGGAGCCTTGTGGGCTGCCATCTATGGGGTCACATAGAGTCAGACACTACTGAAGTGACTTAGCAGCAGCAGCACATCATTTAAGCTTTACATGGTTATTTGTGGTGGGTGTTCATCATTGGGCTGAGTTTTTTCCTACAGTGAGATTGANTTGTGGGCTGCCATCTATGGGGTCACATAGAGTCAGACACTACTGAAGTGACTTAGCAGCAGCAGCACATCATTTAAGCTTTACATGGTTATTTGTGGTGGGTGTTCATCATTGGGCTGAGTTTTTTCCTACAGTGAGATTGATCCATTATCTCTTAGTGCTGGCATGCAGCGGCCATGTGTCTACCTGGCATTTTATGTTTCTAGTCTGCTATGGACTAGAAGTCAGAGTAACCAACTAGTTAACATCATACATGAGAATGAATGAGACTGAAACCTGGTGGCATGATAAGGGGCAAAGAGTTTGAAGTCTGATAGCTCCAGGTTCGAGTGCTGTAGTTGATTTTATTGACCGATGGCATCATGCGCTAGTTCTTTAATCTCGCCAAGGCTCAGTTTACTCATCTTTAAAATGGGCACAGGAATAGTATCTTCTTCATGGGGTGGGTGTGAGGATCACACAAAGTGTCATAGGCAAGGTGCCCAGCACCCTGAGCTGTTATCAAAGTTGGTGGAAAGAGGAGGGAGTGCCCGATACTGTTCACGCCTCACCTACAGCCCTCAGCATTCACCACCTCTTGAGCAGGAGGGATCCTAGCTTCTAGCTGCAAACATGTGCAACTTTTGGCTGGGGGCCATTGTCGTGTGCTTGGCCAGAGCTCAGAGGAGGATGAAAATGCCCAGAAGTGCTCCTCAGCTCTGCAAGACTGACAATACTGGCTCTGGGGTGGGGGTGAGGGTGGGATGACCCTGAGATGCTCTCTGCTCGAGTTCCCCGGTGGAAGTGAGTTTTGGTGGACCATAGTGGTCACCTGCTTGATCCCTTCCCAGTCTCAATTTCTCACGTTCCCGCAGGCCTTCTTGCTGGGGGCAGGCAGAGGGATCAGTTCCTAAATAAGCTGCAAAGACTTGGACCCTTGTCTCAGGGCCAGACTCTAGAGGAGCCGGGACTAAGCGTTGTTACCCCATTTACTTTGGTCTGTTTGGTTTGCGTGGGAGAGAAAAAGACTCTGTTTTCACACAGGGGTTTGTTGTTTCGATGCTAAGTTGTGTCTGACTCTCTTGTGACCCCATGGACTGTAGCCTGCCAGGCTCCTCTGTCTGTGGGATTTCTCAGGCAAGAATACTGGAGTAGGTTTCCATTTCCTTCTTTGTGAAGGAAAGGCACAAAGGATCTTCCTGACCCAGAGATTGAACCCGTGTCTCCTGCAATGACAGGCAGGTTCTTTACCCCCGAGCCACCTGGGAAGCCCTTTTCACCCAGGCACAGAGTTACAAATCTAACAATGTGGTGTTTTTTTTTTTTGTCGTCTTGTAGGTTTGGCATTTTATTTTTTTTTTTGGACCTTAAAAATTGGAATATAACTGCTTTACAATGTGTTAGTTTCTGCGGTACAGCATCATGATCAGTCATATGTATACATACATCTCCTCCCTCTTGAGCCTCCCTGACACTCTTCCCATCCTGCCCCTCTAGGTCATCATAGAACACCGAGCTGAGCTCCCTACAGCAGCTTCTCGCTGTCTATTTTACACGTGGTAGTCAACATTATCACGGTAGTACACATTATCAATGGGCTTTTAAGATCTCACCTTGCAATCAGAGTATGCATTCTTCAGTTCAACTCCCAAAAGCATGAGAAATGGGTAGTGATTATTTCCAGATTGACAAGGTCTAATCACCAACAAGGTCTAACAAGCACTTGATGAGGGAGGGGTCATCGAGAGGAAGTGACTCTTGCTGACTTGAATTGGAATGGGGCTCCTCACCCCTGCCCTGTCTTTGGACTTTGTCTTCTGCCCACTGTTCTCACAATGGGGGCTGTTTTCAACGTCACAGCCTTGCAAGTCATGCATCATTGAGACCATCTGGACAGTGTANCCCCTGGGATTCTGCAGGCAAGAACACTGGAGTGGATTGCCATTTCCTTCTCCAATGCGTGAAAATGAAAAGTGAAAGTGAAGTCGCTCAGTTGTGTCCGACCCTCAGTGACCCCATGGACTGCAGCCCACCAGGCTCCTCTGTCCATGGGATTTTCCAGGCAAGAGTATTGGAGAGGGTTGCCATTGCTTTCTCTGAAATCAATTAGTGGTTACCAAATGGGAAACGTGGTGGTGAGGGAGAGATTATATTGCATTAGAGTAAGCATATATACACTACTACATATATTAACAAAATAGATAATTAATAAGGACCTACTGTATAGCACAAGGAACTTGACTCAATATTCTGTAATAACCTACATGGAAAAAGAATCTGAAAAAACATAGGTATGTGTTTATGTGTCACTGAGTGACCTTGTTGTACACCTGAAATTAACACAACGTTGTAAATGAAGTATACTCTAATATAAAATAAAAATGAAATTAAAAAAGACAAAATAAAAAGAGCTGTTTGAAATCTCTGTTGACATTTATAAAAATACACCTTTAAAGCATATATAAATATATACATAAAACACATATTTATGTGTGCATACACATGCACAGGGCTTCCCTGGTGGCTCAGATGGTAAAGAATCCACCTGCAGTGCAGAAGGCTCAGGTTCGATCCCTTGGTCCAGAAGATTCCTTGGAGAAGGGAATTGCTCCCAGTTCCAGTATTCTTTCCTGGAGAATTTCATGGACAGAGGAGCCTGGCAAGCTACAGTCTGTGGGGTCACAGAGAGTGGGACATGATTGAGTGACTAATGCACAAACACTAACATGGAAAGGTCTCAAAGATTGTTTTTGCTCCAGAACAGTACAGACTAAGTTTGATTATAGAGGCAACTCTGTAGAGCATTAAGAATACGTAATTTAAAGACAAGCTTAGGTGCATAAGCTGGTCCTTGCCCTGCTCCTGGGTGATCTCAGACAGGTTATTTAATCTCTATAAATCTCAGTTTTCTCACTGGAGTAATAACAGTTTCCTCACTGTCTTGTTGTTAGGATTAATGCTAGCAAAGTAATGCTCAAAATTTTCCATGCCAGGCTTTAGCAATACGTGAACCGTGAACTCTCAGATGTTCAAGCTGGTTTTAGAAAAGGCAGAGGAACCAGAGATCAAATTGCCAACATCTGCTGGATCATGGAAAAAACAACAGAGTTCCAGTAAAACATCTATTTCTGCTTTATTGACTATGCCAAAGCCTTTGACTGTGTGGAGCACAATACACTGTGGAAAATTCTCAAAGAGATGGGAATACCAGACCACCTGACCTGCTTCTTGAGAACCCTATATACAGGTCAGGAAGCAACAGTTAGAACTGGACATGGAACAACAGACTGGTTCCAAATAGGAAAAAGAGTACATCAAGGCTGTATACTGTCACCCTGCTTATTTGACTTCTATGCAGAGTACATCATGAGAAACGCTGGGCTGGAAGAAGCACAGCCTGGAACCAAGATTGCCGGGAGAAATATCAATCACCTCAGATATGCAGATGACACTACCCTTATGGCAGAAAGTGAAGAGGAACTCAAAAGCCTCTTGATGAAAGTGAAAGAGGAGAG
>SJYV01036121.1:33107-137031 GCA_006410875.1 Neotragus pygmaeus | reverse complement strand
AAAAAAAAAAAACAGCCAGCAGTGGTCTGTTGAGGGCTCGCTGTCCACCAAAGGGACTCCATGTGATTTCTCCTTTAAGCCTCATTGTACTTGTAGGGATTCTCTTAATTTTTCCGACTTTACAAATAAAGAGACCGATTTAGAAAGGCTAAGTAACTTGTCTGCAGGTACTCAGCCAGCAGGAGGTATAACATGGTTTCAGGCAGTTGTCTTCCCTTCCCAAAGCTGCTGAGACGAACTAAGTCCAGTTCCAGGCTTCCAGAATGGAACCAAAATGACCACCTCTTAGAAGCCATCCCTCCTCTAAAGATCCTTTATCTTTAGAGAAGCACGGTCTGGACTAATGTCTCTCTGGTTCTAAAACCAGACTCTCTGACATCTCAGTGATAGAGGGGGCCAGCTGTGGTTCATCTTCCCCAAGAGGAGGGGTTGGGCTTGTTACAGATTTTAAGGGTCTTCTTTATCTCTGGGGCCCAGAGACCATGACGTGGTGAGGGAGTTGCCGGTAAAAACACTAAAAGACTAGCGCTGTTTTCTCTTGCTGTTGTTGGCCGTTCCCCTCTGGGGCATCAGTAAAATGGGAGAAACCTTTATTTATAGCGCTGCAGAAAGGACCCTGGAAATAGGATGATGACCTGAAATGCTAACGGGGTGGGTGGGGGGTGGCGCAGACGAACTGCCTACTTCATTTGTGAGTCTGGGGTCCTCAACCTGTCTTTTTCTCACCACATCCCTCCATCCTCTTTCTCTCCCTCCCTGTGGCTCTCGGAGCGTCCCTGTTTGGGATGTCCCTCCAGAAGCTAGGGGTGTGCTCAGGATGCCAGGCAATGGTGTTTGCTTCACCTCAGATCAACTCAGCCTCTCTCCTTGAGCACTTCCTATGCTGGAAGCCTGAGCAGGTGGCAGAGATGCTCGGGTAAGGAAGACCAGGGGGCCTCCAAGGAGCATGCAGCCTGGCAGAGCAGGCACACGACACGCTGCGTTTTGTTATTCCTGCCCCCGCCCCTCACTTTGCAATCAATGGTTTTCAAAGTTTTGCCTCCAAACATTTCCCTTTTATTATCCATCCAGTCTGTAGATGTATGTTTGGCATCTTGTAGGTGCCTGCAGTTATAGTGGTTATTTTTTTTTCTCTTTCATTAGTAAACTTCAGTTTGTGTAATTCCAAACAGACACAGAGTAACTTGGCGCTTTAGCCGATCCAGGTGACTTGCTCGAGGGCCCTGGCTGTGAGGTGGATTTTTGGAATATTGGCAGTAGCTAATAGCTCTTTCTTTATTACCCCGAGGAGTCTGATTTAAGACTCGAGGTTGGGGAGAGCTATGGTGTTTGGAGCAGACTGCTCGGTCTTAGAAAGAGGAATTAATTAGCCCTGGGAGGAATGACAAGGAAGAGACAGGTGCCAAGGAAGGTTGCTTAGAGCTGGCATCTCTCACCTGAGTCTCGAGCAGGCCATGGAAGGTGCAGAGACCCTGGGCCCAAGAACATTCCTACAGACAGGGTCCTGGAGCCAAAGCCTGGAGGCACATTTTGGGTGGAAATAGCTCAGACGGTAAAGAATCAGCCTACGGGGATCAACCCAGGCTTGATTCCTGGGTTGGGAGGATTCCCTGGAGAAGGGAATGGCAACCCACTCCAGTATTCTTGCCTGGAGCATCCCACGGATGGAGGAGCCTGGTGGGCTGCAAAGAGTAGGACATGCATGAGTGACTAACACTAACTAAGCTTGCCACGTGTGGCCTCAATACAAAGTGTGGGTTTCGAGGTTGGGGAGTTGGGTTGTAGGAGGGTCGGGAAATGAGCTTGGCACAAGGACATCTTAGGGACCTGCATGAAGCTTGGATAGTCCCCTGCGGAACGTCCCTGGGGAGCCCTGGGAAGTTTGAAACAAAAAAGCGCCATGAACAGACACGTGCCCACCGTGGAGGGTGCAATAGCTCCCTCGGCACCTAGGCCCCCGTCCTTCTGTTGGCGGCCACGTGCACCTCTGTTGCTGGGCTCCTCTGTGCTTTTGGGGAGCCTGAGGTTTGTTCTGCCTTCTGTGCAGGAACCCACATCCCTGTCTTCTTTGCTTTCCCTGCTCTTTCAGCTGGGCCTTGCGTGGTTGGTGCTCAGGAGAGCTCACCAGGTGACACTTGGTTTGCGAAGATCGTGTTTACAGACCCCTGAGTGTTCGGCATCCATTCAGAGCAAGGCTTTCTGAAGGGCAGCCTGCTGACCACCTGCGCCTGAATTACCTGGGCCCCAGTTCAGGCCTTTGGAGTGGAACCCAACCCTGGAGTGGATCAACACTCCCATCAACCCATGGAGTGTTACATTTTCATCAGGCGATCCCTCTTACACATTTGGAAACTGCTGACGTGCAGTTACAGTGGCTTGAGACCCTCTTGTGGTCTAAGGGTCACCTCTGGTTATTTTCTCCCTTGGCTACATGTGAGACGACCATTCCCAAATCCCTGCATTTAGGCGGGGCCATGGGGAACTTGGGCAGAGTGACAGGCATCACCTTCAGGTTGAGGCAGCATCAGGCCCCTTTGGTGACCTGTCATTGTCCTTCTCTGTTGGCGGCAAGCATGGAGCTCTGTGTTGAGGTGGCAAAGCCCCCAGATGCCAGCTGCTGCTGGAGGTGGACTTGTGGGACAGAAGGAAGCTTTTTTCATTAACTGTGATTTGGGGACTGAGGTAGCTCAGCTGGTAAAGAATCCACCTGCAGTGTGGGTGACCTGGGTTCGATCCCTGGGTTGGGAAGATCCCTTGGAGAATGGAAAGGTTATCCACTCCGCTATTCTGGCCTGGAGAATTCCATGGACTGCATAATCTGTGGGATTGCAAAGAGTCAGACACTACTGACTGACTTTCACTTTAGCTACTGTAACAGAAATCTATTCTATCTAATACACCTGTAATAATTTTGCTCACTCTCTAGAAACAAAGGGTTGTTTGAGGCAAAGTGTAAATGACAAACCATGGGCTTTGGAGTTAGGTAGATCGGGGTTAGGATGGGATTTTGACTCTGCTACCAACTAGCAAATTGCTAACACCTCAGTTTTTTCATGAGTGAAATGGGTTAGTTCCTACTTCACTGGGTTTTCTTAAATCCAGTGCTGTAAGTGCCTACAGTACACTGATAATTAGGTGTCTGCTCCCTACTCTTGTGAATCCCTATGATCTATATGTAGTGTCAAAACCTGGCTGTGTAGTATAATGGTCACAGTTAAGGCCCTTGGCGTTGGGTTACTGGGGCTTGAACCCTGGTTTTGTCACTTAGCTGTGTGAACCTTTTAGCAAAGTGTTTATCCTAGTTCAGTCCATGATTCTCCATCTCTTCTCCATCAACAGCATCCTCGGATGTAAGATTTGTGAGTACTAAATGAGAGAGCCTCAACAAATGGTGGTATGATCTTTATTATCCTTTTATTGAGATGAATCCGTAATGTACACGCTAAGGAAAATGCCATAGGTAGCTAATGATACTCTTATTGCAAATGATTTACTACAAGATTTCTGTAAAATAATAAACTCCTTTATATTTCAAACAATTACTTTTAGCCCCCTAAAGTGAGGTACATAAATTGCCATGAATTCATTCAGTGAGCTGTACCCCCATTAAAGCGTGGGGTGCTGTCTCTCTGATGGTGTCTCAGCTCTGTAGTTTCTCAGCAGAGACAAATCACTGGCCTTTTACAGCAGTGATTCTAGGACTCTGAATCAGAAGTGTTATCAGCGTTCGCTAATATGTAAGGAAAATGCTGTGTTCCCATCATTGACTTTTGAGTCTGTGCTTGTCACACAGAGTTCTGCCAGAAGCCTGCTGCAGACAGTTCTTCAATCAGACACCCCTTGCACCCACCAGCCTCTGCATGCCGGACCAAGTATGCCCAGCATTTCTCCTCCACTGAGGAGGGCATCTGCTCTGTCTTCTGATAAATGGAGCATCCTTAAATTTGAAATATTATTTGCCACTGTAGCATGAGTCGGCTGTACCCAGAATTCTGAGAATTGGTGATGTTTTCCCACAGGGAGATAAATGCTTACAACGCCACAAAAAGAGATCATTAGTTTTATAGCTTTGGGATAAAGTTATCTCAATTAGTTATAAAGATTATATCTTTTATGACCCACACAAGGCTCGTAAAAGCTCCATATCTCTATTTTTCTGTGATAGTGTTTTTAAATATGAAAATTGTCTCAGTAATATTGTTTCTTTAAAAAACATAATCTTGGTGTTCTGCAGATGAATTAGAAACCCCGGTTCACCGTGAGGAAGTAAATTAGTACAGGACTTGGCAGTGCCTGGGATGGATGAGCAGGAAGCCAGGAGGGGCTGGGGCTGTGGAGCCCAAGGACTGCTTCATCACAGGCTTTTAATACGTGACTGTGAAAAATTGTCCCGTCGAGGTGAGGGACGAGTTGCTATTCTGTGTCCACTGAAGACAAAGCAGTGAGAAACGGGGTCAGAAGCTGCAGGAGCATCTAGGTTGGTTTGCAGAAAGGCAACAGTCTGCCAATCAACACTAGACATATCTTTCTCCTTTACCAGAGGGTTTTTAAAACGTGTTTTTTATTGAAGTATCAGTTGGAACCATGTGGAATTGCTGATATTTGACTGTTTTGACCTACAGACTCAGGAATTTCATCTCAGTCCAAACTAAAAATAATATCCACAAAGAAAAGAGCATGATTCTTGATTGTACAGAGCACCCTCCACCCTCACAGCCCCTTCTGCCACCCTGAGGGTCTCCATCATTCTCACTTCTAACAACGTTTGAGTTTTGTGTAAATGGCATCATACACTGTGTATACTGTTTTCTGTAGCTTTTTTGGGGCTTTTTGCTTGGGCATGCTTTGGAGACTTATCCATGTTATGCGTAGTGTTAGTCTGTTAATTCTCATTGTCATTGCATGATGGTACCTTTTTGTTTACTCATTATACGGATATCATTTATGGATATTTGGATTATTTATTATTTTTGGCTATTAAGCATAATGCTGCTATTGTTTTTAATGAACATATCTGTAATTCCCGCGGGCTATATACTGAGGGGTGGAAATGCTCAGAGGATTTGGCTTCTTTTTGTCGGGTCCAGATTCTGAGAGAGAGCACTAGGCTGTATGCTGCTTTAATCTCCATCCGTTGATCAGTGACTTTGTGTAAAGCATGTGGTGAATGGCAGGAGGATGCACAGAGGCTGGGTCCCCACTCAGGGGGACAGCATGGCACCAAAGTCTGCTTGTAGGCATTGGCATTGTATCCTGACTGCCGATGAGAGAGATGCGTCCCGGCTTCGTCATCTGTAAAGTGGGGACAAGGTATCACTGCTGAGGAGGCTTAAAGGTGAAGGGAAGTGATGTTGTGACACACTGTAAGTGTTAAAGCCAGGCTCCTTTCCTTCCTCCGCCTCTCTTCCCTCCAATGGGGAGGTCGAGATTCAGTTCAGTCGCTCAGATGTGTCCAACTCTTTGCGACCCCATGGACTGCAGCATACCAGCCTTCCCTGTCCATCACCAACTCCCCAAACTTGCTCAAACTCATGTCCATCGAGTCGGTGATGCCATCCAACCATCTCATTCTCTGTCACCCCCTTCTCCTTCTGCCTTTGATCTTTCCCAGAATCAGGGTCTTTTCCAATGACTTAGTTCTTCACATCAGGTAGCCGAAATATTGGAGTCTCAGCTTCAGCATCAGTCCTTCCAATGAATATTCAGGACTGATTTCCTTTAGGATTGACNGCCTTTGATCTTTCCCAGAATCAGGGTCTTTTCCAATGACTTAGTTCTTCACATCAGGTAGCCGAAATATTGGAGTCTCAGCTTCAGCATCAGTCCTTCCAATGAATATTCAGGACTGATTTCCTTTAGGATTGACTGGATGGATCCCCTTGCAGTCCAAGGGACTCTCAAGTCTTCTTCAACATCACGGTTTAAAAGTATCCATTCTTCAGTGCTCACCTTTCTTTATGATCCAACTGTCACATCCATGCATGACTACTATAAAAACCATAGCTTTGACTAGATGGATGTTTGTTGGCAAAGTAATGTCTCTACTTTTTAATATGCTAGTGTCTAGGTTGGTCATAGCTTTTCTTCCATGAACAGTATGAAAAGGGGGAGGTCAAGATAGAGGTAAATAAAAGATACCTAATGTCACAAACAGGGAGATCAAACCAGTCAATCCTAAAGGAAATCAATCCTGAGTAGTCACTGGCAGGACTGATGCTGAAGCTGAAGCTCTGATATGTTGGCCACCTGATGCAAAGAAATGACTCATTGGAAAACACTCTGATGCTGTAAAAGATTGAGGGCAGGAGGAGAAGGGGGTGGGAGAGGATGAGATAGTTAGCATCAGTGAGCACAAACTCCGGGAGATGGTGAAGGACAAGAAAGCCTGGTGTGCTGCAGTCCACAGGGTCACAGAGTCAGACAGGACTGAATAACTGAACAACAAGAACAGTGTTGCAATGTAATACTGATAATGAGTGCAGCACTCAGTGCCACAGCAGAGATGAACCTGGAACTGCTATCTGGGAAGTCTGAGGATGGTGTTCTGAATAATTGTCCAAGAAGTCATGGAGAAAAAGGTGAGGCTTATATGCATGTATAGGGGCTTCCCTGGTGGCTCAGTCGGTAAAGAATCGGCCTGCAATGCAGGAAACTGCTTATGTGTATGTGTGGGTACCCTTCAATTGACCTGTCTCTCCATCTTGGTTACAGGAAACAAGTTTTAATACTAACCATGTGGCATGTTCATACTAGGCATTTGTCACATTCTAGATGACCTAATCTTTTCAATCCTTTACTCTAGGAGGTGATACTGTTGTCCTAATTTACAGAGTTTTCAGTTCAGTTCGGTTCAGTCGCTCAGTCATGTCCGACTCTTTGCGACCCCATGAATCACAGCACGCCNGTGTGTCTGCCCTCTGACAACACCTACCTTCTGACTTGGGTTTCTCTTACCTTGGACGTGGGGCATCTCTTCACGGCTGCTCCAGCAAAGCACAGCCGTGGCTCCTTACCTTGGACGAGGGGTTTCTCCTCATGGCTGCCCCTTCTGACCTTGAATGTGGAGTAGCTCCTTTCGTCCCTTCTGTGCCCACACAGCCGCCATTCCTTGGACCTCCTTCAAAAGGTCCCATGCAAGCAATGCTACACTCGGTGCTCCCAACCCTGCAGCAGACCACTACCAACCCCCTCCGCCAGAGACACCTGGACATTCATGGGCAAGTCTGGGTCAATCTCTCATAAGGGTTGTAGACATAAAAATGATGTACAACTTGAGAAATGTGAGTTAAGTTTTATCTGGGGCAAAATGAGCACTGCAGCCCAAGAGGCAGCATTTCAGGTAGCTCCGAGAGACGGCTCCAAAGTGGCAGTGGGGAAAAGTCAATATAAAAGGTGTTGGTGAAGGCGGGAATCAATACCATGAAGCGTCATTTTACAAAAGATTTCTGTTAGTCATGAGGGTCTGATGTCACCATGAAAAGATTCAGTGCTTCTTAAGATATGAGAACATGCAAGGATTGAGATAATAAAATCTATTCCTAAAAACATCCAACTATCTAAAGATCTGCCCACCAGATTCCCTGGAGCACAGAGTGACTCCCTCCACCCTGAACTCCCTCAGAGATTGTTGAAGGTCAGCAGCTATAGCAGCATGGGGTTCAATCTCCATAAGCAGATGGCAAACACCTTTGCTGTTCAGTCATTGGCAATGCCCTTGGTAAGTGCCAGTTTGTAGTTGAAAGATCACTGGTTCTTTCTCCTGAGTCCTGGTTCTCACAACGTTCTGTTTGTGCCTTCCAAGTGTCTGTTTCCCAATCCTGTGTAAGTTCTGGTGGCTCTATGGTGGGTTAATGGTGACCTCCTCTGAGAGGGCTTATGTCATACCCAGGTCTGCTGCATCCAGAACCCCTGACCCTGTGGCAGTCCACTGCTAACCCGTGCCTCCTCAGGAGACACTCAAACACAGTTCTGTCTCAGTCGCTTTGAGGTCTTTGGTTCCTGGTGCTCACAAGGTTTGTTTGAGCCCTCTGAGTGTCTCTGGCAGTACGGGCAATGAATTTGATAGACAGAGAGCCTGAAGAACTATGGAAGGAGGTTTCTGACACTGTACAGGAGACAGGGATCAAGACCATTGTCAAGAAAAAGGAATGCAAAAGGCAAAACGGTTATCTGAGGTAGTCTTACAAATAGCTGTGAAAAGAAGAGAAGTAAAAGGCAAAGGAGAAAATGAAAGATACACCATTTGAATGCAGAGTTTCAAAAAATAACAAGGAGAGATAAGAAAGCCTTCTTCAGTGATCAATTCAAAGAAATAGAGGGAAACAATAGAATGGGAAAGACTAGAGATCNCACCTTGTCACACAGCCCCAGATCCTGCGGAGAGGAGCTGGTAGGATGTTTGCTGTGCTTGGTGGTGGTGAGATTTGGAGCCCGAGCTTGGCTCAGCTGAGGCCTTTGGAATCACTGGGCTCAAGGCTGACTCTGAGCAGTCACCCCAATACCCTCCAAGTACTCTGGCTATGGTGTGGCTGGTGCAGCCTCTGTTGGCTTTATGTCCCCCCTCCCCCTTCAGTACCTGGGGGTGGGATGGTGCTGCCCTCCTGCCAGCTGATCTGCTTCATCAAACCCCGTGCCTGGGAAACCCCAGGCTAGCTGAGGAGTTTCCAGGAGGACTTAGCCTCCCCATCTCCTTGCTTCACCTGAAGTGGTCAGTGGGAAGGAGGAAGTAGACACTAGCAGAGAGAGGGTCCTGATGCTCAACCTTCCTTCCCTGTTTCCTGCAGAGGGCAGGAGGCATGGCCAAACTGTCCTCCACTGGTCCCTGAGAGGTGGACAGCATGCTGGGTCAGTGGAGGGATTGGGTCCCCCCCTGGGTCTATCATTTCCTAGTGAGCGGGGGTGTCCTTCATTGAAAGATTTGCCTGTGGGTCTCATTTTCCTCGAAAGTGATCTACACAGATAGCTGGTGGGTGTTCCCAGAGATCTGGGGCCCTGTTTAGAACTGGGCTTCCATTCCGATTGCCCCAGACTCTCAGGGACCAGAAGGGTGGCTGGGAGAGGAAAAGGAGGGTGTGATGGAGGATCAGGGCTCCTACCTGAGTTTGTTGGGGGTGAAAAGTGTATGTGGAAATCCCAAAGACCGGACGTGGAGTTGGGGGGAACCTGCCTGGGGACAAGGGTGTGGTGTCTTTCCTAAGAGCTCTGTTCTGACAGGCTGTGAAGACTAAAGCAGGATCCTGGAGCCATGGAAGGCTCACACTTGGCATCACAGGAGGCACAGACTGAATCTGGCAGAGAACACGACACCGCATCCAGAGAGGATGGACGAGGGGACTTCAGTCTGAAGTCTGAGCAAAAGCAAAGGCTCAGAGGCAGGACAGCATAGGGTGGGAGTCAGGGTTTCCAGTCACCCAGTAACCGTGTGTATTGCTAGTTAGTTTCTATTGTAATCATCTCCCCTTCCTCCTTTTACTTGCGAAAAGGGTACAGCTTGACCAAGGTGCCTCTGGGGCAATATCTGGGCTGCGTAACTAAGTTTCACAAAGCCCAACTTTCTTTCCTTCTCCAAGACTGAGTGGGAAACCAGCACCATCCATCCAAGGAGGCCTGGCCAAGTCCTTAAGGATCTCCCAGGGCAACTGAGTCCATGAGCCACTGCGGGCCTCTCGGGCACATGGTGCTTCCCTGCTGGTGATGGATTCGAATGGGCTTCATGGTCTCAGAACTCTTCTCTCCCTTGGGCACTTTCTTTTTCCCAGCTGTTCTTTCTTGTCCTCCCAGTGGGCCCTGCTCCCCCATCCCCACCGGTGTTCAACCAGAGCACTGAGCAGGGAGTCTCTGAGGTCAAATCAGAAGGGATGTCCTGAAGTCTCTGTGAGCCAAGAGAAGTTTCCTTGTGTCACTGCAGGTCAGGGAGGCTTCTCAAGTTGGAAGACAGGTCAAACAGAGGTATCAGGTGCAGAGATGGGAGGAGAGCAGGAGGCTCTGAGTGGCTTGTGGTTGGGGTGGATGGGGCACCCTGACACCTGAGAACCTCAGGGCTGGGGTGTGGACAATGATGAGGATTAATATCCAGACCGTGGTGCCCCTGCCTCAAAGCAGCTGGTCAGTGGCCACATCAGTGGCTGGCAGGAGCCCTAGGTGATGCTGTGGAGGGTGGACAGTAGTTAGGGAAGAGCCTGGAACTCAAAGAAGTTAAACTGTGGGGCTTGTGGCTTCACTGAGATGAAAGGAGATGGGGGGAGGAGCTGGGCAGGAGTGGAGGGCGGTCAGAGGGGATGTAGACACTGTGTTTGCCTTCCCTTTTGGAGGCCACAACCCACCTGAGCAAGCCTTCCTGTGACTTCCCATGTGCCCCAGAGAGGCCAAGGTATTCAGAGAGATGGAGAAACCATTTCTTCACCTTGCACAGGGGCCTCCCTGCCCCCTGTCCAGAAAACCCATGAGGCAACAGCAAGGAGTGTGGCAAGACCAGCTCACACCCTGGGAGGAGGGCAGGGATGGGGAGGGTTCCTTGCATCAGGCTCAGATTGAGTATATAAGAAGCATCCCTCAGGTGGAAGGAGGCCAACTGGGAACCATGGAGACCCAGAGGGCCAGCCTCTCGCTGGGGCGCTGGTCACGGTGGCTCCTGCTGCTGGGACTAGTGCTGCCCTCGGCCAGCGCCCAGGCCCTCAGCTACAGGGAGGCCGCGCCTCGTGCTGTGGATCAGCTCAATGAGCAGTCCTCAGAAGCTAATCTCTACCGCCTCCTGGAGCTAGACTCGCCTCCCAAGGACGTGAGTTGGGGAGGGGGCTGAGCCATCTCCCCCAAGCCTTGGCCACACTGTCGCCCCTTCGCTCAGGCTGGTCCCCCTGTCAGGAAGGCACTTTTCCCTCTAGGCGGGCTCCCACCTCTTCCAGGAGACCTTCCCAGACCTGGCTCATCTCCCAGCACCAGGCTTCCTGCCTTAGCATCTCTGCTGTGGGCTCAGGCGCCCCGCACACCTGGCTCAGGCTCCCTGGACTTCTGGGAGCTCCAGGGATGGAGGGGTCACAGGCTCTGTGAGGTGCCTTCCCGGCTAATGTCCCCCTGCACCTCGGGGTCTCCCCGCCAGGAGGGCCTCTGTCAGCCTGCAGGCTCCGGTGACAAGGGCTCCCCCTGCAGGCGGCCCTGGCCGCCCTCAGCCCCTCTGAGGGGAGGCGCTGCCGGCAGCGCTGCTGTGAGGGCCGCTGCTGCTCTCTGTGTGCCCGTGAGGCCGGGCACGGGCTCTGTGCCCTCCCCTGTGCTCCCAGCACCAAGCCCAGGGCCGGACACACAGGGGGCTGGAGAGGCTGCCGTCCGGGTGGGGGACAGGGAGACAGATCAGAGAAGGAAACATGAGCCGAGCCCACTCTCCCCACTTTGATCTTGACCAGGTGGAGGACCAGGGAGCTCAAAAGCCTGTGAGCTTCAGGGTGAAGGAGTCTGTGTGCCCCAGGCCGAGCCAGCAGCCCGTGGAGCAGTGTGACTTCAAGGAGAATGGGGTGAGCCGGGGGGCGGGGACTGAGGGCTGGAATCAGTGCTTCTCAGGGAGCTGAACAGGGAACTTCAGGAAGGCTTCCAGCATCAAGGGGGTGAGGTGAGCCTGGGAGGTTATGGCCTGGATGTTCCAGTTTGACCTTGAGTTCCCCTTGCAGCTGGTGAAACAGTGTGTGGGGACAGTCAGCCTGGACCCGTCTGATGACCAGTTTGACCTAAACTGTAATGAGGTGAGTGGCCCCTTCTGGTTTTGGAGGATTCTAGGAGGTAGAGTGTGGAGCATGCTTTGGACCAATAACCTGCTGCCCCATCCAGGGTAGAGAAAGGCCCTCCTACCTGGACTCCTCCCTCCCCCAGGTCCCAGGTCTCCAGCCCTGGCTCTGCATCCCTTAGAGCAGTGGTTCTGTAATGCGGTCCCCACCTGGGGACTGACATGAGACAGATTCTCATGTCTGAGAGCTCCTGAATCTGACTCTGGGGTGGNGGCCAAAGTACTGGAGTTTCAGCTTTAGCATCATTCCTTCCAAAGGAATTCCAGGGCTGATCTCCTTCAGAATGGACTGGTTGGATCTCCTTGCAGTCCAAGGGACACTCAAGAGTCTTCTCCAGCACCACAGTTCAAAAGCATCAATTCTTTGGCACTCAGCTTTCTTCAGCATATAGATTAGCACAAGCTTTTTATGGGCTCCGATGAACAAGTGTAGCCATTGAACTTAGTTTTGTACATAATGTAGATAACCATTTATTAGCTTGGAAGATATCCATAAGCTGTTGTTAAGTGATAAAAAGCAGGTTACATAAGTGTATAAAGCTACTGTAATGTGGTAATAGAATAAAATCAATTTGTATCTATGTCTGTAAGAAAATAGATATAAAGATAAACAACAAAATCTTAATGGTGGTTATTTCAGGCTGATGGGATTATATAATATTTGCTTTTTTTTCATTATACCACTTATTGTGTAATTATTTTACAGTAAACATTTATTACTTTCATACATAATTAGAAATTGACTTAGATGTTTCCTGTTACAGGGGAAAAAAGAAGCTAATGAAATATCCATAGACAGGGCACTGGATGATTCTTTTCTGATTGCTTTCGAAATACCTGAAGTGGGAATGTGTCAAAAATCAACCTTACTATATTTCATGTCAAATAAAATGTTTAAAGGAAAATCAGAAAGTAAGGATTAACACACAGGATGTGTGAAGTCATGGTAAAACAGATATGATTAGATGCTATATGTGGAATTATAAATGGACATAAGCCTTTTGAAGAGTAACATCGCAGTGCATAGACAGCCATAAAAATTATTCCTGTTCTTTGACTTAGAATGCTTTAAAAATACGTTGAAACACTGATATAAAAGATACAAAATCTTCATATATAAAGATGTTCATTGCTGTGCTCCAATGCCAAGCAAATACACTTTTCAAATAAAAATAAATTGAAGTTCAGATGGTCAAAAAAATTTCAAATGGTCAACGTTTGAAGAAAAGTTGTAGAAGTTATGAAGAAGAAATACTATGTAGCTATTAAAGTAACCTTTTTGAAAATCATGAAGAAACAGGGTAAAATTTTATTGAGTAATTGTTAAGGAAAACACTACACAAAAAATATATATATTTCCAGACTATTGGAAATAGGTCTAATTGGGACAAATGTTAGAAAAGATTACAAAAAATGAATATGATGGGAATGAATATTCCCCTTCACTTGAACATTATTTTTAAAATTAAAACAAGACAAAAGGTGTAAGTTTCCCAGAACTCCTGCACTTCTGCCAACTACACTCCCTTCCCTTTTTAAAGTTAAACCTTTAAACAAACATTTATATAATAAGAAAGAAAATGCATTTCATCTATAGCTTAGTTTTTGCAACAATGTAGCTTGGCGGTGTTTTCTATCTTCATAGATCTACTTGGTTCCTTTTGCTGGCTGTGTAGTGTTCTGTGGTGTTAACCTATTCACAGGATTTTAAGAGTATTTTCATCTTTTGTTAGACAACATTGCAGTTGTGCATATACTTTGATGTACCTATTAAATTACTGCTGTGATAAACCCAATAAATGAAATCTCTGGGCCAAAGGCCATATGTATTTTAAATTCTGATGGGTACTACCAAAGGTGAAAGTGGAAGTCGCTTAGTGGTGTCTGACTCTTAGTGACCCCATGGGCTGTCCATGGAATTCTCTAGGCCAGAATACTAGAATGGGTAGCTGTTCCCTTCTCCAGGGGATGTTCCCAATCCAGGGATCGAACCCAGGTCTCCCACACTGCAAGGGGGAATCTTTACCAACTGAGTTATCAAGGAAGCCCTGCTGCTGCTGCTGCTAAGTCACTTCAGTCATGTCCAACTCTGTACGACCCCATAGATGGCAGCCCACCAGGCTCCTCCGTCCCTGGGACTCTCCAGGCAAGAACACTGGAGTGGGTTGCCATTTCCTGCTCCAATGCATGAAAAAGTGAAAAGTGAAAGTGAAGTTGCTCAGTCGTGTCTGACTCTTAGCGATACCATGTACTGCAGCCTACCAGCTCCTCTGCCCATGGGATTTTCCAGGCAAGAGTACTGGAGTGGGTCGCCAGTGCCCTCTCCTGGGTATTACCAAATTGCTACCCAAATGGCTTATACCTACTTACATTCTACCAATAGTTCAGAGGTATCTGGGTATTTTTTTTTAGGATCTTTGCCAATGCTAGATGTTATTAACATTTTATATTTATACCATGAGAGGGAATATATCATTTGCATCTTTTCGCTCCTGTATTGGAAATTTATATTTTTAACTAAAATATCTGCCATTTTCCTTTATTCATGCTTTTATTGAATCTTCACATTTATCTTCCTGATATGTAGGAGTATTTTATTCTTAATAGCTATTGACCTTTTATTTCATAAGTTGAAAACCTTTTACACGTGTATGATTGACTTTTAAGTTTCTTTGCACTATTATTGTGCACAATTCAATGATATAGTTAAATCTATCAGTCTTTTCCTTTGTGGTTTCAGAGTTTCTGTCCTATTTAGAAAGGTGGCTCAGCTGGTAAAGAATCTGCCTGCAGTTGGGGATTCCTAGGTTCAGTCCCTGGGTTGGGAAGATCCTCTGGAGAAAGGAAATGCTACCTGCTCTGGTTTTCTGGCCTAGAGAATTCCATGGACTGTATAGCCTGTGGGGTCGCTACGAGTCGGACCCGACTAAGCGACTTTCATTTTCAGTTTCACTTTGTCAGCTAAAACAGAAACATTTTTCTGTATTGCCTAGTATTTTATACTTTCCTTCTTTAATTTTAATTCTCTATGAGAATTTTAATTCTGTATGAGATTTCACTTAATTTTAATTCTGTATGAGAATTTTTTAAACGTATGGAGTGAAGTGGAGGATTTAACATTTTTCTTACATGTGGTTTGTCAGTTACAAAACAGACATTGTTTTCTCAGTGACTTCTTTCAGTCAGTTCAGTTCAGTCGCTCAGTCGTGTCCGACTCTTTGCGACCCCATGAATGGCAGCATGCCAAGCCTCCCTGTTCATCACCATCTCTCGGAGTTCAATCAGACTCACATCCATCGAGTCCGTGATGCCATCCAGCCATCTCATCCTCTCCCACCCCCTTCTCCTCCTGCCCTCAATCTTTTACAGCATCAGAGTCTTTTCCAATGAGTCAACTCTTTGCATGAGGTGGCCAAAGTACTGGAGTTTCAGCTTTAGCATCATTCCTTCCAAAGGAATTCCAGGGCTGATCTCCTTCAGAATGGACTGGTTGGATCTCCTTGCAGTCCAAGGGACACTCAAGAGTCTTCTCCAGCACCACAGTTCAAAAGCATCAATTCTTTGGCACTCAGCTTTCTTCAGCATATAGATTAGCACAAGCTTTTTATGGGCTCCGATGAACAAGTGTAGCCATTGAACTTAGTTTTGTACATAATGTAGATAACCATTTATTAGCTTGGAAGATATCCATAAGCTGTTGTTAAGTGATAAAAAGCAGGTTACATAAGTGTATAAAGCTACTGTAATGTGGTAATAGAATAAAATCAATTTGTATCTATGTCTGTAAGAAAATAGATATAAAGATAAACAACAAAATCTTAATGGTGGTTATTTCAGGCTGATGGGATTATATAATATTTGCTTTTTTTTCATTATACCACTTATTGTGTAATTATTTTACAGTAAACATTTATTACTTTCATACATAATTAGAAATTGACTTAGATGTTTCCTGTTACAGGGGAAAAAAGAAGCTAATGAAATATCCATAGACAGGGCACTGGATGATTCTTTTCTGATTGCTTTAGAAATACCTGAAGTGGGAATGTGTCAAAAATCAACCTTACTATATTTCATGTCAAATAAAATGTTTAAAGGAAAATCAGAAAGTAAGGATTAACACACAGGATGTGTGAAGTCATGGTAAAACAGATATGATTAGATGCTATATGTGGAATTATAAATGGACATAAGCCTTTTGAAGAGTAACATCGCAGTGCATAGACAGCCATAAAAATTATTCCTGTTCTTTGACTTAGAATGCTTTAAAAATACGTTGAAACACTGATATAAAAGATACAAAATCTTCATATATAAAGATGTTCATTGCTGTGCTCCAATGCCAAGCAAATACACTTTTCAAATAAAAATAAATTGAAGTTCAGATGGTCAAAAAAATTTCAAATGGTCAACGTTTGAAGAAAAGTTGTAGAAGTTATGAAGAAGAAATACTATGTAGCTATTAAAGTAACCTTTTTGAAAATCATGAAGAAACAGGGTAAAATTTTATTGAGTAATTGTTAAGGAAAACACTACACAAAAAATATATATATTTCCAGACTATTGGAAATAGGTCTAATTGGGACAAATGTTAGAAAAGATTACAAAAAATGAATATGATGGGAATGAATATTCCCCTTCACTTGAACATTATTTTTAAAATTAAAACAAGACAAAAGGTGTAAGTTTCCCAGAACTCCTGCACTTCTGCCAACTACACTCCCTTCCCTTTTTAAAGTTAAACCTTTAAACAAACATTTATATAATAAGAAAGAAAATGCATTTCATCTATAGCTTAGTTTTTGCAACAATGTAGCTTGGCGGTGTTTTCTATCTTCATAGATCTACTTGGTTCCTTTTGCTGGCTGTGTAGTGTTCTGTGGTGTTAACCTATTCACAGGATTTTAAGAGTATTTTCATCTTTTGTTAGACAACATTGCAGTTGTGCATATACTTTGATGTACCTATTAAATTACTGCTGTGATAAACCCAATAAATGAAATCTCTGGGCCAAAGGCCATATGTATTTTAAATTCTGATGGGTACTACCAAAGGTGAAAGTGGAAGTCGCTTAGTGGTGTCTGACTCTTAGTGACCCCATGGGCTGTCCATGGAATTCTCTAGGCCAGAATACTAGAATGGGTAGCTGTTCCCTTCTCCAGGGGATGTTCCCAATCCAGGGATCGAACCCAGGTCTCCCACACTGCAAGGGGGAATCTTTACCAACTGAGTTATCAAGGAAGCCCTGCTGCTGCTGCTGCTAAGTCACTTCAGTCATGTCCAACTCTGTACGACCCCATAGATGGCAGCCCACCAGGCTCCTCCGTCCCTGGGACTCTCCAGGCAAGAACACTGGAGTGGGTTGCCATTTCCTGCTCCAATGCATGAAAAAGTGAAAAGTGAAAGTGAAGTTGCTCAGTCGTGTCTGACTCTTAGCGATACCATGTACTGCAGCCTACCAGCTCCTCTGCCCATGGGATTTTCCAGGCAAGAGTACTGGAGTGGGTCGCCAGTGCCCTCTCCTGGGTATTACCAAATTGCTACCCAAATGGCTTATACCTACTTACATTCTACCAATAGTTCAGAGGTATCTGGGTATTTTTTTTTAGGATCTTTGCCAATGCTAGATGTTATTAACATTTTATATTTATACCATGAGAGGGAATATATCATTTGCATCTTTTCGCTCCTGTATTGGAAATTTATATTTTTAACTAAAATATCTGCCATTTTCCTTTATTCATGCTTTTATTGAATCTTCACATTTATCTTCCTGATATGTAGGAGTATTTTATTCTTAATAGCTATTGACCTTTTATTTCATAAGTTGAAAACCTTTTACACGTGTATGATTGACTTTTAAGTTTCTTTGCACTATTATTGTGCACAATTCAATGATATAGTTAAATCTATCAGTCTTTTCCTTTGTGGTTTCAGAGTTTCTGTCCTATTTAGAAAGGTGGCTCAGCTGGTAAAGAATCTGCCTGCAGTTGGGGATTCCTAGGTTCAGTCCCTGGGTTGGGAAGATCCTCTGGAGAAAGGAAATGCTACCTGCTCTGGTTTTCTGGCCTAGAGAATTCCATGGACTGTATAGCCTGTGGGGTCGCTACGAGTCGGACCCGACTAAGCGACTTTCATTTTCAGTTTCACTTTGTCAGCTAAAACAGAAACATTTTTCTGTATTGCCTAGTATTTTATACTTTCCTTCTTTAATTTTAATTCTCTATGAGAATTTTAATTCTGTATGAGATTTCACTTAATTTTAATTCTGTATGAGAATTTTTTAAACGTATGGAGTGAAGTGGAGGATTTAACATTTTTCTTACATGTGGTTTGTCAGTTACAAAACAGACATTGTTTTCTCAGTGACTTCTTTCAGTCAGTTCAGTTCAGTCGCTCAGTCGTGTCCGACTCTTTGCGACCCCATGAATGGCAGCATGCCAAGCCTCCCTGTTCATCACCATCTCTCGGAGTTCAATCAGACTCACATCCATCGAGTCCGTGATGCCATCCAGCCATCTCATCCTCTCCCACCCCCTTCTCCTCCTGCCCTCAATCTTTTACAGCATCAGAGTCTTTTCCAATGAGTCAACTCTTTGCATGAGGTGGCCAAAGTACTGGAGTTTCAGCTTTAGCATCATTCCTTCCAAAGAAATCCCAGGGTTGATCTCCTTCAGAATGGACTGGTTGGATCTCCTTGCAGTCGAAGGGACTCTCAAGAGTCTTCTCCAACACCACAGTTCAAAAGCATCAATTCTTCAGTGCTCAGCCTTCTTCACAGTCCAACTCTCACCTCCATACATTATCACGTAACAAACTTCCGTATGTCCATAGATTGCAAGTGAATTCTATTGTAATTATTTGTTTGCCTGGTTGTGGCTCAATATAACATTTCAATTATTGTAACTTTATAGTTTATTGAGATATCTGAAGGGAAATGGCCCCTTCTTCCTGAGAAGGTTTAGATTGCAGGATCTAGAACCAGGATGTCTGGGGCTCAAAACACTAATCTGCTGTTGACTAATTATGTGAACTTGGGTGGTTTGTTTCATCTCTCTGTGTTTCAGCTTCTTAGCCTTAAATATGGATATAATTACAGTCTTTGGAGAGGGAAATGGCAACCCACTCCAGAATTCTTGCCTGGAGAACCTCATGGACAGAGGAGCCTGGAGGGTCCCTGGGGTCACAAAGAACAACCACAGTGCTAAAATAGTGTCATTGAGTTGAGATCAGAGACTGACTTGTGTGATTTCTAGTTTTTTAAAAAAAATTTGTTATGATTCTGTGTATGGTCACATACATAGTCAATTTTAAAATTTACCTACAGTGTAAGTTTTTGTAAATTTACATAGTTTGAACATAATGAATAGTTTCTGTTTGGTAGATATAAAGCTCTAAATATATTAAAAGCAAGTTAGCTGTGCTGTTCAAATCCTCACATTTTCACTCTTTTAAATTTGTTCTTTTAAATGTGAAGATATGCTCCCTATGTCAAACTGGGGTAATTAAAGCGTTCACATTTTTTGAGATAACTAATATTTATTTTGTATTGTTGCCAACTTATTCTGTTTTCTTTAAGTGGTGCTCATTTTTGTGTTTTTGCCCCCCCTTTTGTTTCTTGCTTTGCTGAACAGTTCAAGTTTTCATTGCTACCTCCCTTTTTTTCCTTTAGTGATTTGTAACTGAAATTACTATGTCCATTTCTAGGTGGTGTTCTTAAATTATCTTTCATTCTGATGAAATTGAACATCTTATCAGTATGAAGTTTCAATCTTTGTTTTAATGTTCTTTATCTTAAATTCTACTTTATTTACTTTTAATATGTAGCTGCATTATCTTTCTTGAGATTAATGTCTTCACAGAATGTACTTTTCAGTCTTTTTCTTTTCAACCTATCTGTATTTTTATGTTTAATGTATAAAACTATGACTCTTTAAAACTCAGCAGCTTTTAGTTGTGCCTTTTAATTTTATCCAGTCTGACCAGTCTCTGCCATTTAGTTGGAATGGTTAAGCCATTTACAGTTAATGCAGTGGGTATGGTTGGGTTGAAGCCTACCACCTTATTTGATTTTTACTTTTTAAAAAAAATCTATTCTTGTTTCTCTTTTTCTGTCTTCTTTTAGGCTAATCAAATACTTGTTAGTATTCCACTTTATCTCCTTTATTGTATTTTAATTATACCTCTTTTAAAAATTCATATGATTTTCTATGCATTACAATATGCATTTTTTTACTTGTCATTGTTAAGTCAATATTGTACCACTTTATGTACAGTGTAAGAATCTTTAAAAGACATGTTTTTCTTATGCCTGTGGTACATTGTCTTAGATTTCACTTTTATGTGTAAGCCCCATAAAACATTTACATTATTCTGTTTTAGCAATTAATACATTTTTACAGAAATTAAAATTTAAATATATGTTTACCCACACATCTACCATTTCTAGTACTCTTTATTACTTCTTGCATATCTGATTTTCCCTTTAGGATGCTATCCCTTCAGCCTAGATAACTTCCTTTAGCATTTCTTGTAGGGCAGGTTTGCCAGGAATGAATTCTTTTGGCTTTTGCCTTATTGGATTTGTCTTTATTTTGCCTTAACTTCGGAAAGACATTTTTGTTTGTTATAGAATTTTAGATCGATGATTTTCTTTCAGCACTTTAGAGATGGCTTTGAATCGTCTTGAAGATTTTAATGTTTTGATGAGAAGTCAGCTGTCACTGTTACTCTCACTCTTCTGAATGCCGCATGTTTTCCGGTTGGCTGATTTTAAAACTTTATTTTCATTTTTGGTTGTCAGCAATTTGTCTATGATATGTCTCATTTGGTCTCATTTGTTTTTTTTTTTTTTACAGCTGAAGAAGACAGATATTTTATTAGATAGACAGTAGATAGCACACTCCTAAGACAAGGGAGCAGGCCAAACCCAGAGGAGTGGCACATTTGTATTTTTGCTGCTTAGGTTCATAGCGATTTTTGGAGCAATGGTTTGATGTCTTTCATCAATTAGTTATTCTCAAGACATTATTTTTTCAAATATTTATTTAGCCCCAGTCTGTCTGTCTCTCCTCTCCTTCTGGTTCTTCAATTATATATATATATCAGACAGTTTTTAAAAATTATTATTATTCCCCAGGCCTTGAGTAGTTCTTTCTGTTTTTCTTTTTTTTTTAATTTCCCTCTCTGTGACTTAGTTTAAGATAATATCTATTGACTTTTCTTCAAATTCACTAATTCTTTATTCTTCTGTATCTATTTTTTTTATAAGCCCATGCAACAGATGTTTTATTTCAAATGCTTATTTTTTCAGTTATATATTGCTAATTTCCTTTTGATTCTTTTTTATAGAGTTTTAGTTTCTTTGTGATATTTTCCACTGGTTCACCTATTCTTGTCATCTTTCCCTAGAATTAAACATATTTTACAGTAGAAAGTCCTTTTCTGCTATTTCCATTGTTAGGATGATCCATGGTTTTGTTTTTTCTCTGAATTATGGATCATGTTTTCCTGTTTCTTTGCTTATGTCATAATTTTTAATTGCATGTTGGATATTATAAGACACTTGACTTTTACTTTACTAAAAGGTTGAGTTTTAAGCCTGTAGGCAGTTAATTTACTGTGGAGTCACCTTAATCATTGAAGCCTTGGTTCTAGGCCGTGTTTGGATAAGTCTGTGTTGGTTTTGCTTTAGATACTAGGGTGTGTCCTTAAGTTCCAGGATGTGTTTCTTACTCCTGTGGTTTGAGCCTTTTGAGGTTTCAGTTGAAAGTGTAACTGGGGAAGTTTCAACTCCAAACCCTCTCTCTCTCTCTCTCTGTGTTTTTTTTTTTTTTTTTCCCAGTACAAACACATATATTAATAATGTCAAATGACCACAGAAACTCATGATTGCCCACATTGTGAGAGAGAAGACTTAATAAGACCGAACGTTTAATGGAGATGGTGGCATTTCCTTATTATTTAAGCAATTATATATTTTGCAGAAGAAGAATACACATTCCCAACTATATTTACAATTTAGCTAATTAAAACTGCCCAGATTGGGATTTCTGGATGTTCTATGCCTAGAAATGTGGTCACTAACAGGTGTACCCAAATAATACCACTAGGAAGTATTGTTGCTATAGCCTGTTGCCAAATACTAATTTCCACAACCACAGAAAATTTGAAAACTTAGTTAAACCCTAAACTACAGTTGCTAAAATAAATATTGCATAGGTATTTTCAATTAAATTTAAGTTTTTATGGGGCAAATCTTAATAAACCTAAGGTAGCAAGCTTAGTTCTTCTGTGGCCAAAGGCCAATGTTTATAGGCTTATTAAACAACCAGTTTTGCCTGAGACAACTCATTGCTAAAAATTTGAATTACCCCAGAACACAAAGTAAACATTATATTGAGTTTGATCCCCTGGTTAACTAGGTGGTGGTTGTTTAGTCGCTAAGTCATGTCTGACTCTTTTGAAACCCCAGTGACTGTAGCCTGCCAGGCTCCTCTGTCCATGAGATTTCCCAGGCAAGAATACTGGAGCAAGTTGCCATTTCCTTCTCCATGTGGCTGTTACTTACCATTGTTGTAATTTGTACTCTTCTCCTGCATGTTGGAATTTCTGAGTTTGCCAATAATTCGAAGGACATTTGTACTTGGAATTTTGGATTCCCACTCTCTGTCTAAACTCCTTAACAGGGATGTGTCTCCTTTCTTGTATTATCCAGTATTTTCTCCCCATATGATTTGTGTCTTCCATAATTTTTTTTTTGTCTTCTGCCTTGCTGATCGGTACCCCTTGAGGCTCTTCAGCCTGGATATGGATTTTATATTTTTCATTCTTTTGAGTGGACTTCCGGGAGGGAAGAAAGACAAAACGTGTGGGTTCAATTCGTCTTCTTGGACTAGATGTCTCTTTCAAAAACATTTTTCAAATTTTTCTTTGATACAGTGTATTTTGTATTAATATTATATTAAAAATTGTTTCTTCCACTTGTGAATACTTTTATAGTTTTCTGAGTCATCAAGTAAGTGGTCTCTTCTTTGCTTATCTAAAATCCTACCTATTTTCTAAGACTTGGCTCCGAATTTGCTTTTCTGTGGTATCTTATTTAAATATACTAACTCTAAATGTATATAATACTGATGATAAAGTTACAAAAAAGTCCCACAAAAAAGTCTTTTTTTTAAATAATAGAAATACTTGGTTTTCTGGATGTATTGTGTTTTAATTCAGTCTTATGGACNCTGTGGTATCTTATTTAAATATACTAACTCTAAATGTATATAATACTGATGATAAAGTTACAAAAAAGTCCCACAAAAAAGTCTTTTTTTTAAATAATAGAAATACTTGGTTTTCTGGATGTATTGTGTTTTAATTCAGTCTTATGGACAAGTGAAAATGTCTTCAGCCATGTAATGAGAACATATTAAATTAGATATAAAAATATGAATACCTCATTTATGGAAAAACACAAGAAACAGAGATACTTATGCTTTGACTTTTTCCAGATGCAAAATATCCTTTCATTGTTTCCTAAAAGGAGCAGATTGGGGTTGTTTGGCCTCAGGGGTGATGATGATGATAATAGCTAATATTTATTGAGTACTCACTGTATGCCAGGCAGTGTACCAAGGCAATTTACCCTTTAAGTTTTCAATCCTATGAGGTAGGAGTTTTATAATTCTTCATATTTTTGGATGAGAAATCCAAGGCTTAGAGAGGTTTAAGAACTCTCTCAGCATCAGACTATTAATAAGTAAGATGAAAGTGCCTTCAGTAAAACATTTAAATTGAGTGTTTAATGCGATGGAACAGTTTGCATCAGATTTGGGTAGAGAGGGGAGAGAAGGGTCTGGTGGTGAGGCTTTCTGGTAATTAAATGACCCTGACATCCTCAGTGAAGTCATGGACATGAAGGGGATTGACGTACACTGAGCAAATGGAACTCTGACATTTTACCAGGAGGCACCACAGAGTGAATTATATCTTACCCTGCGTCTGACCTGGGAGAATCTCGAGGGCTTGTTTCATCTGTCTTCCCCTCTAGTTTTTTTTTTTTCTTTCTGTCTTTAACAGGGGGCCTCAATCATGTCCTCCTTGTTCAGCGGCGGAGGCAAACCTAGACCCCCAGCCTCTTGACTCTTGGCCCCAGGGGCTGCTCAGCATGTGACCTCCTCTGCTTCTAATGTGGCTTAGGTCCTTCCCATTTGCATTTGCGCTCCTCTTTCCCCCATCCTGTTGGGATCACGTGAATGCAGTTGCCTTTCTTGATAGCTTCTGTGGGGAGCTAGCTGGGGAGCTGCTTTTCATGGCTGATTCATGTCAATGTATGGCAAAAACCATACAATATTATAAATAGTCTCCAATTAAAATAAATAAGTAAACTAAACACACACACACACTCTTGCTCAAAAGGAAATTCTTGGTCCAACATCTTCCCCCTTCCCCGGCACCACTTCCAGTTATAAGATGAATAAATTCTGGGGATATAATGTACAGCATGGTGATGATGGTTAGTAATACTCTATTATATATTTGAAAGTTGATCGTAACTGCTCTGTACACAAGAAATGGTGGTTATGTGACATGATGCAAGTGTTAGAACTACTGCAGCGAGCGTTTTGCAACACATGCTTATCAAACTATCACATCGTACATCTTAAACATACATGAGGTCTACTATATCTCCATCAAGCTGGGGAAAAAAGAAGTCCTGATACTTCCCTCCTGTGTGCTTGTCACACTCCCACAGGACACAGCAGAGGGGTGTCTCCAGGCCGAGAGAAGGTGGGGTGATGAGCCAGCCATGCCTGAGGGTGGTGTCCACTCCCAGTGGTCAACCTGGCCTGAGGCTTCCTGTGGACTTTGTTCTAAGTGTCAGGACAAGGGATGCAACCTGAAGTTCTGGGGTGGGTGTGTCTGGAGGTGTTTCTCTACAAAGTCCAGCTTTAGAAACTGAGGGGCACCACGTGTCACACTCAGAGTGTGTGTTCGTTGGGCAGAGTGTCTGCAGCTGATGATGCATTGCTCTATTTGGCCCAGTTCCCTTGTCCTGCGAGCAGTAGATGACGTTTAAAGGCAGGGAGCCACTGCCCTCACTTAAAATACCATTGAAATCCCCTCCATTCCTTCACTTCTGCAGCCTGACCCATGCTTGGGTTGAGTCCCACTGTGCCAGGCCCGGGGCGCAGAGATGAAGGATGCCACACGCCAGCCCCGGTCACATGGCCGTTGACAGCAGAGCCTCTGTATGTTGGGTTACAGCCAGGCCAGTCTGTCTGGCCTGGGGACTTATCAGTGCAAGAGGCCTTGCCTGGAGTTGGGGGGTTGCAGTGGGGTCAGGGCCTCGGGGGGGAAAAATAACAGTACTCAGAGCGGGGTGACAAAGTAGTGTAGAGGACACCAGGGAGCAGCTTTGCCTGGGGCCAGCCGTGCCCTTCTCTAGGTAGACCTTGTGGCTGGCCCTCCAGCCCCAGGGACTGTCCTTGGAGCTGCTTTGCCACGAGAAATAGCAGCTTCTTTCTTTTTAAAGTGCTTTGTGGGCAATTAACTCATCTCGTCCACATAACATGATGTGAGTGCTGTGATTTTTTTTCACCTTACAGGGGGCGGAGGTGCTGAAGTACGGGGAGGGGTGTGATCTGTCTGTGGTTGTCTGCTCATAGGTGGTGGAGGTGGAATTGGAGTCCAGGCCTGCCTGGCTACGATCGCTCTCTGTTCCCATTGTTCTGCGGCTGCACTTCGGTGGGGCTTAGCTTTGTTCCGAGTCACCCACATGTTTCGCTGGTGGCTCAGTTGGTAAAGAATCCACCTGCAATGCGGGAGACCCCGGTTCGATCCCTGGGTCAAGATGGTTCCTTGGAAAAAGAAATGGCTTCCCACTCCAGTATTCTTGCCTGGAAATTCCATGGACAGAGCCTGGTGGGCTACAGTCCATGGGGTCATACAGAGTTGGAAATGGCTTAGTGACTATACCACCACCTGCATGATGGCCTGCTGCCCACTATGTCTGGTGTGGATTTTGGTCACAACAAACTTATAGTCAGATGTACTCGAGTCTAGCCCTGAGGTCCCAGAATCTGGAGCCAGGCTGCTTGGCATCCATTGCTGCCTCCACCCCGGCTTAGGTTACTTTAACCTCGCCTTCCTCAGTTTACTGACCTGTAAAATGGGGATAGAAATATTATCTGCTGGAACTTGTCAGGGGATAAATACTGGCCAAGTGATGCCTGGCACGTAGGGTGCACAAATGTAAGCTGTTATTTTTTTCTTGCTTAAATGTGAAAGTGAAAGTTGCTCAGTCATGTCCAACTCTTTGCGACTCCATGGACTGTATAGTCCATGGAATTCTCCAGGCTAGAATACTGGAGTGGGTAGCCTTTTCCTCGGGGGATCTTCCCAACCCAGGGAGCGAACCCAGGTCTCTTGCATTGCAGGCGGATTCTTTAGCAGCTGAGCCACCAGGGAAGCCCTGGTGTAATGTATTTTTTTATCAATTTATTTTTTACTGCATAGTCGCTTTACAATGTTGTGTTAGCTCTGCTGTATGTACAGCAAAATGAATCAGTCCTACATAGACGTAGAGACTCCNAGCGACACCCCTGTGTTGAACAGGGCTTATGGCTCGGGCCTTGCCATGCACACGTCTGATTAGATTCATAGGCTTATTCTTAGAGGAGGCATTCCTGGATCAAAGCATTTTTTCCCCTCTGCTTTCATTAGCTTGCCGTCCAGAAAGGTTGTGCCGATTAACATTGCTCCTGGCAGAGTGTCATCTGTCGGTTCTCCTTACCATTCCTGCTCAACTGTCTCCTGCTGGAGAAATCCTCACTGAACATTCTGTTCAATGTCTCACGCCCTATCCTATCACAGTATCATATCGACCCCTTTTGTTTTTTAACAACACTCATTTTAATCTGAAATGATGTCCATTATTTATTGGCATCCCGGTTTAGTGGCAACTCACTTGGCAGGTTGTAAGCTCTGTGAGTGCAGGAACCTTGCCTGTTGGGGGTCACTGCTGTTTGGCAGTGTCTTTCAACCATCCAACCGTTTCCACTACTCTTGTGCATCTTGGTATGCAGGATAAATTTGCTGAATGAACATATGTTTACCCATAGTGTCAATGACACTTGTATCATCATGCATTAAACTTGTTATTTTTATTCTAAAACAAAGGATGCCAAGCATCTCTTAACACACTGCTGGTGACCAGTGGCCCTCAGGGGATGCCATGATTCCATTTGGTATACTGAGGGATAAGGCTCCTTTCCCAAGTCCTAACCTGGGTTTATAATTATTGTGGTTTGTTTCTTTTGGCTTACTTTTTCTCTCCTCTTGAAAAGTTATAGACAGTTACCCAAGTTATGTTTCTACTTCTGACTTGCAGCTACTAGTCTGCCAAAGCTTTGAAAGGAGAAAGCCACCTTATTAACATTGTGTATAAAATAAGAATGAATAGGTTTAGCTTGAGGGTCTGAATAGCTCTGCTGTGTTGAAGTGCTTGAATATTCTGTGTGCCCAGAAGCTCTTTTGACTTTGTTGTTGTTGTTGTTCTTACAGGAGGACTGGGGAAGGGCATGGCAATCCACTCCAGTATCCTTGCCTGGAGAATCCCATGGACAGAGGAGCCTGGCGGGCCACACTCCATGGGGTTGCAGAGTCAGACACGACTGAGCGACTAACATTACTTCTATAGGAAGACGGTGTTGATGGTTGAGTTCTAAATGAGCAGAGTATTGCAATTCTTGTTACTGAGGCTGTCTCTCCCTTGAGTACAGGGGAAGCATGGCTAACATAGTAGTTAGATGTTGAACAGCTAGTGTATGTAGAGAACATTGGTAGTGGCTGTGCCTCTGGGACGTGGCTGGGGGATGCTCTCAAGGGCCATGCCTCTGGACTCTGAATCTGGCTTCCTCTGTCCAAAGTTTTTTATCAGCAACTTAGATAAGGACACGGAAAAAGCAGGCTTATCAAATTTGCGAATAACACAAAACCAAGATGGAAGGCTAATACGTGGGATAATAGAATCAAGATTCATAAAAATCTTGGCAGGAATGATGGGTCTGAAACTAACAAGGTAAGCCCTAACAGGATTACGTGTGAAGTCCTGCATCTCACTTCAGCAGAGTCGGCTGCAGCTGCCAGCGACAGGAGGGGCCTGACTTGAAGGCCATTTGGGTAGTGAAGACCTCGTAAGGCCTATAGGTTTCTTAGATGCAACATTTAAAAAAACTAAGGATGCCTTATATACTGTTAATAGCAGTACGGCCTCCAGATCTAAGGATGGCAAACTGCCTCATAGAAATTCCTTCCCGCAGAACTTCTCTTCTCTTCTTTGTCCATCTCCCCATAGCCTCACCCAACTCACATGGTGTTCAGACCCCAGCTGGGCTCATTCTCTGAGGAACCTTCCCTGAGCCGGCCAGATGGAGTGAGTTGTGCTCTCCTGGACGCTCGGACAGCACCACGGCTTCCCCAGTGTGGTCTTCCCAAACCGCGTGGCTGGCTGGCTGACTGTCCATCTTCCTCTTGGACCCAGGGCTCCTGGAAGGCAGGGACTGTATCTGCTCCCTGGATGCTCCATTCTGAGCAGTGCTTTTGAGCTGTGGTGTTGGAGAAGACTCTTGAGAGTCCCGTGGACAGCAAGGAGATCCAATCAGTCCATCCTAAAGGAGATCAGTCCTGAATATTCATTGGGAGGACTGATGCTCAAGCTGAAACTCCAATCCTTTGGCCACCTGATGTAAAGAATTGACTCACTGGGAAAGACCCTGCTTCTGGGAAAGATTGAAGGCAGGAGGAGAAGGTGACAGTAGAGGATGAGATGGTTGGATGGCATCACTGACTCAATGGACATGAATTTAAGTAAACTCTGGGAGCTGGTGATGGACAGGGAGGTGTGCTGCAGTCCATGGGGTTGCAAAGAGTCGGACATGACTGAGTGACTGAACTGAATTAAGCAGTAACACTGTGATCTGCACACAACAGAGGCCAGTGGATGCCCTGGTGGCGGGTATATCCATTCTCAGAATCTGGGTAGAGTCCTGGACCAGGTAGTGACTGGTTTGCAGACTTTGTTCCATGAGAAACAGGAGATAGAATTGTGGGTGCTCAGCTAGACCATGCCCAGGTGTGAGCCTCCAAGAAAGGAGGGTGTGGACCATCTCAGGGGTCCCAGGGCAGTGCAGGGATTCAAGGCCTCTGTTTCTTGAATGCCAGAGCGTGAATACAGCTTGGAGCTGTCCAAGCACGTGCAACCACTGACTTGCTAGGAGCCACTCACTGACTGTGAATACTGAATCGGGGAGAGGATTTTTAAATGGCAAGTGTAGAAAATGAAAGCTAATGATAATAACAACCATCACAATAGTTAACCCTTCCAGGGCCTCCCTGGGTGTTGGGCACTTTGTGTAACTGAGTCCTCACAGCCTCCCTGTGGGGTTTGGCTCTCTCTATATCCGCTGAGCAGATGAGACTCCAAGACCTTGTGTCAAGCCACCCAGCTAGTAAGCAGCAAATCACCAAAGCCTGTTCCCATGCTAAGGGCCTCTGATGCTGGGAATCTGCTGTCTGAAGGCTAACCAGCATCTCCTCCAGAATCTAGGAAGTGTAGAAATTCAGTGGCCTCAGTGTTGGGCCAGCTTCCTAGAGCCACTCCCCACCTCCTCCATCCATGTGTCCACCCTTCACTGGCTCATTCAGCCGCATTGTTAACATGCAGATATTGGCTTCCGTGGGCCTTGAGGCATAGTAGGGTGATGGAGGACCTCACAGATCCAGAAACCAGACGGTCCTGGGTTTGAGTGTCCACTGCCACTTGCTGGCTTTGGTCCGCAGTCCAGACCCTTAATCTCTCTGAGCCTCAGCTGTGAAATGTAGAGTTAGCCTACAGTTTTGTAAAGCACCTGATACAGGGGGCCCCTGGCAAAAGATGGCTTGTGCCCCCACCTGCCATCAGATTCTTGGCTGTATTGCTCATGGCTGAAGTGGTTAGTAATCTGTTGTCCAGATAAGCTGAGCATATCCAGAAAAGCAAAATGGACTTAATATGTCCACACAGTGTATGTGTGGTGTGTAGAACTTTCCCTGCCTAACAGGTATCAGGGCAGAGGGAAGGGGCAGAAATAAATTGCTGAACTCTGCTCGCCTCATGCTGCCCAGGAGATGTTCTGTATCCAGGCCTTGCCTTCCTTTGCCATCCTGACTGTCCTTGGCCTTGTCAGTTGTCTGATGTGTGTGTGCGTGTTGTGTATGTGTGTGTGTGTGTGTGTGTGTGTGTGTGTGTATCTTCTCAAGGTGTTTTCTATAACTCTCTTCTGTAGCCAGAAAGATGATTACAGACCATTTGTTTGAGGGCATATCAGTAAATAGGTACATGGTTTTTCTTCTCTGAAATTATAGAGAAGGATTGTTTATTCCTCAACAAATCTTCTTAACACTTGTTAGACGTCAGGCAGACCCTGATGATGTATCGATGACCAAAACAGAGACCTTGCCCTCATGCAGCTTAAATCCTAATTGGGTGAGAAGTACCACATTAGTAAGTACACAGGTAAAAGTAGTCAATTGGAGGGTGACAAAAAGTAGAAAAGCTATATGGGTGAGGAGGAAGGAGACAGCTGATTTGGGACACGGTGTTGCTATTTCAAGTCAATGTGTTTGAGAAAACCTGGCAGACAGATGTTACTGAGCAGAAACCGAAGGAAGTGAGGTGGGAGCCAGGCGGGTGCTGGGGAAGAGCACTCCCGTAGAGGGAAAACCTGGACACAATTCCCGAGTCAGACCTGCTTGGCAAGTTCAAGGAGCCTCAGGAGGCTAGCGTGGACAGAATGGAGTGAGAGGATGGTGCATGGATTGACTGGGCATTCGATTCCAGGCCCTGGATCCAGCTGCCTTGTGCATCTGCGCAGGTCCCCACTGTCGAGAAATCCTGCTTCTCCGCTGGGAGGTAGGGTGGGGAGATGACACACCCAGAACCTTAGCTCTGGGTAGTGAGCCCAGATTCTCTCCTATATACACATAATTCTAAAGTCCTTGCACCTCCCAGCAGGCTGAGCTGGTGGAGACTCCACTCTCCCTCTGCTCTGCAGAGTCACCCTGCTGGTTCCCTGTGTCCATGCCCAGCTTAGGGGGCTCAAGTTCAGCAGGGGTGCCTGCTGCAGCCAGCGCAGCAGGTAGGGGTTGATGCACAGTTTGGGAAAAAGAAACTAGAGACAGAATTAAAGTTTTCAAGATGGAACCAGGGGACTCAAGACCTCTTGGGTCAAGAGCCCTGTTCCTCGAAGCCACATCACTTTTATTTAGAGCCTCGGCATGCAGAAAGCATCTGTTGTGCTGCGATGAAGTCAGCTTCCTGTTCCCCCGGTCACGTCTCTCATTTTATTGATTTATTTAAACTATCTTTGCTATTTTCTTGTACAAGGGCTATCCTGTACAAGGGCTGGAGGTCATAGACCCACATATGCCCTGGGAAAACATCTTAGGGTGTGCACAAGGGTGTTCTAAACTTGCGCTGTGTCCCGGCGTTCCAAGGTCCACACTGTTTTTCCTTAGCTGAGCAGGGCATGACAACCCCAACTGATCAGCCCCTTATGCTGATCATTGCTATATTTTCCTTTTTTTTATTCTTTTCCCGTGGTGATTTTCTCATGGCTTAGCCGGAGCAACAGGCGGCTATTAACTCCTGCAGGTGTCCAAAGCACTGGCCAGAAGCAGAGCTCTGCTCCCTCCTCCGCCCTGTGGGGCACTCCTTGTCCAGCTTTCAGCCTCATCCGTGTGGAAGCTCTGTGGGAAGAGTATTTATCCAGGTCGGAATTGGAATACATTAGAAATTCGTGTTCGAGGACAGGACACAGAGTCGACCCTGGCCTCCATTAGCAGGGGTGGGTGAGGGTGCCAAGTGACCCTTTCCAGGGCTGTGAGGTGGCTTCGAGAGAGGCAGGTGAAGTGGTTTGCCCTTGTGCAGACAGCGGCGCTTAATAAGCCCATGCTCTGAGGGGGTCTCATGAGGCCTGAGTGGGTTAGTGCATATGGAAGCACTCAGAACGTGCTGGGCACAACGTGGGTCCTTGGTCACCATCCGCTGTGGTCACTAGCAGGGGCCTGGCACTGCCCCGGCCCTGAGATGAAGAAGGAGAGACAGACAGTNTCGAGAGAGGCAGGTGAAGTGGTTTGCCCTTGTGCAGACAGCGGCGCTTAATAAGCCCATGCTCTGAGGGGTCTCACGAGGCCTGAGTGGGTTAGTGCGTATGGAAGCACTCAGAACGTGCTGGGCACAGCGTGGGTCCTTGGTCACCATCCGCTGTGGTCACTAGCAGGGGCCTGGCACTGCCCTGGCCCCAGGACGAAGAAGGAGAGACAGACAGCGAGCTGTGCTCTCATGGTGCTTCCAGCCTGGCGGGCCCCAGCAACAGAGAGCAAATATTTGCATGAAAGTGCCACACTGGAAATTTTAAGTGTGATGCAATAGTGCCTGAGCAGGTATAAATATGTTACCATATGGGGGGTTTTCATCCTGTCTCTCTTTCTCTCCTGTGTGTGTGTGTGTCGTGTAAATAACAATAGCAGCAACAAAAAGGGGAGAGCCCAGGAAACTCCTTCACCTACCGGTGTGTTATCACCACCAGTGTGTGGCAGGGTAATATTCCCCCAGAGGTGTCCCCATCCCAGCCCCTGGAACTTGTGAGTATGTTACTTTACACACCAAAGGGATTAAGTGTGCAGGTGTAATTGAGGTTGCTAATCGGTCAGCCTTGAGAATGGGAGATTATTCTGGATGATCTGGCTAGGATCTGTCTCATTCCATGAGTCCTTAAAAGTAGAAAGGGAATCAGAGGATCAGGCAGAAATATTTCCTGTGGACAGGACTAGACCTACTGTTGCTGGCTTTGAAGATGAAGGGCCCCTGTGCAAGGAGGGCAGGCAGTGTCCAGAAGGTGGAAAAGGCAAGGGAGTGAATTTTTGGTTAGAGCTTCTAGAAAGGAATGCAGTCCTGCCTAGCACTTTGATCTTCATCCGGTGAGATCTGCATCAGACTTTTGACCTCTGGAACATGTGTTGTTTAAACTACTAAGCTTGTGGTTATTTGTTACCTTGGTGAAAGGAACCTAATACTATCGTCATTGTCTTTTTTTTTTTTTTTTGGCTATGCCTCGTAGCTTGTGGGATCTTGGTTCCCTAACCTGGGACTGAACCCATGCCCACGGCCCCCTGCCGTGGAAGCACAGAGCCCTAATGCCTGGGCCCCCAGGGACTTTGCTGTGATTGGTTTTTAAGCCCACGGCCTCCCCCCTGGACTGTGAGCTCCCTGAGGGCAGGGGCCGTGCCTTATTCACTCTGGATCCCAGTGCTGGGCACTGCCTTCAGGCTGAACAAACTTTTGCTAACCTCTGCAATGGATCAAGAGCCGTACCTCAGAATTAGGGGTGGAATGGCCTCCTCGATTCTCTTCCCTAAATCCAAACTCTAGTCTTGATGCTACCCACTGGGAAAGGCCTCCAAGGCTTAGGGACTGGCTGCCAAGCCAGGCCACTTCAGCCACGAACAGGTGACACTGATGGAGAGAGGGCATGGCCTGCCTGCTCAGCTCCTAGCTAATGGGGCCTCCTTCCGAAGGGACGTCCTTATAAAGGAGAAGGATTCACGGGCAGAACTCAAACCATGCCCGTGTTTTTTTTTTTTTTTTTGATGCTGTATTCTGTGGCTTCCTTGCAACATTTTTTCAAGGACAATTATGGATTCATTCAGCAAGGAAATAAGTGAGGGAAAGACAAATCGAAGAGAAAAGCCAAACAAAAGAGTAAAAGACTAAAAGAGCTGAAAGAATGAAGAGATGTGGCCGTTGGCCTTCCAAGCCGCCTCCTGCCTGCTGGTCTTTGTATAGAGGCCCCAGAGCAGGGGCGGCCCACCCTGGATGCCCAGAGTCTGATTTAATTGGCCTGGGGCAGGGCAAGGGCAGTGAGATTTTTAGGAGTTCCCGGAGTGAGTGTCGTATGCAGGAGGGGTTGAGAGTCAGTGCCCCGGGCATTCTTGCTTTGCTCTGTTCTGTTAGGAGCCTCCAAACCCTAAGAGTCATTCAGTGGTATCACTTGGCATTACACTCAAGCATTTTACAAATGGAGAAACCAGGGTCACCAGACCAGGGCCTCCATCGGAGGACTGCTCACGCCCTCCACAGATCCACCCAGTGCTGTCGATGGCCTCAAACCAGAATGATCCCACCAGCTTCCATCTGTGAGTGACTTTCAGTTTTTCACACTTTTTCTTACTTCTTCCCAAATGCTCCTTTATTTAAAAAACAACAACAACATTTATTGGCGTATGGTTGATTTACAGCTATTTTGTAAAACTAAACTATGTTAGTTTCTGCTGCACAGCGAGGTGAATCGGCAATGCATATGCATATATACACTTTTTTTTTTTTTCAGATTTCTTTCCCATATAGGCCATAACAGAATACTGAGTAGAGTTCCCTGTGCGCTACAGTGTGTCCTTGTTAGTTCCTGTTTTATATACAGCAGTGTGTATGTCCCAATTTTCCCCTCCCTCTCTTCCCCTCTGGTAACCATAAGTTTGTTTTCTACATCTGTGCCAAATGCTCCTTTAAAAGGTCAGCTGACAGAAGATATGCAGATGGATAAGAAACACATGTGAAGATGCTCAACATCACTCATTATTAGAGAAATGAAAATCAAAACTACAATGAGACATTACCTGCCACTGATCAGAATGGCCATCATCAAAACGTCTACAAACAATAAATGCTGGGGAGGGTGTGGAGAAAAGGGAACCCTCTTGCACTATTGGTGGGAATGTGAATTGATACAGACACTGTGGAGAACAGTGTGGAGATTCCTTAAAAAACTAGGACTAAAACTGCCATATGACTACTGGGCATGTACCTTGAGGAAACCATAATTGAAAGAGACATAAGTATGCCCATGTTCATTGCAGCACTATTTGCAATAGCCAAGACATGGAAGCAACCTTGATGTCCATCAGTTCTAATGAGGTGGATGGACCTGGAACCTACTATACAGAGTGAAGTAAGTCAGAAAGAGAAAAGTAAATATCATATATTAACGCATATATATGGGATCTAGAAAGATGGTACTGATGAACCTATTACAGGGCAGCGATAGAGAACAGATTTGTGGACACAGTAGGGGAAGCAGAGAAGGCAATGGCACCCCACTCCGGTACTCTTGCCTGGAAAATCCCAGGGACGGAGGAGCCTGGTGGGCTGCAGTCCATGGGGTCGCTAAGAGTCGGGCAAGACTGAGTGACTTCACTTTCACTTTTCACTTTCATGCATTGGAGAAGGAAATGGCAACCCCCTCCAGTGTTCTTGCTTGGAGAATCCCAGGGACGGGGGAGCCTGGTAGGCTGCTGTTTATGGGGTCACACAGAGTCGGACACGACTGAAGTGACTTAGCAGTAGCAGTAGCAGTAGTAGTAGGGGAAAGAAAGGGTGGGATGAATTGAAAGAGTAGGTTGGAAACATATACATTACCCTATGTAGACTAGATAAGCCAGTGGGAATTTGACGTATGACCCAGGGAGCTCAAACTAGTGCTCTGCGACAACCTAGAGGGATGGGATGGGGTGGGAGGTGGGAAGGAGGGTCGAGAGGGAGGAGACACATGTTTACCTATGGCTGATTTGTGTTGATGTGTGGCAGAAACCAACACAACATTGTAAAGCAGTTATCCTACAATTAAAAATAATGAATTAAAAAAAATAAGAAGCTAGTAATTCTTTAAAAAGATCAGCTGATGCTTTGATGCAAACATGGCCCGTCTGTCTCCACCCTTCCCTTGATGAGACAGGACCACTTGGTGAGCATGAGGACAGGCTCTGAGATCTGGCAGCACTAAGACTGTGTGGCCTCTGAGAGCCTCAGTTTGACCATCTGTAAAATGGGGATAGTAGTAATAATACACCACAGGGGTTGTGAAGTTTGAAGAAGACGTATAGTGCATTCAAAATGCCCAGAAGAGTATGTGGTTTGTGAATGCCAGATGTTACACATACTTTTTGTATGAAATTACTATTAATAGAGGGAAGAGGATGAGAGTTCAAGCATCAGAGCCAGTAACAAGTGTTGATGAAAGCGTCATTTTACACTGTTGCTTTTCAGCTTGTTTTGGACAGTGCCCAGTGGATCACTCCTTGACTGGACTAGAGACAGTCTTCTCTTGGAGGAAGTAATTGTGAGTTTCCAAGCAAGTGTAAGNGTGTTCTAGCTGCAGCCACTCAGGGTGGGATGAGGAGTCATGTGATAGGTTGGATGCACAAGGCTTTAAAAAATCGCCATGAGGATAGTGTCCCCTGGGTGACAGATGAGATGAGGAAGGACCGGGCTCAGTGGCATGCCAGCTCCTTGGCCCTGTGGCCAGCTGTGTGCAGAGGAAATGGGGATCAGAGTTATGGGGGCTCTGAGAGTAGGGGCTGCAAGACCATTATAACGATGAGAGCCTACGGGTGACAGATTGTATTTGAAAGATGGCTGCAGCCCTATCTCTCATCTTACCTGCTTTTCTATAATGGGACTCTGCCACACCACTGCTAAGAGGTGGAGTCAGTTCCCCTGTTTTGAATCAGGACTGACCTTCTGTCACCCAATGATGCTACAGGACTTTGGAGACTGGGTCAGAAAAGCCATTCAGCTTCTGTCTGGACCTCCTGAGAAAGGTCCAGCAGCCATGAAAAATTCTGACTATGCTGACTCTGTCGTGCTGGAGAGATGTGTGCAGTGCTCCAGATGGCGGTTGCCAGCTGAGCTCCTGATTGACAGCCAGCACCCGTGTAATGGACCATCCTGATGTCCAGCCTGGTCCAACCTTCTGTGATGCAGCCCCAGCTGATGTCTAACTGCTGTGACTACGTGAAGTGAGCTCTGCCTAGCTGGACCCATCTCGATTTGCTGAACCACAAAATCATGAGCAAAAGAAAACAAGTGGTTTAAGACATTAAGTTTTGGGGTAACGTTATGCATCCAGAGTAATTAGAGTATTCTGGAAGCTTTAGATTTCATAAGTATATTCTTGAAGTGTTAGTCACGCCGTCATGTCTAACTCTTCTGTTACCCATGGACTGTAGCCCACCAGGCTCCTCTGTCCATAAGATTTGCCAGGCAAGAACTGGAGTGGGCTGCCGTGCCCTCTTCCATGGGAACGTCGCGGCCCAAGGGTCGAACCCAGGTCTCCCACATAGCAGGCAGATTCTTACCATCTGAGCCACCAGGGATGCCAACATATTCTTTAAAATAACTTGCAAATAAATTTTTTTTTACTTAGTTATATTTAAAATGCTTTTAAAATACCCAAGTGCAGTGAGTAGGTTGTTGCAAAATGAAATCCACTCCTCACCACCGCGCCCCTCCCCAGAAAAAAGCCTGAAAACTGTCTAGAAAATATTTTTTTTACTAGAAAACTATCTAGTAAAAACTTGCAGTTGGAGGCTAGAGTAAAATGATAGAGTGACAAAATGCTGGTTTCTGTGTGTGCTCTGTTAGGTACTTTATATTCGTTCATTGAAGTTTTATTTCCACTCTGTAAGGTGTGCCCATTTTACAGATGGGTGGACTGAGGCTCAGAGATGTTAATGAACTCACTAAGAGCCACACAGCAGGGGTTGGGATTTGAACATGGATGAGACTGACTCCAGTGCCTGTCCTTCAGCTGATGGAAGAATTGTTAATGTAGAGAGCTAAATTTCTAAGTCTCTTCTTGTGGACAAGGGTTCTGGGAATCTTGAAGAATTTTCTTGTTTAGTGCTGGGCCTTTCAGAATCACCTGGGGAGTATTTTAAAATCCACATACCAGGCCCAGTCCATACCAAGGCTATAGGTCTGGGGTAGGGTGTCTCCAAAGGTTCTAACCCTTCTTCATTTGTCACCTCTGACCTAACCCAACCTCCCATGTTGTAGGGGCCTTCCCAAGCAGCACTAGTGATAAAGAACCCACCTGTCAATGCAGGAGATGTAAGAGACAGGATTCAGTCGCTGGATTGGGAGGATCCCCTGGAGAAGGGAATGGCAACCCACTCCAGTATTCTTATCTGGAAAATGCCATGGACAGAGGAGCCTGGTGGGCTGCAGTCTATGGGGTTGCAAAGAGTCGTTCATGACTGAAGCGACATAGCATGCACGTACTCACGCACCCAGGTTGCAGGTGAGGACATTGAGGCCCAGTGAGAAGTGGGTTGTTCTGAGGCCAGAGCAGCTTAATGGTGGAACTCGGGCAGAAAGCAGGTTTCCCAGCACCCAGATGGCATGCACCCTTGTGTCTTGGAGGAGGCTTGGAGGGCTGTTAGCAGAAATTACTTTACACATCAATGTAGGGGTCTCAGGGCATTGCAGTAAGATCCTATAGTAGATATGTTCTGGGATGAGTGCTGAGTGCTGAGTGAAATAGTCAGGGGCCAGCACCACATTCTTCTTGAAATTTCATAAATACATGGACAGAGGACAGAGTTTTACAATGTGAAAAACCTCAGTTGTGGGAAGAGAGAGGGGAGGAAAGGAACAGTGGGAGACAGAGAGAGGGAGGGACGTGTACATAGAGACACAAAAGACAGATTGAAGTTTAGGTCTCGTTTAGATATAGACATGATAGAATTCAGTGTGAGGCTGATGAGACAGAGGCTATTTTTTTTTTAAACAGTAGCAGCTGTTCAAAGTCTGGAACAGACACTAGTAGATTCTGCAGTCACTGGAGAGTCACTGAGAGTTCCACCCTGCTGGACTCTGAGGACATAGCCCTGGAGAGTGACTCCAGCCTCCCTGCCCTCCCAGTGTAGCTGGACATACAGACTAATGATGATGCAAAGCCCCAAATCTAGGGCAGAAACCGAGACTCTCAGACTGCTGACTCTGTCCCAGGGCTTGGGGGTTTTCCTGGGATATAGGACTTACAGTGCTAAAACCAGCAGTGAAAGTGAAAGTCACTAAGTCATGTCCGACTCTTCGCAACCCCATGAACTATACAGTCCATGGAATTCTCTAGGCCAGAATACTAGAGTGGGTAGTCTTTCTCTTCTCCAGGGGATCTTCCCTATCAACGAATCAAACTGGGGTCTCCTGCATTGCAGGCGGATTCTTTACCAACTGAGCTATGAGGGAAGCCCATGAGAGTCCTGGGCAAACCGAAACTGTTGGTCACCTGGCTGGTCTTCTAGATGAGACAACAACTGACCTCCAACTCCCGTCCCCCAACTCCCCTCCGCCTCATCTTGGCAGTGGTACCCCATTTCCTGAAAGCCCTTGGCCTCAGCTCTGCTCATCACCCCTGCCCCCGCCTGTGCGTGTTCTTCCACTTTCTGCCCTGCCTTTTGCTTCTCTCTGCAGGCATCTCTTGTTGGGCCAGCTGCCCTCACCTCCTCACTGTCTCTGCCTCCCTCCTCTGTTCTGCTCCAATGCCCCGTCTTCACCACTGTTCATTTCATTCCATGCTTTTCTGCCAAATTCCTCCCTGGTTCAAAAGCCAGATTCCTCAGTCTGGCACACAAGCCCTGACTCACCCAGCCACATCTGAAGCCACTCTGAACCGGATTCACCAGTTGGAGAATTGGGCTGGAGAGCTGGGAGGGGGCCCAAGGGCTGAAAGCTGGCTAAACTGTTGTTCTTTCCTGCAGGTTTTCTCTTGGTGGTGGTTCTTTTCATCCACCTGGGCTTTGCGGGTTCCCAGGGTGAGAGGGGTCGGGAGGTGGAGGCTTAGAGCTTTTTGGCTCCTTAACAGCAGTCACCTATCCCCTTCCCTCTTCCTTCCTTCTTTCCTCTCCTCTGCTGTCTCTCCTGTCCCAGCCTTCTCCTTTCTGGAAGCTTCTTTCTCTAGCTCTGCCCCCTAGTGGTGGTGATGGTGGAGGGGCGCCCTCTGGAGTAACGTGGAGGAGGAACACCGCGGGTTCTTTTCTCTAGTCCTGCCCACTGCTCCATCCCCTTCACTCCAACACAAGTCCATTTTGTCTCCAGAGATGGCTGCTGGCCTGGCCTTGCCCCAGTCCGAGCCACCATTCTGGACTTCAACTTCCAGTTCCCTTTGGACCCCCGAGCTCTTAGGGTCTTTGTCCTCCTCTCAGCTCTTCTCTTGTGCCCGCCGCTGGTCCTAGCAGGCTGGTGGTGACAAAAGGGCCTACAGTCTTGGTGATTCTTCCATGTTGCCCCTGTTGGAGCTGCCTGCGAACCATCAGCGGGGCAGCCTGTCCTCTCCTCCTCACGGACCAGTTCATCCACTCTGAGCTCTTGCGTAAGCTGCCTCCTCCCCAGTACTCAGCCCTCACGCCTCTTTCTTTGTTTTGTTTCAGTTTTACAGAGTTTTTGGATCCCTTCCAGAGAGTCATCCAGCCAGAAGAGATCTGGCTCTATAAGAATCCCCTGGTGCAGTCAGACAACATCCCCACCCGCCTCATGTTTGTAAGTACCTGTGATTTCATGGTTGATGGGACCACTCCCCCGAGTGTGAGCCACATGGGTTTTCACTTCTGTTTTTCCACCCTCTGCTGATGACGGCGAGCAGCCTGAAGAAAAGAGGTGAATGGCCCAACAAATTAAAATTCAGTTCCAGATCAGGAGGGTTCACTACTTGGTCATGTGAGAAGCAATTGCCCGAGGCTTTGGAAAAGAAGGGCCCTGCTTACTTGAGCTAAACCTGAACTGTTTCCAAATACTTAGAGTAGAATAAGAGCAACTAGTGAACAAAGTTGCCTGTTCCATCTTCTTTTAAAGCAGACCTCAATTTAGCCATCCTCAGACACCATTAAGCTGCTCTGTTAACCGCTTTCCTGGGTTTGGCTGGTCAGTTAACCAGTGGTGAGACCACTGTGTGTGACTCAACTCTGGATAGCGTCTCTGATCCTAGGATAAATGGGCTAACACCCAAATAATTGGTGGATATATTGGGACTAATTTTACATCTTCCTTCTACTCCATGTTGATTACAGCCTTTTACACTTTCCCTACTACGGGTTTTCCTGGTGGCTCGGGTGATAAAGAATCCACCTGCAAAGCAGGAGCCCTGGGTTTGATCCCTGGGTCGAGAAGATCCCCTGGAGAAGGGAATGGCAACTCCAGTACTCTTGCCTGCAGAATGCTATGGACAGAGGAGCCTGGCGGACTATAGTTCATGGCGTCGTAGAGTGGGAAACGACTGAGTGGCTGACACTACTATGTGCTGGTCGCTTGCTGAAAGCTTAGGAAGGATTTTCTCATTTAGATATACCTTGATTGAGGGTGGGAGGAGAAGGGGACGACAGAGAATGAGATGGTTGGATGGCATCACTGACTCAATGGACATGAATTTGAGTAAACTCCTGGCATTGGTGATGGACAGGGAGGCCTGGAGTGCTGCAGTCCATGTGGTCACAAAAGGTCAGACACAATTGAGCGACTGAACTGAACTGTTTCCCAGTGAGGAAGATGTCATTATTGTCTGAATTTTGCAGGTGCAGACCTGCATCCCAGAGAGATGAGAGATCTTGCCCAAAGCCACACAAGCTAGAAAGTGGGAGAGCCCAGATTCGCACCCAGGCAGCCAGCTCTGAGCCCCGCTCTCAGCCAAGAGGTTGCCCTGCAGTCTGTAGCTGAGTGTTCAGTACTCTTTGCTAAGGCTCACCAGCTCCTGGAGAATTGCTTTAAGGCCTTTCTGTGGCAGAGGAAATATTGAAGCTCGGTGTTGTTACAGAACAAGAATAGAGCTTTTGGATGGGCAATGCTGTAGCTTGAAGCTTTTGCCTGTTGACCAGCCATCATGTGTCCTGTCTCTGGGAACTCAAGTGTGTATTCCAGAGCTTTTATAAAGCACACGAGGGATATTTTTGCACTTTGAAACAAATCCCTCTGATTTGGGGAGGAAATCTTGTTCATCAGTGATTGGAAAGATCACCAATGATTGTTTCAAAGATGATTGGAAAGATCTTTGAGTCTGCAGACATTCCCAAGTGTCCAGAACACTACATGAACATCGCAGTCTTATTTTTATTGCTTTTTCATAATTACTTTCCTGCTGGAAAATAAACCAGATTTTTGTGACTATCAGGGAAATTGAATAATGTAGGGTTCTTGTGAGTTGGGCATTGCCTTACATCTGTGTATTAAAATCAGACTTTTTCCCATTTCTGTTCCAACTCACATCTTCCATAAACCCTAGAAATAAAGTAACTAGCATGTGCATCACTAGTTTACTCCCTGGTTTTAGTAGGAGGAGCTTCTGTTTATCACTTATCCCCATTTTCAAAGATTTCACATTTTGTGTGCTGTAAAACCCAATTTGGAGATGCCTGTTCATATGGGATGTTGTGATGAATCTGTGTCTGTGTCCTAGATTTATGAACAATGGATTGTTTTGAAGTCTAGATACAAATGCCACAAATATCCTGGCTGCAGACACAAATAGGATGGAGCACATTTGCATGTTGGCAGTGGAGGAAAGGAGGCAGTAAAGGAGTTATTCAGTGCTGTGATTCTCAGAGAATAGAAGGGCATTCAGCCACAAACACTGATTCATACCCTCTAATCTCCTAATGAAATAAGTTCAACCTTTTGTTTTGTTAATAGTTGTTGATGAATTTCATTCATTTGGTTGCAAGATTTAGTGCGACTCCATAATAACACAAGGAAAGCAGTAGATACACTTAGAATATGTGCAGCGCAAGATGAAAAATGCTTTGTCACCACATAAATTAGATTTGTTCTCCTGGGTTTTATTGAGAGTTTAATATAAGATATCATTTGTCTGCTTTTGATCTCTACAAACCTTATGGTGTTTCTAAAAGAATGTATAAGAGAACATATTTTCAATGTTTTTTTAAAAAATCGCTTGGCTTCCTCAGAAAGCTCCAATTTCATTACTTAACACATAAATAATCCTGGGGTCTCCTCTACTTTTGTTTAGAATGTTTTACTCTAAGGGCAAACTTTCTAATAACCAAAGTGGTTTTTAAAGGCAGCTGTTGTGAATCCAGGTTTCTTTGTGAAATCAGTGTTTCTGGAGTTATGCTTATTTGTGTGCATGTCTGTTTTAAAAGAGCTACTTGGTTGAATGTTACAAAAATATTATCAGAAGGTTAGGGAATTAGGTAAGGAGCAAATGGTAATGACATCACATGGAAGCCACTGCCTGGCATTTTCTCTGTCTTTGGCACCATCAGCTAAGGTGAGTGTATCTGTCAACATGAAACTTGGGTGTGGTTGGACCGTGGGATTCCAAGAGCTTGTTTCCCTTCATGGCCCTGGGCTCCTGTGGACTAGAGAGGAAGGCTGAGAACTCTCTTCTCACTTACTGGGTCTTGACTTTAACATTTGCTAGATATTCCCAGGCTATCAGCTGCTTCCTTACTCAGAAGAGGCCATGCTTCCTTTCTGAACATGCGGAGTGTTTCAGCGCATCTTTGAAAGCCTGCTTTTTGGTGTAGGAAGACTAATCAGTTGGTATTCATTATTGCTTCTCAGTATCCTCTCTGTTGTTGCCTGTAGTGTCTTTGTCCAGAGAACACTTCCAGGGTGAGGAAAGCCCTAGGAATTGCAGGTGATGTGAAGTCAAGTTAGACTTGGCCCCTGCAGGCTCGTGAGGACGACGGTACCCTGAAGCAAAGTGGAATCTGAGAAAGGGTGGAGGAGAAGCTCAGGTGCACTTTCAGGGACATTCATCCCCATCCTCATCATTGTCCTCTCCTTCTCATCACCATGGTAGGCACAACAGCAGCTAGCATCTCTTGAATATAGCAACTGTGCTCATCACTTTACAAATGGCATCTCAGTGAATTCTCTCAGAATCCTTTGAGGTTGACACTTTTGTGATCCCATCATTTCAGTGGAGAAAATGAAATTGTCATGAGATTAAGCAGCTTATCCCAGGTTTACAACCATCAGTGGCTGGACCAGGGTCTGAACGCTGCTGATCAGAGTGCAGACACTCTTGGAGCCATTGAGCTGTGCTGCCTCCTTGGAGGTTGAAGGGAGGTGGACAGGTGGTGAGCGTAGCCTATCACACACAGAAGAGCAGGTGTCAAGGAGCAGACACAGTGGAGCCAGGCTGTGGGGCCCATGAATGGGAGTTTGCTTGGAGTACCGCATGGTGAAGTGGGCAGCAGGAGGCAGGGGTACAGGCAGAGTGTGGACAACTTCGAGTTAGTTAACTATTACTTAATTCAACAGAAAGTTAAGAAGCACTTTCCTAGAGCCAAGCACGGTGGTGGGTAGTGGAGGTGCAGAGCTGAGTAGGTATGGTTTCTAGTCTAGTGGGAGCAGAGACATGAACACAAGTCACACCATTTAGCAACACAGAAAAACCCTCGAAGGACAGGCAAGACTCAGGGAACTGAGGGAAGAGGAGGTGTTTCCCAAATTCTTAACTTAAAAAATCTGCCCAAGATCTATCCTTTGCCCAAGATCAATCTTTTTCCTCTGGCCATAATGTGTCCAGAAGATTCACTTCCGTAGCATATTACTGGTACTGTGTTGACTTAATAACAGGAGCTTCTATTCTGTAATAGGATGCTTTAAGGAAGACAAAAATAAAATCAGTTTGTGGGGAGGAGGGAAGGAAAAGAGACCAAGCTGGCTCGTGGTAGTTGAGTTTTTAGACACTTTTGACAAGTCTGAGCTCCCAGCTCAGTGACAGGCTGTTTTGCCCACCACAGGGCCCTTCCCAGGTGGCTGGGTGTCTTGAGTTGTGAGAAGCACCATGCAGTGTACACGCCTTCCTGTTGGATGCTGAAAATTCAGTCACTTTGGGCCCATTGTTTTGTCTGATGTGATTAACCCCCAGTGACAAGCTCTTCTGTGGCTAAAACATCCTAACATCAGGTGCCCCGGCTTCAACCCGCTTGGTGGCTAAAAGTTCTTGGCCACTCATGCCCTTCCCTGGAGACAAGCTTTGATTCTGGTGTGATGCCTGGTGGATTCTCAGAAGCATCCTGGCAACACAGTGCCTTATATCAGCATCCAGGGGTCACCCATTTTCTGGATTGGGGACGGACGGCATGCCTTGTGTTGCTTTCATTGGTGGATGCGTTCTCCAGCTCCCACTCCTGGTTGGAGACACGGGGCTCCTGCATGGCACCCCATCTCCTGTTTGGTCAGAATAGTCCAGCTCGGGGTCATCCCCAGCAGGCAGCCTCTGGAACCTTGGAGGGGAAGCCTTCCCAAATCATGTTTTCTCTGGGGTTCCAAATCTGTCTAACCTTAGCGTATGTGTCCTGGGATTGTCTTATATTAATAGCGGGCTTCTCTGGTGTCTGCCTGCAATGTGGGAGACCTGGGTTCAATCCCTGGGTCAGGAAGACCCCCTGGAGAAATAAGTGGCTACCCACTCCCGTACCCTTGCCTGGAAAATCCCATGGATGGAGCAGCCTGGTAAGCTATAGTTCATGGAGTCACAAAGAGTCAGACACGACTGAACGACTTCACTTTCCTTTCCTTTTACGTTAATAGCATGTATGTGCTAAGATACTTAGTTGTTCAGTCTTATCTGACTCTTTGAGACCCCAGGGACTCACACCCACCAGGATAATCTGTCCATGGAGAATTCTCCAGGCAAAAATACTGGAATGGGTAGCCATTACTTTCTCCGGGGAATCTTCCTGACCCAGGGATTGAACCCAGATCTCCTGCATTGCAGGCAGATTCTTTACCATCTGAGCCACCAGAGAAGCCGCCAATAGCATACAGATATATGTGTGTGTGTGTGTGTGTGTGTGTTTATATATATGTTGTTGTTGTTCAATTGCCAAGTCATGTCCAACTCTTTGCGATCACATGGACTGCGGCACGCCAGGCCTCCCTGTCCCTCACATCTCCCAGAGTTTTCCAAGTTCATGTCCATTGTTTTGGTGATGCTATCCAGCCATCTCATCCTCTGACACCCTCTTCTCCTTTTGCTCTCAATCTTCCCCAGCATTAGGGTCTTTTCCAATGAGTCAGCTGTTCACATCAGGTGACCAAAATACTGGAGTTTCAGCTTCAGCATCAGTCCTTCCAGCAAGTAAACAGGGTTAAATTCCCTTAAGATTGACTAGTTTGATCTCCTTGCTGTCCAAGGGACTCTCAGAAGTCTTCTCCTGCACCACAGTTTGAAAAGCATTCATTCTTCGGCACTCTACCTTCTTTACAGTCCAGCTCTCACAACCGTACGTGACCACTGGGAAGACCATAGCCTTGACTATGTGAACCTTTGTCGGCAGAGTAATGTCTCTGCTTTTCAACACACTGTCTAGGTTTGTCATAGCTTTCCTGCCAGGAAGCAAACTTCTTCGATTTCATGATTGCAGTCACCATCCACGGTGATTTTAGAGCCCAAGAAGAGGAAAGCTATCATTACTTCCACCAGAATGGAGAATCCCCATGGAGAGAGGAGCTTGGAAGGCTACAGTCCATGGGGTCACAAAGGGTCAGACATGACTGAGCAGCTAAGCACAGCACACGGCACATCTTCAGTTCACTATTGTTCTCATACTGATGGTTTGACTGTTGGTGGGGTTGCTGCAATTCACTGTTCAGTGAGCTGCTCTCTCCTCTTTGAGGGGAGTGGTTGGTCTGTAGTGTCCAGAGTGAGAGGAAACCAAAAGCCCAGGACTTCTTTGACCTTAAGCTTAACTTTGGACTTAGGTAAGCTGGAGCTTCAGCCAGCGCTCTCTAAACACTGAATGTGTGAATCAGAACTCATGCAGTGTTTCTCAGTCACCAGAATCATTTGAGATGCTTGTGACACAATGTAGATGCCAGACCTGTCCTGTAAGCGGGTCTGAGGGGTGCAGGCTTGTAACAAATGCTGCAGGTGAAGAGACCCCCAAGCACTGGTGTAGACTCACAGACTTGCTGGAACTCTTGCTGTTGCCTTTTTCAGTTGCTCTTGGTCAATCCTCTGCTTCTCTGCTCCAGTTCTGAATCTCCTTTTGTGCAGCCCCCTGAAACCTGGGCCACACTCTTCTGAACACCCTCCATGACGACAGGACTTATTGATGTTAAGTTGTGCAGGGCCATGGCCAATAAGGAGGCTCATCAAGCTGGTTCCTACCATTTGTGGTCAGAAAGAAACTAGCCTGTAAGGAGAAGGGTTTTCTCCTGTCTCACGAACTGTCTGTGAATATTGCTCCCAAAGAGGAGTTCCCAAGATGTTCTGAGCTCTTCCCGTCTGGTTCTTGCATGTCTGCAGGACATCTCCAATTATATTGATAGACTGTGTGCATTTGGAGGAATTCTGGTGTTTTTTAATGAAGGAAAGTATCTTCCAGCCATGCCTCAGTCCTGTTAGAAATCCCCCTTTCCAAAAAGCAACATCGATTAGCATGGAGACTTCCCAAATTGTGAACACTGTTGTTTAATAGTTACCATCTCCCATGCCCATGCCTCCCACCATCGTCTGTGAGCCCAGCTATAGATTTGTGAGATATTTAATCCCTTTTGATTATTATCCTTAGACATTATAATCATAAGGATGTAACACAAATATTGTATGCCAAAAAGTTCGTTCAGGTTTTTTGGTAAGACAGAATGAAACCCCCAAATGAATGAGATTTTTGGGCAATCCACTACCTTTTTTTTTTTTTTGATCATTGGAATGTTGGGGGGGGGAAGTACTAATTATAGAATGCTGAGTAAAGACTAGATATGGGAGGCAGAGAACCTGGCCTCTGGAGCCCATCCTGCTACTTCCCAGCTGTGTCCTCAGGCACATCACATAGTCCCCAAGCCTGGCAAAGATTGTCACAAAGCCTGTGTGAGGATTTAAGAGACCCCAGGACTGGATGGTACCCAAACATGGCTCCTGCCTCGTAGAAGGTTCAGTGATAGAGTGGTTTGCTTCTGAATCCCACCAGCTTGATTTGTTAAGTGCATACTGTACTCCTGAGTGCTTTGGTCTAGGGGAGGAGAGGGGATGGAGAAGAGAAGAGAAGAGAAGAGGCTTCATGTGAAGGGACTAACCTCTGCTTCGCGGCAGAAAGGAAGATTTAACCAAAGAATACCAAAGGGGAATGAATCAATAGACTCCAAGCAAATCCCACGTGTTCCCATGTTGCCAGAGTGCTGGGGATGGGAAGCCAAGGGTTCTTCCATCCCTCCACAGGGGAGGATGGGAGGAGGGTTACTGGCAAAGATGTCACTGTAATTATAGGCTCTTCTTTTCTGTTTAAAAAGCCACCACTTTAAACGTGACTCACAGCAATTACAAATCAATTACAACCCATAATCAGACCTCTGATTTGTCAAGTCTGTGGAATCTCTCAGTATAGATATAAATCCTTCTTAGTATGAGGTCAGGAGTTCAGTGAGATCATGCAACTAGTGAGTCCAAAGGAAGCTGCTGCTGCTGCTGCTGCTAAGTCACTTCAGTCGTGTCAGACTCTGTGCGACCCCATAGACGGCAGCCCACCAGGCTCCGCCGTCCCTGGGAAGCTAACTGGAACTAATTATCAGTCGGTTCTCTGATAGCAAACTACTGCCTTCATGAGGGATTCTTTGTTATTTCTTCCAGGCGATTTCTTTCCTCACGCCTCTGGCTGTAATTTGCGTGGTGAAAATCATCCGGCGGACAGACAAGACTGAAATCAAGGAAGCCTTCCTAGGTAGAGTGTTCCCCGTTCCTGCTTTCGGGGACGGGGCTGAACCTGCTTAGATTACCGGATTTCGAAAATCTCAGTTGCGTTCAACTGATTTTTCTCTTGGTCAAGTTAAGCTTGGTAGACACAAGAAGAGGTAGCCGTTTAGCCCTTTTAAAGAGCCGGTGCTGGTCTGCGGGCCAGCCCATCGCCGCTGTCCCTTGTGCTGAAAATGTGTTTCAGGTTGCTCAGCAGAGCTCTGTGCTTGCGAAGCAAACTGGAAGGACAGCTCTTGGCTGTAAGGCAGAGTGAATCTGAAACTTTGTCACCGCTGACTGTCCAACCCCACATTTGTGGCTAATAGGCCCCCATTTGGGACAATTCAGACATCAACCACAGACTCCTTGACCAGTCACCATTGACTGGAAGCAAAAATGTGGAAAAGCAGATGTAAAATTTAATCTCAGTTGGAAACAAGCTCCATAATTCATTGCTACTGTGGGGACACTTTGGCAGTTAATCAGTTGTTATTATGTAAAGAATGCTACAATCTTTGCCATTGAATGTGACACGATGCTTATAAATTGTCCCTAAGCTGAGCCATATCTGCGTGTGACAGGAGTTTGTTATTTTTAGGGTTAAATCCATTTTTTCCCGTGATCTGCATATTAATCAAAAGACAAAGTAAATGAAAGCATGAAGAGAAAGCAAAACTCTTTGGCTTGTTTAGCAAAATAAACTCCCCGGAAGCCCAAGTTTTATCTTTTTGGTCATCAGGAGAACTGAATTGGGTTTATTTTCTGACATGATGCCTTGACGTTATCCAAGCTCTCGCACACACTGTGTTGTCGGTATGTTGTGTAGGCTCACCATTCAGTAAGGCAGTAAATCTGGAAATATGAGATTCGTCACTAAAGACGGTGTTTGTTAATTACTGGACTTGGAGGAAATGAAAAACGTAGCAAACTACGGCCTTCCCTGTTCTTTGTAAGGGAAGGAGGGTGGGTGTGAGTTCCAGGGTGTGCAGAGCAGTGGAAGGACCGGGATCATTTCTCACATAGCCAGGCCTTGGTTAGGCGCTGTGTAGTTGAAAAGAACAGAATTCCTCTCAAATTGGATCGAATAAATTAGAAGTTTGGTTATAGGACTATAACAAGCAGTCTTACAGACCTTGAAGAATCAGAGGGGAAACCCTCGTGGGGATCCAGGCCGTGAGGGTGGAGGCGCCCTTCGCCTTACGGCCCCTCTTCCCTGTGATGCGTCCTTCCCCTCCTCTCACTCCCCGCCTCGGTCTCCTGTGAAGACGCTGTCTCTGCTGCCTGCGTCTTGGTCTGCGTGAGGCTTGGGCTTGCAGTGGCGGGCGCCCCTGCCCCACGCCTGCGTGGCTGCTCAGCTCCAGTGCCACCTCCCAGTGTCTCTGCATCTTGTGGTCCAGACTCCCCAGGTGGAGACTCTGGACTTGACTCAAGTCTCACGCCTGGATGCAAAGTCCCAGGTCTGTGGCCAGCCTGTGGGTGCTCTGCTTGAACACAGGTGTGTCCCCCGGCTGCTCACCTGTGGTTTGAGGTGCTGCTCATCACGTGGTCTCTGCCTCTTCAGCTGAGGTGGTGGAAAGGTCAGGTTTTCCAGGAAGGGTGTGGATGCCCTCCCTCTCGAGGCTCAAGCAGCTGTGTCAGCATTTGGACAGATATCGCTGTGGCTCCCAAATGTCCCCCTGGGAGCCCCTCTCAGCTGACCTGGAAATCTTGCCTCACTTGTTATTCTAGCCTGAGTCCTGAGACATGCCTGTGGGCAGGAACTGTCTTTCATGGTTACACTTATAATTTACTGGCTGCTTTTGGAGCTGGGAGATTGTGATGGCCTTGAGGAGCTTACAGTTACTTTCTCTAGACCTTTTCATTCTCAGCTAAATCTCCCGTAGGATGACTTCAAAATTGTACACCATACCTGGCCTCCTATATGTTAACAGAGAAGGTGGACTTAACTGGATGTTCTGTTTGCCTAAATAAATGAGAGGCTGCCTTGTTAAAATGATGAAGAACCTCCTTTTGTACACAATTAAAAAATAAAAGTTGCCACTTTTAGGAAGCCTTGAAAGGGGCAGGAGGGAGTGATCTTTCAAAACCAAGGACAGAAAACTAGGTGTAGCTTTTCCTCCATTATCTGGAATTCAGGACTTTTTCGGTGAGGGTGGTTTGGTCTGAGGTCCCTTCTTTACCCAGGCGTCTTCAGCAGACCTGGACCCTAAGAACGCCCCTTAGCTACATGTCCACAGCAGCCTGCTTTGTGCATCTGTTCGTGTGCAAGTAAGGCTCGCCACACCCAGGGATTTGGCTGTAGAATGGCCAAGTTGGTGTTAATAGCAAACCCTGTTTTGGAAGGACTGCAGTGTTGAATTCCCAACAACAAAAGTGACAGCAACGAAAGCCCTCTAATCCTCTGGGGGTGCTTGTAAGCAGGAGTGCCCTCAATACAGGCCACTTGCAGGCCAACTCACATGACACATTGCTTTGCATTTCTTTATCAGAACACAGTCTGGCTTGTTTTTCTGGCTCTTCTCTCAACCCCGCAGTGCCGTGGGATGCTGTCGATGCAGCTCTTATGCACCAGATGCCTTGGGTTTTTGTTAATCAACAAGCCAGCCCCCCATGGTTGGGGTTGTTCATTTCCTGCTCGGCCAGCCTTTCATGCCTCTACTCTCAGCCCAGCCTTCCCTGTGGCGTCAGTGAGAGGTCCCCTGCCTGGGTTCCCTGGAGGTTGTGCTGTGCAGATGAACATAGTCATTGGTTTACTTTACTTCCGGAAGGCTGTAACGCTTTCCACTCAGATCCTTGCTCTCTTCTGTCTCCTTCAGGCTTTTGGATCAGAGAGGGAAGCTGCCAGCTGTTGCTGTTTCCATCACAGCCACACCTTTTCTAGCTCAGCTGAAGCTTTTCAGAGAATTGCTCTGCGCTATAGTAAACCCAGCTGGGGCAGAGGTTGCAGACGTGGTGTTCTGGATTGATGTCGTGGTCTCTGAACTTCCTCAAGGGGACAGGGAGGTCAGCGAGTGATGCTTGTTCCTGAAGACCTTTTCTGTGCAGAGGCCTTGCCAGAACCAGGAGAGGAGTTCAGCCCTGCTGGGAAAACGCAGCAGTGAGCCTGCGCAGCCAGCTCTCACACGAAAAGACCCTGTCATCTCAGGGCAGTCTCACAGCCTGTTAATTGTCACGGCTTTGGGAGAATCCTGCAGCAATGGTGGCCCAGGGAATTCTCCCTCCTCTCTGCAAAGGAAACCTCTCAGCAGTGCTCCAAGCTTGTGAGAGAGAAGGGAAGCCAGCGTTTTAGGAAGGAAGGGTCTGTGCATGCAGAGTGTAATCAGCAGATCTCCTCAAGTTCCTCCATGCTTGCTTCCAGGTTACACACCCCATTGCATGCTGGGTGTTTTAATGGTGGTCTAGTGCTGCTGACTCATGCCCCACTCTGCACCTGGGGGGGGCCCATCCCTCCTTTCCAGCTATTGTAATGTGGCCCATCCTCTGCTCTGGGGACTAGTTTCCCTTTGACAGAGGTGCTCATTTGAACTGGTCCCTCCCATTCTCTCTGCTTCCCCATGACTTGATACAAGCAGGTGGGTTTTTTGTCTCTATCTCAGTGGCCTGTGCCCTTGGTGACTGTGTTGACTGTTCACAGTCCCTTCCGTTTGTAGAATAATACATTTGTCTCCCCATGATCATGAACTGCTCCAGGCAGCTCCTTCCTGAAAGTGGCCCTCCACCGCTGTTTCCTTCCATAAATCTCAGCTAGTATTGAACAGTTAATACTTGCCAAAGGGAAATGGTAACTCACATGCTTTATTATTCAACAAAGCAATGGAACAGGACATCGATAGGCTTTTATTGCTTATGCAAAGCATTTGACCTTCCATCGCATTGACTTGCCTTTTGTGTAGTCTTGATAAATACAAGAAAGAGATGCAGGGAAAACTCCATGACTCATTTCACCTGCATCCTTTGGAGAATCTTTGCTTCATCCAGCAAAGTCCTTCCAAGATGCTTAGAGAAATTCCCCAGGCTGTCTATTTTTGAAAAATGTCATCTAGAAGTACCTACTGGTTTAGGTGGCAGAAAGAACCACCTGGACAAACCTTATCAAACACCAGTAATGAGGTATTGAGACACTCCACCTTCTTAGAAATAGTGATTTGTTTGATAACAAGTGGACAGCCGTCAGCAGGGGACAGGTCAACAAGGAGGTGATGCCTGAGTGGGCATGCCTGTATTCAGAGGGATTCCTGCAGCTGCTCTGATTAGAATTATGTCTGAGAAGGTTACCAGAAGGAAATAAAATGTTATGTTTCTTGCTACCAGTAAAAGAAATTCTACATGCTGCAGTACTAAATCTGTTGTATCAGGTCAGAACATGATACATGGGCTTCTCTGTGATGCTGAAAATATCAGTCTAGGAGGAGAGATAAATTTCATGTCATAGGGGCTTGGAATTTTATGAACTTTCAGTCTCCAAAGTCCAGTTCTAATTATGTTTTACTCTAGCCACTCAAACTTCCCTCCTTTAAAAAAAGCATTGGTTCATATTTCTATGGTCACAGATTAAATAGTGTGATGGAAAAGTAATGATGATGATGGTGGTAATGATGATAATTTTGATCTGAGAGCCAGCTGGTTATTTTTCTGTTTGTCGGTTTTGTTTTGTAGCCGTGTCCTTGGCTCTTGCTTTGAATGGAGTCTGCACAAACACTATTAAATTGATAGTGGGAAGGTAAGTTCCAAAAAGAAACAAGTAGTGACTTAGAGTCTCAAGGTCAGCAGTGTAGAAACCTTGGCCACAGGAAACTGGATGGGATGGATTGGAGTTCATCTGGTTTTCCCTTAAATTGTTGTCCTTCTGGGGTTTCTGTCCTCAACTCAGATCTCTCCTCTCCTTTGAATGATGAACTCACTATTTCAGTAAGCAGGACATTAATAGTAAAAAAGTATCTAATGACGATACTTTCTTGGGGACCAAAGTCAAGAAAGCCATTTCCATTTCCAGCCCACTGGTATTCCAGGGCCTCGCCAGACACCCTCTCACTTGTCAGTTTTGGCCTCCAAAAAATAGATAATCTTGCTTATTTATCATTCTCTCTGGGATAAACAATATGGATTAGTATTTGAGCTGTGACTCATGACACATTTCTCTTACCCTCCTGGGAGATGATGTCTATTTTCTGTTTATCTTGCATTCTCCCCCAAATGCTCTGGAAATGAACTAGTCTCTGTAGAGTAAAACAGTCAAAAGATCTGAGTTCGAGACCTGACTTAGGCCCTGACTAGCTGCTGGCCTTGGACAGGTTGGTTTCCCTCTCGGAACCTCAGCATTTAGCAATCAGGTTCTTGGTGTGCAGTCCTGGTGAGGCAAGGAGGGGGCAGAAGATGGATATAGATTGGTCAGCAAGTGACCTCGGGCTGCACTGTCCTTCCAACATTCTGTGCTTAGAGTTGCTGAGGGCCCAATGAAATGCTGACTCCCAGGTCCTCTCTGAGGCTCTGGTTCAGTAGGTGAATAGCCACACTGAGAGACACACGTAGGGGAGAGACAGCATACCAACAGTTCTGATAGATTATTGATAATTGATATGTTATGGATACTGATAGATTGTTATTGGGCTCAGATCCCAGAGCAGGAGGACCAGTGAGCCCTTAGAGTTCACAGTGAGAACCATATGAGCTGTAACCCAGTATGTGCAGAAAAGGGGGACTGTATTTACAGTGTTAGGAAAGCCTTGTCCATGGCAGGCATCTGGCAGTTAGCTGAATTAATGTGATGAATCCACCATCACTCATCACAGTGAGAATCCGCACTTGAGTGAAGTGGACACATGTAGGGTATGGTGTGTAGGTGCAGAAATCCAATTGCTGGGGTTCAGAGCTTGTCTTTGCCACTTACTGGTTGTGTGTGACCTTAAGCAGGAGTGTGATCTAAGCCTTCATTTTCACACGTGTGAAATGAAGGAAGTTCCAGGACCTGCCCCAGGGTTGACATAAGAATCGTACGACGTGACCCATGGGTGGTACTTAATGCTGGGTCTGGTATGCAGTAAGTACTCAGTACATGTTAGCCGGGATTGTGGCAGGTGACTCGGCCTCGGGGCTAGCTTGTCCCCTACTTCCTTCCCCCACAACCTGGACCAAGAGCTGGCCTGGTGACTGTGTGCCAAAGCTCGGAACTGAGTTTTCAGGTCTTCTCAGTGAAACCTGCTCTGTAAGGAAGTGTAGGCAGTTGGCCATCAGATTCAAGATACAGGGCCATGAGAAGCCTGGAGGCTTGGATCCTGGTAGCAGCCTCCGAGTAGTGGAGTCATCGATGGAGCTGTCACTCCATTTTTATCTCACCAGCGCTATGCTCACGTGGCTCCTGGAAGTCATCTCACTTGACCCTCAGTACCTCACTTTTGGGTAGGTATTGATATCCCTCTTTTACAGATGTGGAGACTGAGGGTGGCTATGTGACTACCTAAGTCATAAAACCAGTAAGTGGCAGAGTAGGAGTTCCAGCCCAGATCTTTCTGACCCTGAAGCATGAGCTTTGCCTAAGCCCACGTTGTCTTCCGGTGGGGGCTTTGGTGTTGATGGCAGAAGGAACTGGGGAAGCAGCAGGGGTCGGCGGGGTCAGCTGGGGGTTGTTTGTGATGGCAGAGTTTTATATTGAAACTGTCCATGGTGTCTTTTGTAGACCTCGCCCCGATTTCTTTTACCGCTGCTTTCCAGATGGAGTGATGAACTCGGAAATGCACTGCACCGGTGACCCCGACCTGGTGTCCGAGGGCCGCAAAAGCTTCCCCAGCATCCATTCCTCCTGTAAGTTCCCTGGTTGTGAGACTAACTCCTAGGTCATGTCTCCTGATCACTGTTTTTGGGAATATAGGTGAAGGGAAAAGTATTGATACTTGAATGTCAAGTGTAGTTCACTTTTCTTCACTGTAGAGTGGTTGTCTTAGAAACAAGACATTCCCCAGGAAGAAATAACCCTGAGACCAAGACTCTGGAGTTTACAAAACATTGTATGTGTGGCTCTTGTCAACTCAGCAGTGTGAAACTTGTGACACTTTACCTTTTGGCAGTATTCATTCAGGATCCTGACAGTCAAGGGAATTAACCGTGTTCCCTGGGACCTTATGCCTTTCAGCTCAGTGTTCTCTCTAGTTTATTCATTCAATGAAAGTTTTTTTTTTGTTGTGTGTGTACTGTACCAACATATAGCATATATGTGTATATATATACATGTACATACACCCTGTCATCCCTAATATATAGTCTGATTATAGGTATGTAAGCTGGGACTTCCCTGGTGGCTCAGTCAGTAAAGTGTCTGCCTACAATGCAGGAGACCCAGGTTTAATCCCTAGGTGGGGAAGATCCCCTGGAGAAGGAAATGGTAACCCACTCCAGTATTCTTGCCTGGAAATACCTGTGGATGGAGGAGCCTGGTAAGCTACAGTCCATGGGATCACAAAGAGTCAGACATGACTGAGTGACTTCACTTTCACTTTCTTTCAAGCTGGGACCAGCCTTAAACTAAATAATGTGAACCAGATGCAGTGTGGTGTAGTGGACAGCACGCAGGTCTTTGAAGTGTGACAAATCCTGGCTATACAGATATGAACTGTGACTTAACCTCTGTGCCTCAGTTCCTGCTTGTAGACTGGGGATGATAAGGCCTCCGCTGTTAGTTGGAGTGAGGGTTAAAGTAAGTGATGGTGACCACTGACATTTCTGGAGCATCACCATGCCAAAATGTTTCAGTGCATTATCTTATTCAGTCCACTCCATGAATGTCAAGTACTTGGTATCATGCTTGGTACTTAAATAAACCAAGTTATCCGTGTCAGAGGGTCCTGCTCACACCTTCTTTCATTCCATCAGTGTTTACCGAGTGACTCAGGTGCCAGACATTGTGACAGGTGCTGAGGACATGGAGATAAATGAGCCACAGCTCCTGTCCTCGGGAGTCTGTAGGCAGTGGCAGGCTGAATTTAGGTTGGCGATTCTGAAATCCATGGAGAGGAACCAGGCCCCCAGGTGACCACTTGGGAGAGGACTGGCCGCTCTTATGACTTGAAGTCCTTGATTGCCCACAGGTCGGATCATTGACCTTGGTCAGGCCTGTTACCCTCATCCTTTTTCTTTTTTCTAAGTAGCTAATACACTAGTGGCTGGACCAAGGAGTAACTGGATGGCCTTTCCTGCAGAGCAGTAGTTGGCCATTTTTGCTCAGAGTCACTAGAGATTAGGGCTTGTCAGCAATATCGGGGTGCCTGGCACTCTAAGTGACTCTCCATCAGCCTGTGCCACAGCCCTGCCAGGTCCGGTTTTCCCCACTGTGTGCATAGGGACAGCGAGGCTTAGATAGACTCAGCAGATTATTCAAGGACACTAGCTGACTTTCCTGCCAACCTCTAATGTTATAGTGTCTTGGGCTTTTGGTGGTTAAACAACAAATACAACAAGGTATTCACACTTTGGCCACCTGATGTGAAGAACTGACTCATTGGAAAAGACCATGATGCTGGAAAAGATTGAAGGCAGGAGGAAAAGGGAAAGACAGAGGATGAGATGGTTGGATGGCATCACTGACTCAATGGACATGAGTTTGAGCAAGCTCCAGGAGTTGGTGATGGACAGGGAAGCCTGGCATGCTGCATTACATGGTGTTGCAAAGAGTTGGACATGACTGAATGATTGAACTGATTCATAGTCCATGTTCATTTAAATAAATAACTCTTTTTCTCCCCTAGTTTATTGGAGACTTTAGTGGGTTGAATAATGACACCGAAAAAAATTTGTTTAGATCCTAGCCCACAGGACCTGTGAATGTGACTTTATTTGGGAAAATAAAAAGCATTTGTAGATATAGTTAAGGATCTCAACATGAGTTCATCCTGGCTTTAGGGTGAACTGTAAATCCAAAGACAGATGTCCTTATAAGAGAAAGGCAGAGGAATTTTGAGACTTAGAGATATGAGGAAGGAGGTCATGTGAAGATGGAGGCAGAAATTGAAGTGATATAGACACAAGCCAAGAGAAGGCAATGGCACCCCACTCTAGTACTCTTGCTTGGAGAATCCCATGGGTGGAGGAGCCTGGTAGGCTACAGTACATGGGGTTGCACAGAGTCAGACACGACTGAGCGACTTCACTTTCACTTTTCACTTTCATGCATTAGAGAAGGAAACGGCAACCCACTCCAGTGTTCTTGCTTGGAGAATCCCAGGGACAGGGAAGCCTGGTGGGCTGCTGTCTACAGGGTCTTGCAGAGTCAGACACGACTGAAGCGACTTAGCAACAGCAGTCACAAGCCAAGGAATCCTGGAGCCACTAGAAGCTAGATGAGGCAGGAAGGAGTCTCCCCTGAAGCCTTCAGAGGGACGGTGGACCTGCCAACACCTTAATATGGGACTTCTGGTCTCCAGAACTGGGAGAGAATACATTTCTTCCATTTTCAACCCCTGGGTTTGTGATAATTTGTCACAGTGTTATCCATCAGGCTTGTTGGCCTTCCCCAGTCAATAGGAAATGACTGGAGGCCAGACAAGAAACTGGCAAGTTTACTGGAGGCCCTACTGCTCCAAGGAAGAGTGAGAACAAGCAACAGGTTTCCCTTAATCCCTGAGCAGGGGGCCAGCCTGCTCCTTATATGGGGTGGGGGTAAGGGTGTGTCCAGGGATCAGGCCAAAGGGGTGGCTTCAGTTTTTGCCCACCCCTCAGGTTGTGGCATGTGCTGCTGCTGCTGCTGCTAAGTCGCTTCAGTTGTGTCCGACTCTGTGCGACCACATAGATGGCAGCCCACCAAGCTCCCCCGTCCCTGGGATTCTCCAGGCAAGAACACTGGAGTGGGTTGCCATNCTCTGCCTCCAGTTCAAACCCTTGCAGGGCCCCTCCTGGTGAATTAGGGCTTTCCACGGGCATCACCATCCACAGAACCACGCAGAGATGTGCCTTTCCACTCTGAGTCAGCATCTGCTCTGCCAGCTTCTTCCCACCCTCGTATATCTTGGGGTAGCGTTGAGGTGCTTTTTGTTTCATTGAAGATAGAATTTGTCTCCCTGTTTGCATAGTCAGGGTTCTCAGGAGAAACAGAAGCAATAGGATGTGTGTATGTACAGAGGGAGACGAACAGTTATTTTAAGGAATTGGCTCGCGAGATCGCGAGGACTGGCAGGTTGGAAATTTGGTTAGGATTTCAAGGTTGCAGTCCCTTTTTTTATTGTTTATTTATTGTGACTGTGTTGGGTCTTAGTTGTGGCATACAGGCTCTCTAGTTGTGGTTCGTGGTCTTCAGAGCACGCAGGCTCAGTGGCTGCCCTGCAGTATGTGCGATCTTAGTTCTCTGATCAGGGATTGAACCTGCATCTCTTGCATTGGAAGGTTGATTCTTAACCACTGGACCAGCAGGGAAATTCCTGTGTTGCAGTCTTGAGGTAGAATTTCTTACTTGGGAAGCCTCAGTCTTTGCTCCTAAGGCCTTCAACTAATTGAATGAGGCATGCCCACATTATGTAGGGTGAGCTCCTTAACTTAAAGTCAGCTGCCAGTAAATACTCATCACATCTAAAAAATGTCTTCGAAGCAACTTCCAGACTGATGTTTGACCAAACATCTGGGCACTATGGCCTAGCTGGCCAAGCTGACGCACAAAATTAGTCCTCACTCTCTTATTCCTTCCTTCCCTTATCATTTTAAATTCAGGAATACCTTGGTAATGTTCTGATGCCTTAGTGCAGGGGCACCGTATGTTAGAAGATTCTCATATAACCTCAGTGTTACTTCTATGACAAGAGTCCTGGAGAGTGAAGTGCATACACCCAAGGGTCTTTGTAGGCTGAGTGTCTGGGAGTTTGCTTTTGTGGAACAAATCTAAAGGGTTTGTAAATATGTATTGAAAAATTATCATAAGATATCATCTATGCCAGGCAGCCAGGTTTAACTCCATTGAGCGTGAATATTTAATGTTATAAGCCAGCTGGTTTTTGGCGTGGTTAGACAGACTTTTGCATAAAGATACAGGAAATAGGAGAGCAGAAGAAAATGCAAGATTCATTTGTTTTGTATCATTTAATGAAATGAAATTGCTGTCCAGGGTTTTTGCTGCTAGATGGGAAGCTTGAAAAAGACCATCTTCTTCTTTGAAAAATGGTATAAAATGACGTGGGCTGATTGGGTCATGGTCACCCAGGACAAACTGGTGGTCACTTATCTGAGGTCAGTTTGATTTGTGTGGTTTACCTTCTAAGTGACAAATGAGAGCTTCCAAATTCATTGTCCTGTCATGGGACATCATCACACTTGGCAAGAGCCTCTCCTAGCTTTTTTCCCCTAAATTTGTATTATCTTTCATCTCAAACTTCCAGGACAGTTTCAGAGGTTCTGGGAAGCAACTGTGCTTATTTTGCAACTTTTTCATCATTGAACTGGAGACCCCCCTGAATGCGGGAAAGTCTTGTTTGGGGGATACCAAATCCTTGGAGGAAATAGTTGGCTTTAAAAAAATCAGACCTCTTTATGGGGTGATGTTTTTCAGTCTTTTTTTTTCACTATAACTCATCTTCATTTTTGTAGGCTTCCACCTCAACTTCTCTTCTCTACCATGAAATATTAATTCCACTGATATGGTATATTAATATTATGGCCATTTGGAGGGCCACAAAAAATTGTAATATCTAGAATTTTCTCATCTCCCCAAGAATCAATTTTTGTCCCCTTGGGGGGATACCACTCTAATGGCAGAAAGTGAACAGGAACTAAAGAGCCTCTTGATGAGGGTGAAGGAAGAGAGTGAAAGAGCCAGCTTAAAACTAAATATTGAAAAAACCAAGATCATGACATCCGATCCCATTACTGCACGGCAAATAGAAGGGAAAAAGCTGGAAGTAGTGATGGATTTCCTCTTCTTGGGCTCCAAAATCATTCCAGACGGTGACTTCAGCCATGAAATCAGAAGACATTTGGTTCTTGTCAAGAAAGCGATGACAAACCCCGACAGTGTGTTGAAAAGCAGAGACAGTACTCAGCTGATAAAGGTCCCTATAGTTAAGGCTATGGTCTTCCCAGCGGTCGTATATAGTTGTGAGAGCTGGACCATAAAGAAGGCAGAGCGCCAAAGAATTGATTCCTTTAAACTGTGTTGCTGGAGAAGACCCCTGAGAGTCTGCTGGACAGCAGGGAGATCAAACCAGTCAATCTTAAGGGTAATCAACCCTGAATACTCACTGGAAGGACTGATGCTGAAGCTGAAACTCAAGTATTTCGGTCAGCTGATGCGAACAGCTGACTAACTAGAAAAGCCCCTGAGGCTAAGAAAGTTTGAGGGCAGAAAGAGAAGAGGACGTCAGAAGATGAGATGGCTGGGTGTCGTCACCAATGCAATGGACATGAACTTGGGCAAACTCTGGGAGATGGTGCAGAGCAGGGAGGCCTAGCGTGCTATAGTCCGTGGGGTCTCAAAAGAGTTGGACACGACTGGGTAACTGAACAATGAGGGCTATGTGGTCTTGGTTGGGAATGAGTATTCTTGGGCAGTAGTTCTCAGCCGGACAATTTTGCCCCCTAGGGGACATGAGCAAAGTCCAGAGACATTTGTGGTTGTCACAAGGGCATGTGTGGAGGGGGTTACTGGCATCTCCTCTGTGGAGGCCAGGGATCCCGCAAACGCCCTACAGTGCAGAGGACAGGCCTCGCGACAAAGAAGGATCCAGCCCCAAATGTCAGCGATGTCCAGGCTGAGAGCCCCATTCTCGGATAATTAAGCAAATATATGGAAGAAATTGATCTTTCATATGTTAAATTCATCTACTCTTCAGGTTCTTGGTCTGAATAAATAGAGTATTTTTAGAAATGGCTACTGTTTAATTAATTTAAAATACTCTCCCTCAAAGACTTGGCTCACCATTTGACTTCCATGAAAAGAAGATCACGGTCAGATTAAAGGTTGTAATTAAAGCCTAACGCCTTTTTATTTCTGTCTTTCTTTTTAAATTTTTTATTAAAAAGAAATTCAGACATATAAAAGAAAACAGAGCTAATGAATCCCCACATGCTCCAAGTACAAGAATCTGCCCTTCTTCCTTCCTGTTTTTCTCTGCCCATTTCCTACCACCACTGAAGAATGCTGATGGTTTTTTTTTATTGGAGCATAGCTCCCCTTCCTCTCGGCTCTCCCTCTCACCCCTGGTCCCACCCCTCCCATCTAGGTCATCACGGAGCACTGAGTTGAGTCCCTTTTGCTTCATAGCAGGTTCCCACTAGCTATCTATTTTACACATGGTAGTATATCTTTTAAAAAATTATTTAAGCATTTTAAGGTAAAATTTACATTGAAATGCACAAGTCATTGCCATTCGATCTTGAGTAGTGGACTCATTATGTAACCCATATTCCTATCACAATCTAAGGTATTTCCATCACCTCAGAAGGTACTTTATCTTCATTTCCAATCTTCGTTCTCTGAAATAACCACTGTACTGTTTTTGTTTTTTTTTTTTTCAACGTTTAGATTAGCTTTGCCTACTTTAGAACTTCATCTAACTGGAATAATGCAGTGTATTCTTTTTGAGTCTGGCAGTTTTTGCTCTGTATAATATCTTGAAGTTCATCCACATTGTTATAAGTATCCATAATTTGTTCTGGTTATGCCACAGGTTTTTTGTCTTTCTGGTTATTTCAGAATTAAGCTGTGAATTAATCTGCTATGAACATTTGTGTGCAGTTCTTTTAATGAACTGTGCTGACATTTATCTTGGCTAAATATCTATAAGTGATATTGCTAATGTAAAAACATTAGGCTATGTTTACCCTTTGAAGAAACTGCCAGATATTTTCACAAAATGCTTGTGCTGGCTTATATTCCCCCGGGCAATGTGTGAAAATGTCAGATACACTGGGTCTTCACCAACATTTGCTGTTGCTGGTCTTTTTTGTTTGCTTAGTCATTTTGGTGGATATGTACAGTGTCTCAATGTACTTCTCTAATACTAACGATGTCACTGACATTTTCATTTGCCTACTGGCTGTTCTCATACCTTCGTTGGTGCAGTGTCTGTTCAAATCCTTTTTCCATTAATTATTTTTGTCTACTTGCGATTAACTGGTGATGTTTCTTCATATTCTGTTTAGAAGCCTTGTGTCAAATACATGTTTTGTGAATATGTTCTCCCATCAGTGGCTTGCCTATTCATTTTCTTAATAGTATCTGTTGATGAGTAGTTTTAAATTTTGATTAAATCTTACTTGTCACTTTTTTCATTTGTGGTTATTGCTTTCTGCGTTCTATGTAAGAAATCTTTCCCACCTTCCAGTTATAAACTTGTCTTCATATGCTTTCTTCAAAAGCTTTATGGTTTTGGTTTTATATTTAAAACCAAGTTGATTTTTGTTCATTGTGTGAGACAGTGTTTAAAAGTTAATATTTTTTGCATTTATATCCATTTTAGCACCATTTATTGAAACAATTTTTCCTTTCACCATCAAGTAGCTTTAGTGCCTTTGCAGAAATTAACAGACCATACAAGTATGGTTCTATTTCTGTACTCTCTATAACGGTCATTAATCTGTCCGCCTATCCTTTTTCTAGAACTGCACTGTACTGATTACTGTAGCTTTATGGTAGGTCTGTTGAAGTCAGGCAGCTGAAGTCTTTCATCTTTGTTCTTTTTTTTCTCAAGGTTACTTTGGCAATTATATGTTCTTTACTTTTCCAAAATATATGCTGTGGAATCAGTTTATGAATTTTCATAAGAAAGTCTTCTGGCATTATAATTGGGATTACACTAAATCAACAGAATTTGAAAAGAAGAGTTAACATGTATTATTTAGTTTGTATCTCTAGTGACACTCCCATTTTCCTCTTAATTGCTTTTCATCACAACCTCGAGTGTTTCTGAGTGCACCCTTAGGCTTGAACTTTACCACGTTCAAATAAAATCAGTTCCTTTGAGAAGAGCTCCAGAGTTCTCTGTTTTTAAGATGTGTCTTCCTGAGCCTTGTTTCTGGAGCTCAAGATAGGGACAATGACAGTTTCCTTCTGAGTGATGCTCATGCCTAGGACTTGGCCACTGGAAGGAGGGGAGCACAGTAGCTTCTGATCTTCAGGGTGATGAATACCAGCAGCCTGTCTCTCCCAGCAGGATACCATTGCCCTCGACTAGGAGCTGTGAGAAGACAGAGGGGGAGCCCTGTGTTCTAGGCCATATCCATCTGGGATGGACCTTCCTTCAAACTAGACTGGGAGGGAAGGAGCAAGAATGGATCAAGGTTCTGATGCCAGAGATTTTCACTGTCCCTACTGAGTTTTAGTGTCTTCTTAAATGACTATTTCTTCATTTGCTGTATGCTCTTAGGATCACTTCCAGAGACTTGATTATATTTTTAGTAATGTTTTCCAGTTTAGCTTGAAAGTGGGGTCCCCAAAGCTTCTCATATGCCAATGTGGAAGTGAAACTCCCTTATGTCACTTTTGATAAATTGTGATTTTAAAGTAATTTGTACATTTGTCTATACTGTTGAGTTTGTTAACATAAGGGTATTCATAATATTACCTTATTGACTTTTTCATGTCTGTTAAGATTGGTGGTACTAGGCCCGCTTCCATTTCTAATATAGTAGTTTGTTTCCGATCCTTTTTTTCCTTGATTAACTTACTTGCAGTTTATTGATTTTATTAAACTATTCCTTTTTAAATTTTCTTTTACTTTACAATACTGTATTAGTTTTGCCATACATTGACATGAATCCTCCATAGGCGTACATGAGTTCCCAACCCTGAACCTCCCTCCCACCACCCTCCCCATATCTCTCTGGGTCATCCCAGTGCACCGGCCCAGAGCATCCTGTATCCTGTATCGAACCTAGACTAGCAATTCGTTTCTTACATGATAGTATATATGTTTCAATGCCATTCTCCTAAATCATCCCACCCTCTCCCTCTCCCACAGAGTCCAAAAGTCTGTTCTTTACATCTGAGTTTCTTTTGCTGTGTCTCATCTCGCATACAGGGTTAACATTACCATCTTTCTAAATTCCATATATATTTTGTCTTTATTTTTTCTATTTTTATGTCTTTTCTGCTTTATTGATTTTGGTTATTATCTTCATTGGTTCCTTGCTTTTAATATGTGTTTAATTTGCTCATACTTTTCTAGCTTAAGTTAGAAATTTAAATAATAATTGTTTAAAGATTTTTCCTTTCTAATATAAGCGTTTAAAGCTATAAACATCTCTATTTTAGCTATACCCTGTAAAATTTATTATATTGTATTTTTATTGTTATTATGTTCAAAATATTTTCTAATATCCCTGTGGTTTCTTCTTTGATCTATGTGTTATTCAGAAGTGAATTTTTAAATTTCCAAATATTAGAGACTTTCCCAGCTATTTTAATGTAATGAATTGTTAACTTAGTTTTATTGTGACTGGAAAACATACTTGTGAAAATTTCAGTCTTTTGAAATTTATGGAGATTTGTTTTATTGCCTAGCATATTCCTTATCTTGGTGGATATTTCATTCACACCCAAAAACATGTTCTGATTTTTTTGGGTGTGGCATTCCATGTGTGTTGATTAAGATGTTGTCATTCAGAGATTTCTAATTCTTTTTCTTTGTCTCATTGTTATCAATTAAGAGTTTGATAGTGTTCACTATGATTATAGATTTTGCCTGTTTCTCCTTTTTGTTTTGCTGGTTTTGCTTCATGTGTTTTGGAGCGCTTTCTATTGGCACTCACACATTAATGATTGCTGTGTATTCTTGTTGTCTGACCCTTTCTTTAATCATTATGAAATGCCCTCTACTCTCCATTCTCTCTCCCATTGCATGTAATGACTTCTTGTGGATGTGAGGGCCCTAGACTCCTCAGAGATCTTGTTCTTGGCCCATGATGGTAGAATGGACTTGAATTATAAAGGAATAATTGTTGGATAGGCAGCTAGTTTGTGTGGGTGTTTCTTTTATCACTGTTTCAAATCATTGACTTTTAATTCAGTCTTCCAAATTTGGGCCCAGGGATCATTCAAGATGTTCAGTTCAGTTCAGTCACTCAGTTGTGTCCGACTCTTTGCGACCCCATGAATTGCAGCATGCCAGGCCTCCCTGTCCATCACCAACTCCCAGAGTTCACTCAGACTCACATCCATCAAGTCAGTGATGCCATCCAGCCATCTCAACCTCTGTCATCCCCTTCTCCTCCTGCCCCCAATTCCTCCCAGCATCAGAGTCTTTTCCAATGAGTCAACTCTTCACATGAGGTGCCCAAAGTACAGGAGTTTCAGCTTTAGCATCATTCCTTCCAAAGAAATCCCAGGGCTGATCTCCTTCAGAATGGACCGGTTGGATCTCCTTGCAGTCCAAGGGACTCTCAAGAATCTTCTCCAACACCACAGTTCAAAAGCATCAATTCTTCAGTGCTCAGCTTTCTTCACAGTCTAACTCTCACATCCATACATGACTACTGGAAAAACCATAGCCTTGACTAGATGGACCTTTGTTGGCAAAGTAATGTCTCTGCTTTTGAATATGCTATCTAGGTTGGTCATAACTTTCCTTCCAAGGAGTAAGTGTCTTTTAATTTCATGGTTGCAATCACCATCTGCAGTGATTTTAGATATGTTCTAAAAACAAAAATTCAGAAAACCACATGTCTTCTGCAGTGGACATCTTTTGGGATATAGATAGATGGAAGGAAGGAAGGGACATAGGTAGATAAATATGAGATAATACTGTTCTACAATCCCATTCTCTGTAAACTGTCCCAGTCCCAGCCTCAGCTGGACACCTGCATGGAAACATTATATTTTGGCTTTAGAACCACACCAAGTCCTTTCTTTGTGTTTTCAAAGATTCATATCTAGTGTGCATACCCTTAGAACCAGTGTGGTTCCTTTTCCCTTTTGGCTAGAACTCATGTTTGTACATAAGTTACTCCCATGAGGGTCTCCACAGCATGTATTTCATTCCAGATCTGCTTTCTCATTTCTCCCACTGGCTTTGGGGGCCATCTCTCTGGCCTCTTTTGGCATCTACTTGGAAAATGCAAAGTCATTTGAATGTTGGCTGGAGCCAGCTTAATTAGGAAGTTAAGTCTGCTGAAGGCAAATGAAGCAGATCATTCCACAGCCAAGTGCGTGCAGTTGTTGGATGGTTCAAGCCAATGCTTCTTTCCACCCATCTGCCTCTGGAGTCTGCTAATTACTGCTAAATAGCACCTTCCTTTTATGCCAGCAGCAGAGTTAGCACTGGGATACAGAAGTAGATAAAGCATTTCAAGCCTTTGAAGAGTCGTTGTTGTTTAGTCGCTAAGTTCCAACTGTTTGCAACTCCATGGACTGTAGTCATCAGGCTCCTCTGTCCATGGGATTTCCCAGGCAAGAATACAGACTGGGTTGCCATTTCCTTTTAGGGAATCTTCCCGACTCAGGGATCGAATCCTTGTCTCCTGCTCGGCAGGTGCAGTGAGCCACCAAGGAGGCCCTTTGATGAGTAGGACATTCTAGAATGATATCAGGTGATTCTATAGCTTCAAACTCTGCAGTGACTTTCAGCGCATCTCAGGAATAATCTAGAGTCTTCAGACCTTGCATGGTCTGACCCCTGTTGCCCCTTCCCCTCATGTTATGCTCCCCTCCCCCAAACCCCTGCTTCCTACATTCCAGCAACCCTATCCTTTTGATGATAATGCAAAAGAATATCATTTATTGATCATGTCAAGCATGTCAGGGATTGTGTTAGTGGCTGTAAAGGACTTATCCCATTGAATCTTCACAACGTACCTGTGAGGTCAGAACTCTTTTTTTTTTTTTTTTTTAATTTTTTTACGTTACAATATTGTATTGGTTTTGCTTATTAGTTTTTTTATCCAGATGAATAAACTGAGGCTGAGAGAAGATAATCACTTTCCCCGATGTCACATAGCCCACATGTCCTAAAACTGGCATTTGTACCTAAATCATTTGACTTTAACCCAGACTTTTGATTTCAGAGGCCAACTCTTGACAGCCCCCTCAACATGAGACACTCTTGTTTGTTTCTTCCTTTGAACTTACCCTTCTCCCTCAGCTCTCAAATGCTATCAGAACCCACTCATATTTCTTTAGCACTTACTATGTCCTGCACATCAGTTTCAAATTACCAATACCTGCTTCTCTCTCTGAGGCTTCTGCTGGCTGCCAGAACCCTCTCTGTCTATGCTCAGGACAGACTGGGCACGTAGGGGATGAATGCTTACCCTGCTCCCTAGAGCAGCCCTTGGCTAGCGATTTCTCGGAGATGATGTGTAAATACCGCAGCTCCCTTGCCCCTTAGGTGGGATAGGTCTGAGTTGTGTATTTTACAGTGTCTCCCAGAGTTCCCCTGTGGGATCGAGCTCTTGCTGCCCACAGAATAATTTATTTGATGTCATATGCTTTCTCGGCTTTCTGCCCATCCCTGTCTCACTCTCCACCAATGCTAACTGGGATCATCTTCCTAGGCAGCTACTTGCACTCGCATCTATCCCAAGGTCTTGTCCTGAGGGCACCCATACCAAGGTATCACCATGGCTAGCTCCTGCTTATTCTTGAATTTCAGCCTGAAGGTGGCTTTGTTCAGGAAAACCACTCTGAATACTCGGATGCTTTTCTCAGCATTCTTGTCATAGCACATAGTTGAGTCTGTAATTATCCTGGTTGTTTACCTGTTTTTTAAAAATCTGTGTCCACTCCATGAAAGCAGGGACTTCATTATCTCTAGAACTGAGATGTTCCCAGGGCCTGCACAGTGAGTGGTTCACTATAGGTGCCCCCAAATATTTATTGAACTAATTGATCTGTTAACTTAATTGAATAAAGACTCAACTGAAGCTACATTTATGCTCCAAAAGTGTGTTCAGGACCCCACATTCACCACCAACACTGAGTTTTCAGAATTTCCCTGCCTTCCTTTGCCCGTGCTGTTAGAATAATGTGGTCAGCTGTCCTTCTAATCAGCAATGTCATTTCATGGCAAACACTTTTCAGTCTTCCCTTTCACTTTTTAAGAGATGAAGGGATATAGTTAAGATGAGGTTTCAGAACTCATTTTGAGTGATGGAATACTTTTTCAGCCTCTGTCATCAGTTTTGAAAGAGGGTTTAAAATATCCCCCAAAGGCTCATGTTTCCCCTGCTCCGTCTTGTGCTGATGTTCTGCCTCCCTTGCCCAGCTCTCAAGAGGCTCAAGTCATCTCCCCCAGGAAGTGGGGCCTGGCTGTGGAGGAGGAAGTCATGAGGCTCTGCTTTGCCCAACTCTGGGAACACACCACTGCCCCAACCACGGGGGTCTGTGTGTTCTTCAAGCTATGACCTGTACAGGGTCCACAATTACATGATACCACCGATGGAGAAGGTCCTTGTGAAAACCAGTATTCAGATAGCTCTTCCTTCTGGGTGCTATGGGAGGGAAGCTCCACGTTCTGACTTGGCAAAACATTTCATAGAGGTAGGAGTGTCATAGATGAAGATCATAGAGATGTTGGTGTTGTTCTGTTTAATTTTGGCAAAGAAAAGTTTGAAGTCAAAAAGGGTGATCGAATTGCACAACTTATTTGTGAATGGATATTTTACCCAGAAATGGAGGAAATTCAAGCTTTAGATGACATGGAAATGGATTCAGGAGGTCTTGGTTCTACTGGAAATAATTAAAATTTATGCCAAGAACAGAAAGTGAAAAAAAAGTACTTTTGCCTTGAAAATCAAGGCTTTGCTTAAAGTGGGAAACAACAACAACAACAACAACAACGCTCCCAAAGATGTGGTGAATATTGAAAGGGGTAAAGGCTGTGAAGCCATTTGTACTGTGTTGAGCACCCAGTAGGTGCTTTGTGACTAGATCTTCTCTCTGACTCCTCCTGCAGAGTTGGTTAATCCTGATAATGTCTGCAGAGACCAAGATGACACTGGGTGAGGGTCCTTTCTGCCTGGAAGCCTGGAGTGGGGCCTGGGGGCTGGGAACTGGGGACTCCTAGGCGGAGAGACCAATGAGCTTCTTTCCTCCAGAGCTTTGGCCTTCCTGAGTCTTCGCTTGTTTTTGTAAGAAAACATATTCAGAAGTTAAATTTTATTTGGGAGTGTCTTTGCGCTTATTTCTGCCAATTCCATTTCAGTTGGTTTTCTCTCATAGGATTATCTCCCTCAGTTTTCTGGACCGTAAGAATCTCTACAGTTTTTCATCAAAAGCAAGGAAGGAAGGGTAAGAAGGGAGAAAAAACACTGCTTTCTTCACAGTTCATTTGCTAGCCAGAGGCTAGGGGAAACTCGGCAGACTTCAGATCCCATGGTGATTAGTAACTTTATTAAAATATATATATATATGGCTCATATTTTTGTCCTTCACTAATATGGCCTTTTGATCAAACGTTCAGGTTTCTGGCCTGGATATTCTTTACCACACCCTACAAATAAGAGTCCATTTACTGTCTTTCAAAATTACTCGCTTCTGGAAAAGAAGAAAAGTGACTGGCATTTGCTGACTGCGTGGAGCCAGGGAGCCCAGTGAAGAACTGCCCGTGTCGCCTCATCACTTGGTCTTATGGTCAGAGGTGTTTCTCCTCCTGTTGTTAGGATTTAGCTATAAAATCCAGAGGGACTTCCCTGGAGGTTCAGTGGTTAAGACCCCGCGCTTCCAGTGCAGGGATGCAGGGGGTGCCGGTTCGATCCCTGGTCAGGGGACTAAGGTTCCACATGCTGCATGATGTGACCGAACAAAGCAAAAAAGAAAATCAAGTGAGATGCTGCCACATATTTCATGATCTGGCCTTTGGCACAATATCTTAGGTAGAATTCCAAATATCCTGTAAGTATTTCAGTGAGTATTCATTTGTGCATTTCTTTAGTGATTCAGCCATTTATTCAACCTGTGTTTCGTGGAGACCTACTATGTTCCAGGTCTGCTTGTGGTGTGAGAGGAGGCAGATGCCATTCCTGTCCCAGCAGCCTTTCCAGGGCACAGCCCCAGCGGGCCATATGGTGCCTTAAGCCCATCAGGGTAAGGCGTCTCTCGCTCCCGGCAGATGCAATCCTAGGTTCAGGGCATCGTCAGTGAAAGCAGGTGTGCTTCATCAGGTGGGAGCCCTTGGGCAGTGAGTATTTTCAGCAACCATTCTTGGCAGCCCTGATGGACAGCAGTGGACATTACTGCTCAAATAGACACTTAATTACAAGCCTGACATATACAACTAACGAAAGTACCTAATGCATAATTATTGAGTAGTGTCTCGTACATAATCGGAGGTGTCTGGGACAATTTGGAAGGAGGAGTGCATGAGGACATTTCTCATCAGAAGAACCCCAAGCGTCCCCACCCATCGTCTTGGTGCCTGTGGAGAAGAGAGCCAGGGCACTTTGATAAGTTACAGACTGTTGGATTTCTGGTCTAACCACTTATTTGATTAGAGCATTTATTTATTTTTTTATATTCATAACTATGCATTGCTGACTGTCCAAAGAATGCCATTTTAAGACCTATCATGGGGTAAAAAATGATAAATTTGCTTTTGTAATCATTAGATTTCTCTACATAAATAATTTCATACTTAAGAACACTTTAGTATTAGTTATGATAGAAAGAGAAGAATTATTATCAGATTCAGACAGACCTGAGTTTGGCCTGGCTCCCTTACTTTGCAATGATGTGCTCTTGGGCAAATTGCTCCATGAGTTTCTGCCTCAGTTTACTCATCTGTAAAATGGGATTTGTAATGCCTACCTTTTAAGGTGTGGGGAAATTAAATGTGATGATTTAGTACCCAATTCCCCTTGAGCTCTGACTCTGGGAAAGATCAGAAGACACTGGGCTCTGTCCCCTTTGGCAGCAATGGGAAAGCAAGAGCGAAACAAAACAGAATCTGGCCAACATGTGTTGATTCAAATGTGTTTGTTTCTTACATTATATGACAGTACACTTTATATGCATCCAGTTGAGTTGCCTACTGAAAGATGAGTGTCTGATTATTGCATCTTAATAATGTCCCTCATGGCAGGTGTTTTGCTGTGAGATTCGAGCAGTATATTCAGTCAACATACTCCTCTTGAGTAGTTCTCCTGTCTACACCTATGCTATTAATTTGATTCTATGTACAGATCTATCTGGGGTTCCCAGGTGACTCAGTGGTAAAGAATCCGCCTGCAATACAGGATACGCGAGTTTTGATCCCTGAGTCAGGAAGATCCCCCGGAGAGGGAAGTGGCAACCCACTCCAGTATTCTTGCCTGGGAATTTCATGGCCAGAGGAGCCTGGCTGGCTACAGTCTGTGGGGTCATAAAGAGTCAGGCACGACTGAGTGACTAAACAACAGATCTATACCGTCAGAAACTCACTGTCTTATGATTTTTTTAAAACAAAAGTAAAAAGTTAAAAAAAGATTTCTCTGATCATGGCCTCCTGTGTATTTAAGAATTATGGCGTGCCACTTAGATCCTTCTTAAAAACCAGAGTGTGTTTCAAAGAGCCTCCCTCGAGCCCGGCTTCTGGACAAGGCCAAGTCAAGGGCCACAGCGCGGCACGCTTGCCTGCAGAATGAGAAGTGGGAGGCCTGCTGGAGACTCACTTCCTAGAAGGCCGTGAACAGTTGCACCCACACTTAGAAAGTTCACAGCGGCAGGGATACCGGAGTGTAGTCAGCCAGAATGTCAGCCAGCATAGGCCCAGTTACAAACCACCAGAGACACAGCCTGACCTTAGACCATGGGATTGAAGTCATCATCCGCTAAGTCATCCATTGTTTTCCTCATTGGATGGTGGCTAAAGCTGAAGCACGGTTCTCAGTTCTTGAGGTGAATAACATGATTTAGGGAGGCAGTCGCTTGAGATGCAAAGGAAGCCTCTGAGTAGGGCTGGATGGTTGTCCTAACCAGTCGGAGTCAACCTGGGAACCACTGGTTGTAACTCAGCCTCCTTCAGTCTCTTTATGACAGATGGGATTTGCAATAGCACAGGCTAGCAGTGCAAGTTCATTGCAGAGGAGCTGGCCACCTCCCCAAGGAGAGAAGAGGTGCCTTTAGAGGCCTTCGGCCCAATACAAGAATGTATAAGCCTTGTGACTTTGTAAAAGTATATTTAGTTTCTTTCATGCATCCAGCCCATCTGTGCCCTTTTTTTCTCAATTGCTGCTGAGAAATTAACTGGTAAAAGCTTTCCTGTGGTAACAATAACCACAAAACTCACTGCCATGTGGCTGTCCTCAATGCTTTATCTCATTCCCAACTTACAGTTAGACCCCTGATTGGATTCGCTGGTGGCTCAGTCAGTAAAGAATAAATCTGCAATGCAAGAGATATGGGTTTGATCCCTGGCATGGGAAGATCCCCTGGAGAAGGAAATGGCAACCCACGCCAGTACTCTTGCCTGAGAAATCCTGTGGACAGAGGAGCCTGATGGGTTCCAGTCCCTGGGGTTGCAAGGGTCAGACAGACATGACTTAGCGACTAAGCTGCTGCCACCGCTAGACTACCCTGACTGTTGGTAAATGATGTCTTCATGTCCCAGAGTTCAAAAATTCTTCGTGCATCTGTAACACTCACTTGGATTGACTTTTTCTTCCCCTAGAGGCAGTCTATATGTCTTTCCTGTTCAGACAGCACTCTCCTTACCTCTTGGCTTCACTGACTCGATGGACATGAGTTTGAGTAAACTCTGGGAGTTGGTGATGAACAGAGAGGCCTGGCTTGCTGAAGTCCATGGGGTTGCAAAGAGTTGGACGTGACTGAGCAACTGAACTGAATTGAACTGATCCTTACCTGTAGATGGTGAAGGCAGAGGAGGGGTGGAGCCCAGGTGACCTTGGCACCCTCACAGCTGCCTGGCACAGAGTCTCCTGCCTGTGTGGCTGCCAGTGTGGTTAGCAGGCTCCAGCTCTTTCCGACCACCACAAGTCTCTTCTCTACATCTTTGTTCTGTTCAGTTCAGTCGCTCAATCATGTCCGACTCTTTGTGAACCCATGGACTGCACATGCCAGGCCTCCCTGTCCATCACCAACTCCAGGAGTTTACTCAAACTCATGTCCATCAAGTTGGTGATACCATCCAACCATCTCCTTCTCTGTCATCCCCTTCTCCCACCTTCAATCTTTCCCATCATTAGAGTCTTCAAATGAGTCAGTTCTTCGCATCAGGTAGCTAAAGTATTGGAGTTTCAGCTTCAGCATCAGTCCTTCCAATGAATATTCAGGACTGATTTCCTTTAGGATGATCTGGTTGGATCTCCTTGCAGTCCAAGGGACTCTCAAGAGTCTTCTCCAGCACCACAGTTCAAAAGCATCAATTCTTTGGAGCTCAGCTTTCTTTATAGTCCAACTCTCACATCCATACATGACCACTGGAAAAACCATAGCTTTGACTAGATGGACCTTTGTTGGCAAAGTAATGCCTCTGCCTTTTAATATGTTGTCTACACTGGTCATAAGTTTTCTTCCAAGGAGCAAGCGTCTTTTAATTTCATGGCTGCAGTATATCTCTGTGAACTCTAGTAGTTCTTGACTAAAGAAATAAATGTCAAGGCAGAGGAGAAAGCATAGCTCTATGGGGACCCATTATTAGATAAACAGAAATGGCATGATTTTTTTTTATTAAATATAGCATGGGATAACCTTGTAAGTGACATTTCCCAGCCTCATCAATCATAATTTTTGAAGTGAAGGTTAAAATTTTTATTAAAAAGTAAACAATTGGCAATTTAGAGAAGAAACCCAGTGGGAAAATGATTGATCATCAATAAGTTAAAAAAAACAAAAAACAAAAAACAAAACAACTACATTCATGTAGATTTGGCCAAAATATTGCTTTCTGTAATTTTCATCAACAGTAACATTTTATTCAACGCTATGTGATACTTCTTGGCCACGTGAAAAAAAACCAAGGGACATTTTTTTCCCTGTTACTTTCCTTTTTCTGGCTGCATTTAGGCCAGTTTCATGAGGACAATACCTTTCTAAAGGTAGGCTGCTTGAGCATTGATAATATGATCCTGAATCATTTGTTCATGGAAACTTCATGGTTGAGTGGAAAGTTCATGTGTGTTAAAATCAGAAGAACATGACTATGAATCCGAATTAGTTTTTATGACCTTGGTAGTTGCTTAATTTTTCTAAGCTTTGGTTTTCTCATCTTTCAGATGGATGCAATAATACTTCATAATGTTACTGTGAGGACTGTATCACTGAACTTTTAAAATATGCTAATTTTAAAAATTACCTTAGCTACATTCTATAAAATTTAAGGATAATATGTACATACGGTCCCAGATGGTTGGTATTATACTTGGAGGATTGATATAGATGCCAACTGTTGGATAATGAATTTCTAGTTCTAGTCATGAGGGAGAAACTCGTATTGGACTTGCCCTTATTGTTATTTTAAGGTTAATAAAATTGATAAGCTTCCAGCAAGACTAATCAAGGGAAAAAGAGAGAACACACACATTATCAATATCAGGAAAAAAGGATGAGCTACTCCTATAGATTCTAAATACATTAAAAGGACATTAAGGGGATATTGTGAAGAATTTATGCCAATAAATTCAACAATGTATGTAGAATGGTCAAATTCTTCGCAAACCACTGCTCACTAAGACTGATTTAAAGATGAAATAGGAATCGAATTTGTAATTGAATGCTTCTGTAGAAAGAAATCTCAAGGCTCAGATGGTTTCACTGGTATTTTTCATCAAACATTTAAGGTGAAGTAATATCAATCTTACACAGAACTTAAAAAAAAAAAAAAGGTAGAAAATAAGGGAACATGTCCCAACTGGTTCTGTAAGACTATACAGAGAACTTTACAGACTAATTCTGATAACATCTGAAAAAGACATTGTAGGGAAGAAAATTTATAGGCCAAATATCTCTCATGAACATATAGACACAAAATTTTTTAATAAAATTTCAAGTCAAGTCCAGTAATAAATAAGAAAGAATTGGAATTTATCCTAGGAATACAAAGTTGATTTAAAAATTAAAAATCAATCACTGTTATTGACTAAATTATCAAAATATCGGAAAAAATCATACTACCAATAAACTTAAAAAGTAACAGTCATCCATAATTTTCAAAAATTCTTCTTTCATTAAAGTAGAAATAAAATGGAACTTCTTCAGTTTGATGAAAGGCATCTGTGAAAAATCTACTAGTAACTTCATACTTAATGATCAAAAGCTTTTCTTTTATGTTTGGTAACATCATAAAGGGATGTCCATTTGCTATAATTTTTCATTTAATTATTTTATCTATGTAGAAATATAAAACTGTATCTATTAAAATTGTGATGGTTATTGTGGGCAGTACAATTAGGCAAAAAAAAAGTAATAGGCAAATAAGAAGTAATTTTTATTTTATTTAAATAATTTGAGTATTTATTTAGAAAATCCTAAGAATCTACAAAATATATTAGAATCAATAATTGAATTTTAGAAAGTTATAGGATAAAAGGTTAATATAAAAGTCAGTTTTATTTCTGTATAACAGGAAACAATTATAGAAAAATGCATATTTTAAAAGCCTTATTTACAGTAGCATCAAATTATGAACACAAAGGAATAAACTTTTGACAAAGGTGCCAAGGCATTTCAGTGGCAAAAATAAAAGTTAAAAATCAATAGACCAGAAAACCTGAATGAAATTATGAAAAAATTTAACCTTGACAGCTACCTCACACTATATGTAATAATTCAAAACAAATAATATACTAAGACTTAAATCAAGAAGATAATGTAGAAGAATGTCTTTGGTACTTTGAGATAGTCAGAGGCTTCTTCTTGTTCAATACTAAGTTGTGTCTGACTTCTTTGTGACTCCATGGACTGAAGCCTGCCAGGCTCCTCTGTCCATGCAGATCTCAAGGCAAGAATACTGAAGTGGGTTGCCATTTCCTTCTTCAGGGATCTTCCTGGACCAGGGATTGAACCAGGTTCCCCTGCATTGGCAGGTAGATTCTTTACTACTGCGCCACCAGGGAAGCCCCAGAGACTTCTTAAAAGGAATATAAAAGCACCAACAATTACAAAAAAAGATAAATGGAACTTCACCAAAATTTAAAAGTTTTGCTTTGCAAAAGATATCATTATGAAAGTAACAGGGCAAGTCACCTACTGAAAGAAAATACTTGTAATCCATATATCTCACAAAAGACTTATGTGTTCACATCCAGAGCATATAAAGAGCTCCTACAGGTAAGCAATAGAAAGACAGTCTAATAAAAATGGAGGCAAAAGATCTAAACAGAGACTGCATAAAGGAAGACAATATGGATGGCTGGTAAGCATATGAAAAGATGTTAGATGATTGTTCTTTAGGGAAATACAAATTAAAGTCCTATTAAGATACCACTTCACAGCCATTTACTAATGGCTAAATTGAAAAAGACAGACAACATCAAATGTTGATATATGTAGATTCAAGTGGGACTCTCATATGCTGTTTATGGAAATAGAAATTGATATAATGACTTTGTAAGTTGGGAGTCTTTTTTATGAAATCAATCGTATACTTACCCTATGATTCAGCAAGTCCATTCCTAGGTATTTACCCAACAGAAAAACACATATTCATAAGAGGACTTGTACAGATGTTTTTAGCAGTTTTATTTCTTTTGTTGTTGTTGAGTTGCTCAGCTGTTTCCTACTCTTTGGGACCCCATGGACTGCAGCATGCCAGGCTTCCTTATCCTTCACTATCTCATGAGTTTGTACAAACTCATGTCCGTTGAGTCGGTGATGCCATCCAACTATCTCATGCTCTGTATTCCTGTTCTCCTCCAAGAGACCTAAACTGGAATCAGTTCAAATGTTTATCAATAGGAGAATAGATAGCAAAATGGAACAAGTTACAAATACATGTCGCAATAGAGATGAATCTCAAAAGCATATAGGAAGAGAAGGCCAGACACCAAAGAATAAATATTGTAGCATTCTGTGTCGATGAGGTTCAAGAACTGGTAAAACTAGTCCATGGAGTAGAAATCAGAGTGCTTGTTATGATCAGGGGAGGGGTTGTAGATAAGGGTAGGGCTGACTAGGAAAGGCTATAATGTTATCTTTAGCAGGGGTTGGGGGAGTGCTTCCAAGAATGTCTGTGCTTTTTAGGACTTAACGATCTGTGCATTTCACTGTGTATTAATTTAAGCTCAATTTCAAAAAAACTAGACCAAAAAGAAAAATTTGCATACTGTCTACATATTTGTGAATCTCAAGGATATTTAAGAACAATTTAGTAATTGATGAGGATTTTCACATAGCATTTATTTTAACTTGAAAAATAAACAAGTTGTAGATTGTGATTACATTTAAGTGGCATTTGAAATGACACTGTGACATAGCAAGATGACCAGAGGTCAGTTGTTGTCCACTGATACGGTTGTCCAGACCAGTGGGCTCCTATTCTGTCTTCCTTCTTTTATTTTACTGCTTGGTCTTTCACATAGCAACGAATTGATTTTCTGCTATTCTTCTCTTTAAAAGTCTTAGCATAAAATTTCAACTCTTGGAATAAAAGTCAAGTGAATTTTCATGTTCCACAAAGCCTTGTAAAAATCTAGCCCCTGCCTCATCCTCTAGCTTCGTCTCAGCCGTGCTCCATGCCAGCCTACTGACTCGACAGTTCTTTGATGATTTCCAGCTTTCCCTCTCTGAGGCTGCCGTTGCTGTTTTCTACCTTGCGAGTGTTAGTGGCTCAGTCATGCCTAACTCTTTTGCGACTCCATGGACTGTAGCCCACCAGGCTCCTCTGTCCATGGAATTTTCCAGGTAAGAACACTAGAGTGGGTTGCCACTCCCTTCTCCAGGGGATCTTTCTGACTCAGGGATTGAACCCGGGTCTCCTGCAATGCAAGCAGATTCCTTACTGTCTGAGGCACCAAAGAAGCCCATTTTCCACCTTGGATACTCTCTAATGCTCTGCATATCTAGCGTCTTCTCATCTTTCTAATTTAAATAAAGTGGTGCCCCGCTCCTTGGCCTTATCAGCCACACTGTCCCAAAAGCCTGCCTATTCCTTTCCTAACACTTTTTGTAGTTTGTCATTATTTCTATTTCTAGGTTCCATAAGGCCAAGAACCAAATTTTGTCTCATTATCTCAGACCTGAACATTAATATTTGATCTGGTACATAGGAGGAACTGAATAAATATTTGTTGAAATAATGGCTTCATTATAAAACTCTCAACCTTATCATGCCAGGTGGTATTGTTTTGAGTGTGTGTGTGTGTATGTCTCATGAAGCCTGCATATTTTTTCAAAATCCTGGCAGACAAAACTCTTATTTATTGACAAAAACTTACATTATTGTAGGGAATAAAGTCACCTTTCTCTAAACTTGGGTATCTGGCTGCCTCTAGTTAGATGGGCTTCCCTCTTGGCTCATTGGTAAAGAACTCTCCTGCCAATGCAGAAGACCTGAGTTCAAATCCCTGGGTAGGGAAGATCCCCCGGAGAAGGAAATGGCAACCCACTCCAGTATTCTTGGCTAGGAAATCCCATAGACAGAAGGAGCCTTGCGAGCTACAGTCCGTGGGGTCACGAAAGAGTCAGATGTGACATAGCGACTGGAAAACAATAACAGAAGTTTAGGTGACCTTTCAGCTTCTTTATCCAATGGATGAAACAAGGAAGCCCGAATCAGGACAATACATCATCATCCCTTCTCTGAGTAGAAAATTGAAATCTGGCTTAATTGCACGTCTTTGACATTTTCTATCTGCATTCTATCACCATTGACTATCAAAGAGTATCTTAGGAAGTCTAGGAATTTGATCATTTCCTGCATTCCAAAGCACATACTTTTGTACTTATTTTCAGAAAAGCAGTCTGGTTTTTTTTTTTTTTTTTTTTTTGACTGAATTAACAAGTGACTGCTGCAGCTTCTTTTTCCTTCTTCTTCTTTTATTTTTTATTTTTAGAAGAAAGTCAACTGACTAACTTCATGACCCATGTTAGCACTGCAAAACACCAACCAGCTTTCACCTCTGAGGTTCATTTCCTTAAAGCTGTAGGCTTGCATCAGTGATTGGAAAGGCATGTTGGCTGTGTTGATTTCCAGATCTCTTCAAGGAGCTGAGTGACAAAAGCTGGAGCTGATGGAATCAATACAGGAAAAAGTCTTTGAATGCTGCAGTGTAGGAAGCTGGGATCCCACCTGCACAATTCTCTTCTGATTATTAATATGGTGTCGACAAAGCTCCACTGTGTTTGAGAAAGGTGCAGACATTGGGGTTCTCAGCATTTACATTATTATCTGATTCTTTACAAAGTTTACTAAGTTGCATAGGAAAGGTGAAGTCAATATGCCATGAAAGGAAATGCAGAGTAATGAACTGACCATCTCTCAAATGAACCTGCTCTCAAACACCTGTTCCTTTTCTTTCCTCCTTCTTGCTCAGTTCTCACTGTATTGCAAGTTGATGATGAAGTCAAACTGCACATCTTGAGAAAGATGCAGGCTTTCATGAAGTCAGTGAAAGTGATGCTGCAGAGCCTGCCAGGTCAGACAATGAGACCAGTTAACAGCTGGAAGGAGGCAAACACAGTAGAATGAGGCCAGTAGAGTTGCTTCAGAAGAGACTGATATGAATGTCAACGAATTATGAGATGTAGTTGAGAAAAAAGTAATGAATACTACTACTATTTTTGTTCAAAAAAGATCTTCCTGGTGATTTTGAGGGGTATTTCTTGTATTTTATGGCTGCAGGACAGGGAAGCCCAGTGTCCTGCAGTCTCATCCTGCAGTCCATGGGGTTGCAAAGCTCTGGACACGACTTAGCAACTGAAGACCAATTTTTATTTTAATTATATAAAAAAACTGGACTTCCCTCAAATGGTGAAAAATCTGCCTGCAGTGCAAAAGACCAGGGTTCATTCCTTGGGTTGGGAAGATCCTCTGGAGAAGGGAATGGCAAGCCACTCCAGTATTCTTGCCTGGGGAATCCCATGGACAGAGGAGCCTGGTGGGATACAGTCTGTGGGGTTGCAAAGAGCTGGACATGACTGAGCGACTAACACACATTTAGCTTAATTGCAATTATAACTCACATTTTATTAACTATAAGATAAAATTAATTTATTTTTATGAGTTTGAACTTTTTGAGTTGAATCTTAATAAAAGATTTTTGCACTCTTTAATGTGAAAGTTTGCTCTTGATTTTGAGTGGACTCGCCTTAAGTAACTTTCTGTTCTTAAGGGTGCCTGTCCCTGGCAGTAACCTGGATACTGTGTACCTGGGGCCTCCTGATGCCTATGAGTATGTGAGACTCCTTGAGAATCACAGAGGTGGAGAGAGAAAGGTCTGAGAGCACCAGTGCAGTGGACTGAGCTGTGACCTAGACTTGCCCATTCCGCTTGCTGTCCCCGGCACCTACACACCCCTAGATCCATAGCGGACAGCTCTGCCTGCCCGCTCTGGGCAGCACAGGACCCTCAAACCTATCTTCTGGAAGTTCTGGGAATGTTGATAACCTTCCAGAGGCTGGTAGTGACACTGAGTACCAAATTTGAGGGACAGAAGGGAATGAGATTAGTTCTAGAAAAGCAGAAACAAACCCAGGACACCAAAACCAAATAGAACCCAAATAACACAGAGTCGGACATGACTGAAGTGATGCAGCAGCAGCAGCAAAGCATTGATCTTTGCCTCTAGAGAAGAAAAGGGAAAACCCAAATCCAACCTTTACTCTCATAGTTAGATTGAAAAAAAAAAAAAAAGGACTCAGTACTGTAGTTGACCTGAGTAAAATGTTGCTATTTAGTTGCTAAGTCATGTCGAACTCTTTGCGACCCCATGGACTGCAGCATGCCACATTTCCCAGTCTTTCATCATCTCCCAAAGTTTGCTCAAACTCATGTCCATTGAGTCAATGATGCCATCCAACCATCTCATCCTCTGTCATCCCCTTCTCCTCCTGCCTTCAATCTTTCTCAGCATCAGGGTCTTTTCTAGTGAGTTGGTTCTTCTAATCAGGTGCCCAAAGTGTTGGAGCTTCAGCATCAGTCCTTCCAGTGAATATTCAGGGTTGATTTAGGATTGACTGGTTTGAATAATACAGAAACTTCCAAATGGTGAGCTGGCTCCAGTCGACTTTTTCCTTAGTGTTTGAATCAGATTTTATATTGTCTTTGTGTTGTACCCAGGGCATGTGGAGCTGCTTGGATAGAAAGAACTTTGACTTCTAGTTCACATCACAGGGACTTTATTTGGCACCTCCCTTTTCAATCTGTTACCCAAATCATCCAGGAAGACTTTAGAAAGAAATAAGACCAAGGGCTCCTGGTTAGGTTGGCATCCGTACTTTTTTAGTTGTTTTTTCAGCCAGCTACCAAAACTCCAAAGCAGCACTCTGGTAAAGTTCTCAGGTGTGACTCTGGCAAATGCCTCATTAAAATTAAGACCCACTGAGTGTCACTGTGGCAGGCGGAGAAAGCACGGGACTTGAGAGGTCTGACTAACTTAGTACCTGTTTGCCTGAATGGATGGATAGATGGATAGATAGATGGATGGATGGAATCTGGAGTCCTATACCTATCACTTTTAGCAGTGACCCTGAGCAGGTTATTGATTTCTCCTTTATTCACACAGGAGGCATTTATTGATTGCCTCCTGGGTTCCAGACACTAAATTAAGTGTTGAGGCTACAAAGGTGAATAAGGCAGCATCTCTCCTCAAGGTCTTCTAAGGTGGTAAAGACAGTAAAGGAGGGATTCTTGCAGATGACTAACTGGCCATGTGTACCAGGAGACCAAGTTAGAGGTATAGTTATCCCCGGATCTGTTGTTTCTGCAGGCTGGTGCCCTTTCCTGTCCTTGCCTTAGCAAAGTGGTGAGCACTGTGAGCAAATAACACTCCCTTCTGTGACTATTTCCAGAGACTGATAGAAGATACTTCAGTCTTTAACTTCCAGAATCTCACTGCTTCCTTAAGGCTTTCTTTAGAAAAAAATATTTTTAAAAAAATGTATTTATTTTGGCCGTGCTGGGTCTTCACTGCTGTGTGGGCTTTTCTCTAGTTGCATCAAGCAGGAGCTGCTGCGGTTGCAGGGCATGGGCTTCTCATTGCGGTAGCTCCTACTGTTGTGAAGCACAGGCTCTAGGCTAATGGGCTCAGAAATTGTGGTGCACGGACTTAATTGCTCCTTAGCATGTGGGATCCTTCCGGACCAGGAATCAAACCCATTCATTCATTGTCTCCTTCATTGGCAGGCAGAGTCTTTACTATAGCCTTTATTAAAAGACGATCTAGGCTATTTCCCTGCCACCAGGCTTGAAGCACCTTTCCTATTACTCCTGCTTTTACAAAAATTCCTAGAAGTAATTTTTGATCACGTGGGGAAGGGCTCTTTTGTCCTGGGGAGAAATTGTTCTCTTTCTCATGTGGGTAACCACAGAGAATACGGAACTGTTAAACCATTTCTGGCCCAAGCTTCTGTTCATAGATGCAGGATGTGTTCAGCTGGCATGAGCAGACTGTCAAATGGTGTGGACATGAGGATAAAATTTAAGCCTGCTATTTGCAATAGTAGGGACTCAGAGAAAATTCAGTCTCCTGTAGAGCATCTTGAACCAAGCATTGAGTCTTCCTACTGACTTTATACAGCTGTTTGTTGAGCTTTTACTATATTCTGGACAAACACCAAATGTTTTACATGCATTATTTTATATAGTCCTCAGGAAAAACTCAGGAGGTAGATATTCTTATTAATCCTATTTTGCCGGTGAGACCCAGAGAGTTAAGTCTCTTGCCCCAGGTCACAGCAGGTAAGCAGCGAAGCTAGGATTCAAACCTAGGCATTTTGATGTGACTTTGAGTAACCATCTGGAGAATGGCATGGCAACCCACTCCAGTATTCTTGCCTGGAGAATTCCATGGACAGAAGAGCCTGGCGGGCTACACTCTATGGGGTCGCCACACTAAGAGTCGGACACAACTGAGCGACTAATGCTTTTGCCCAACTATCAATCTATCTGATATTTAATTCAAGATATTAGTGAAGAAATCTCCTGTTGATGATTCATGCAGGAAGAAGCTATTTCTTTCCTTGAAAACTTGGTAACCAAAGTATTTTATGTTCATATGTGTGGGGCAGGCTTCCTTGGTAATACTTTTCAAAGAAAAATAAATAATCCAAGTCCCGGCTTAGCATATTTCTGAGCTATGGTAACCATGCAGAACATCACAACAGATGGCACAGAGTTGCAGGCCTTTGCTACATTGAACAGGAATAAAAGGGATGAGGTCTGTCTTTTCCCCTTTAAGAAACAGCTACATTAGAATGATAAAATATCAGCGAAATTTGAAATCCGTTCTAGTATAAGATCTGTAACAGGCAGCCTGGCCAGTTTCATTTATTCTATATTTATTCCCATTAGAAGCCTTGAGTGTTCCCTGGGCTCACTCTTGCTAAATCAATGTTTTCAGAATTCTCAGTGGCTTGAATTTTGTAATCTGAGAAATCAATCAAGTGCCTCGGGAGAGTGCCATGTCTTATTCTGCTCAGAGCCTCCACGCGCCTCTTGTAATTAAGTATTAGTCGGAGTTCATTGCACTTGAATAATGAGGTGATGTTTGGGTAGGCTTCCTTTGTTGTTTTTGCTTCAGGCGCATTGCTTCTGTTTTTCTGGTTAAACAATCACTGTCATCATAAAAATGCAATTTATAGCCTGCATGATCATGACACTCAGTGTCTCCTAAAACCAAATCCAGGACTTCAGGTTCACTCATAAGCTGTTCGAGCCAGCACATGTAGCCTTGGCATGCAGAGCACCTGGCTGGAAACATAGAGCTTTTACAGTCAAGCTTAACAGAGAAAGGAGACCAGAGTTGGGTACTTGAACTTGTTCCTCTTTTAACGGCCTGACTTGCTTGATGACCAAATGCATAGCTGTATAGTCTCTGTTACAGCGACTATTACAGTTTGGTGACTGGTTTTAATTTCGCATTTCCTCCTGGACTGTATACATTTCTTGATATCCTGCTGTTGTTTTATAGGGATAGTTTAGTTAGCCATGAAAGACATGTACAAAATCACACATGAAACATGATCTATAATAATTATTATCTGTATGATATTATGTAATATTATTAAGGCTTCCCAGGTGGCACAAAGGTAAAGAATCTGCTTGCCAATGCGGGAGATGCAAGAGACGTGGGTTCAATCCCTGGATGAGGAAGGTCCCTGGAGAAGGAAATGGCAACACACTCCAGTATTCTTGCCTGGAAAATTCCATGGTCAAAGAGCCTGGCAGACTGCAGTCCATGGGATCACATAGAGTTGGACATGACTGAGTACACACACACATAAACACAGACAGATATTATTGTTATTGTTAAATAATATTAATAAATGTTAAGTAATAATGAAAAACAGACCCTAGTGTACCCACCACTGGAATTAAAGTATAGAATCTAACTATAGTCTTAGAAATCCTGTCTAACCCACCACCTGGGTTATTGTTTTTATTCACACTGTAGCCATTGTCTTGAAATTTTAAAACTAATTTATTTGCTTTTCTAGATAGTTTTACACACACACACACATTGCTAAATAATATATTACTTGGTTTTGCCTGGTTTTGAACTTAAATGGAGTCATACAGAATGTATTTTTGTGATTTGTTACTTTTGCGCACCACTGTTTTCGAGATTCTTCTGTTTATTGATGTATGTAACAGGAAATTATTCATGTTCATTGCTTTATGGTATTCCAAGACATGGTGATACCACAGTTTTAAAAAAAATCGTTTTAAAAAAATGTTAATGAAAATTTGGCTCATCTCCAGTTTGGACCAGTTATGAACGGTGTTGCTATGAACTCTTTTCTGCGAAAATAATTCTCAGATGTATTCTTGGCAATGAGATTTCTGGGGGATTTGCTCATCTGTGGCTTTAACAAATAATGTCATACTATATATATATATATATATATTCTTGCCAGCAAGTTATGAGAGCGCCCATCACCCACAGCCTTGCCAGGACTTGGCATCATCAGAATTTAATTTTTGCCCATCTGGGGGGTATGATAGTAGCTCCCAGGGGTTGTGATATGTTTCTTATAGATGACTAATGAGCTGGACCATCTTCTCATAAATTTAATGCAATTTAGATTTCTTCTTTATATGACTTTACTCTTCATGTATTTTGCTAATTTTTCAAACAGGTTGTTTGCCTTTATATAACTGATTTATAGGGTTAAAGAAATTCTCCATATTAGTTATTTGTTAGTTATTTGTGAGGCAAGCATCTTTTCCCTCTCTGTGCTTATCTTTTTCATTATCTTTATGTATTAACCCCCAGTTTGTGTATTCATTGTTTCATTTATTTATTTTAATAACTTTTATTATCATAGAAGCAGTACATGCATACTGTAGCAAGTTAGGCTATACAGAGATGCAAACAATTTTTTTTAAAGAACTTTGTATTTCTACTGCCTAGAAGTCATCAGCCTGAACATCTCAGTGCATATTCTACTAAGTTGCATTTGTGTGTGTGTGTGATCAAAATCCAAGTTCAGTCAACAGTTTCCATCTTTGCATTTCAGTGAATTTTCGTCACATGGCGTATGCAAACCATCTTCAGATTTCCTCCATCTGCTATCAATATCCTTTATAGATGTGGTCAAACCAATATCCAATCTGGAATTTATTGCATATTTGGAAAAAACAAATGTTCATTATTAAGTGTAGTCAGCTTCATCTTTTTTTCCTTTTTTGGTTAATACTTTTGTGGCTTTTTAGACTTATCTCCCACTCCTAAGACTGTGTTGTCTGCTCGTTGCTCTTCCATTTCACTGGTCTCTTTGAGGTCTGTAATCCACCTGGAGCTGTTAATAGTGAATAGTGCCCAGGACTGGTCCAGTTTTATTGTCCTTGTGGACTTATCTTTCCCAAACTATTTATTGGTCTATAACACAACCTCTGGCTATCTTGTGTCCACTCAAGGATGGCCCTTTTAATTGGCTCTCTATTCTGATCCATGTGTCCGTTTACTTATTTTTGTACCAACGTGCCAGTGTTTTTATTGTTAAAGCTTTATAAAGACTTGAGATTTATGCTAGTCATCATAGGTGGGCTACCTTTGAATATAAATCTCAGTAGTTTAAAACCAAAAATGGTTGTTTCTTACTTATGTTACATGTAGAATTGTAGTCACTCGGGACCCAGACAGACTGAAGTTCTGTTAAACCATCTCAACATATGCTTCCAGAGGGGAGAAGAGAGTGTGGAGAGTCAGCTGTTAATGCCTCCTCCCAGAAGTGACACATGTAGGTTCTACTCAGGTTTCGTTGACAGAACTAGTCACTTGACCACACCTAATTTCAAAGGTGTAAGGGAATTCAATTCTTCTATAATTGGAACTAGAGGATTGTTTGCCCTCTTTGACTTTGTTCTTTTTCAGCAGTATTTTGGTTATTCTCAGCCCTTTGCTCTTGCACAGGTGTTTTAGAATCATCTGGTCAAGTTTCATGAAAATCTTTATTGAGATTTTGATTGCTGTTTTATTGAATCTCAGGTTTAATTTGGGGAGAAATGACATCTTCCTATCTAACTGTATGGCATATTTGTCAATTTAGGTGATAATATCTTTTAGCCATTTTATACTTCTTCCTTAAAGGTCTTGCCTATTATTTATTACAGTAATTCATATTATTGTTTATATTGTTAATACTTTGTTACATATTCTATCTGACTTTCTCTTAGTGTCCAAAAATATGGTTGACTTTGGCATATTGATTTTTAGTGCAGAAATTTTGCTGAACTCTCCTAGCAATTCTCATTTCTTATTCATAGATGATTTGAGATTTTCTATGAAGAAACTCATCGGAGAAGGCAATGGCACCCCACTCCAGTACTCTTGTCTAGAAAATCCCATGGACGGAGGAGCCTGATAGGCTGCAGTCCACGGGGTCGCTGAGTCGGACACAACTGAGCGACTTCACTTTCACTTTTCACTTTCATGCTTTGGAGAAGGAAATGGCAACCCACTCCAGTGTTCTTGCCTGGAGAATCCCAGGGACTGGGAAGCCTGGTGGGCTGCCGTCTGTGGGGTCGCACAGAGTCGGACACGACTGAAGCGACTTAGCAGCAGCAGCATCATGAAGAAAATCATATTACCTACAAATGACAGGTTTTTTTTTTCCTTTCCATTTCTTAAGCTTTTTACCTAGTTTTCATATCACTTTACTAGCTAGGACCTCCCTGTAAAGGTTCTAGAAGTGGGGATAGCAAGCATCCATGTCTTATTACTGATAGGAAAGGAATGCTTTAAACATTTTACCATTAAGTATGACTTTTTTGGGTAGACATTCTTTATGAAGGTCCTTTTATTTCTAGTTTGCTAAGAACGAATTTTAAGTTTGATGCATCTGACAAGCTGTTTACTTTCCCTTTAATGTGTTAATGTGGTGAGTAACTTTAAAAATATTAAACCAGCATTAATTTCTATAATTAACACACTTTGATGAAGATGTATTCTCCTTTTAATTTACTACTAGCTCTGATTGATAACATTCTATTTATGATGTTTACATATATATATTTGAGTGATGTTGGTCAATAATTCCCATTTCTTGTGCCACACTTGTCTGATAATCAGTGTTATCAGATAATCAGTCTGATATCAAGCCAGATGGAGGTACAAAAAGGAAGTACAAGACTTATAAAATTCCCCAAAATGATTGGAAATTTTAAATATTCATTTCAGTGGCTAACAAATCAAATAAAAATGGGAAAATATATAAGATTTGAACAGCACACTTAACAAGCTTCATTAAAATGAATGCTCCATTATTATTAATTCTCTGTAAAGAGTCGTGTAAGATAATTTATTTCCTTTTGGGATGTCTGGCAGATATGCCCATAAAGTATTCAGCCCTAGTTTTAACATACTGAATCAATTTACTTAAAGTTATAAAACTCTTTGTGTTTTAAAATTTTTCTCTTGAGAAATTTTTGGTAACTTCAATTTGATTTTAGAACTTAGTTCTTTCACATGAACTTTCAAAGGTATTGACATAGTATTTTAAAATATCATTTGTTTTCAGGTTTTATCTGCATTGTTCATTTCTGTATTGTATATATGTACCTTCTCTCCTAAATTTTTTTCTTGCTAGTTTTGACAGAGTCAGTCTGTTAGGATCCTCACTGAGCCAACTTTTGCTATGAACCTCTTTACCTTGTGCTTGTTTTATTTTCCATTATTTCTGCTGTTACCTTTATTATTTCCCTCGATCAACTTTAAGTATATTCTGTTCTTTTTTGGACTTACTAAGTTAACTTAAATGCATTGCTTTATAATGCTAGCCTTTTTTCCTTTCTAAACGTAAGCAATTTGGGCTGTACATTTTCCTATAAATGGTTCTTTAGCTACGTTCTATAAATTTTAATACATGTTGCCTTTTATTTTTTTTTATTTTTTACTTTATTTTACTTTACAATACTCTATTGGCTTTGCCATACATTGACATGAATCCCCCACAGGTGTACACGAGCTCCCAATCCTGAATCCCCCTCTCACCTCCCACCCCACAACGTCTCTCTGGATCATCCCCATGCACCAGCCCCAAGCATCCTGCATCCTGCATCGAACATAGACCGGCACCTCGTTTCTTACATGATAGTATACATGCTTCAATGCCATTCTCCCAAATCATCCCCCACAGGCCACACTAAGCCCCAAGGCAAGTGCATTAATAAGAAGAACATTTTAAAAGGCAACAAGACATGTTCTTATTAATGCGCTTGCCTTGGGTCTTAGTGCGGCCTGTGGGGTCTTCTGTAGTGCTGCTGGTTTGCGGGCTTCAGTACTTGCAGGCACTTGGCTTAGTTGCTCCATGGCAGGGGGGATCTTTGTTCCCCAACCAGGAATTGAACCCATGTCCCCTGCATTGCAAGGCAGATTCTTAACCACTGGACCACCAGGGAAGTCCCCATATTGTTTTCATTAAATTTATTTTTGAAAATTTAAAATTTTTCTTCTGTGACTCATAAGTTGTTTAGAAAAGCTTTAAAAAAAAATCATAAGCATGGTTTATTCTTGTTCTGTTTTTAATTTTTTTAATTTCAATTTATTTACTTTAACTGGAGGCTAATTATTGTATTGGTTTTGCCATACATCAACATGAATCAGCCACAGGTGTACACGTGTTCCCCATCCTGAACCCCCCTCTCACTTCCCTCCCCGTACCATCCCTCTGGGTCATCCCAGTGCACCAGCCCCAAGCATCCTATATCGACCTGGACTGGTGATTTGTTTCTTATATGATATTATACATGTTTCCATGACATTCCCCCAAATCATCCCACCCTCTCCCTCTCTCACAGAGTCCAAAAGACTGTTCTATATATCTGCGTCTCTTTTGCTGTCTCACATACAGGGTTATCGTTACCATCTTTCTAAATTCCATATATATGCATTAGTATACTGTATTGGTGTTTTTCTTTCTGGGTTACTTCACTCCGTATAATAGGCTCCAGTTTCATCCATCTCATTAGAACTGATTCAAATGTATCCTTTTTAATGACTGAGTAATACTCCATTGTGTATATGTACCACTGCTCTCTTATCCATTCATCTGCTGATGGACATCTAGGTTGTTTCCATGTCCTGGCTATTATAAACAGTGCTTTGATGAACGTTGGGGTACACGTGTCTCTTTCAATTCTGGTTTCCCTGGTGTGTATGCCCAGCAGTGGGATTGCTGGGTCATATGGCAGTTCTATTTCCAGTTTTTTAAGGAATCTCCACACTGTTCTCCATAGTGGCTATACTAGTTTGCATTCCCACCAACAGTGTAAGAGGGTTCCCTTTTCTCCACACCCTCTCCAGCATTTATTGCTTGTAGACTTTTAGATCACAGCCATTCTGACTGGTGTGAAATGGTACCTCATTGTGGTCTTGATTTGCATTTCTCTGATAATGAATGATGTTGAGCATCTTTTCAAGTGTTTGTTAGCCATCTATATGTCTTCTTTGGAGAAATGTCTGTTTAGTTCTTTGGCCCATTTTTTGATTGGGTCATTTATTTTTTCTGGAATTCAGCTGCTATTTTTAAAATGGTTTATAGTTTAATTACATTGTGGTCAGATAATGTGATCTACAAAAATTATCACTCTTGATCTTGAGGCTAGTTTTGTGGCTTAGCATATGTTTAGTTTTCATAAATGTTTCATATGGTTAAAAAGAACGTGAATTTTTAAATAGCTAGAAATAAAGCTGTATATATGTCCATTGGACTAAGCTTGTTAATTGTGCTGTTCAAATCTTAACATATACTCTCTAAATTCTGTTTATGGTTATTTAATTAATGGTTAGTTCATGCAATTAATCAAAGTATTAATTTATACTTAATTTTTAATGTACATTAAAAACTCCACTCTTACAGTAGATCTTGTAGTTCTATGGGTTTCGTTTTTTTGCCCATTTTTGATAAATATATTTTGAAGTGATGTGTAAATATAGTTTAGAATTGTCCTGCTTCTTATGATACCCTCTACTGCTTCTTCTACCTTTATTATTAAGTTCATGTCCGTCTTTATTTCTAGTGTTGTTTTTCACAGTTTGACTTTATTATTGAGACAAACTTTCTATTGATTAAATTCTTCTTCTTGTATCTTTTGCTGTCCTGTACGGATTGTGTTCTATGTTTTATCTATGTATTTTTTAAAACATTTACCTAGGGAGCTAATTTCAATTACAGTTGTTAATACTCATATTAGGACTTATTTACATCATTCTTTATGTACTGTGTTCTCCTTACTTCTTGTACTATTTACATCTTCATATTCCATTACTTTACTCTTTTTGTTTGCGAGTTCTACTAAGACTCTTGGTTAACACACGTAGTTAATGAAATCTCAAATTAATTAATATTTTTGTTTTTCTTCTTCTGAGCAGCATAAAGACTTTGAATGTCTTAGCTCTGATAAACGCATTATAACACATCTGGTAGTTTCCTTTGGTGTTTTAATTCTAGGCCAATTCTTCTCTCACACCAACAAAACCACTAACCTGTGAATAGTTTAGCCATGTACATACCATTTTCTTTTCCATCTTAGTTTTTCTACTTTCTGCCAAAAATATATCCTTTAAACTTCCTTTTTTGATACATCTTTTGTGGAAAATGCTCTGTTTCAATTTTTCTAAATTTTCTTTGTTTGACCCCATTCTTGAAAGATAGCTTTACTAAATACGAAATTCTAATTAGCAGTTACTGTCTCTCTGAATTTTGAAGATATTATTTTGCTGTTTTCTAGCTTCAATTTTTTGGGCATGTTTGAAGTCAGATGTGTCATTGATGCCCCTTCTGTTCTTCCTTTTGAGATGCTATTAGCATCTTGGTTTTTTGTGTCTCATAAAGTTGTATTACTATGTGTTTTGGTGTGGGATTCCCTTTCTGTATCTTGTATGAGATTTACTGGGCTTTCTAATTCTCAGTTTTGTATCTTTCTACATGCTGAGATATCCTCTGTCATTAGCTATTTGAATATTGCTTCGTCCCCTTTTTCTCAATTATCTTTTCCTCTAATTTGGAATTTTAGTTGGACATTTATGAGAATTTTTTACCATAACCTCTCTTCATATTTTTCATCTCTCTCTCTCACTCTCTCTCTCCTTTCTTCTCCTCCTCCTCCTTCTTCTCCTGGACTCTAGAAAAATTCTGAATCTATCTTCCAATGTACTAATTCTCTATTCAGCTTTGTCTCACCTACCGTTTAATCTGTCTAGTTATTATTTGACCCTAGTTTAAGTTCTAGACTCATTTTTGATTTATAGAAATTTTATTTGGACTTCAAAAAAATCTGCTTCATTATTTTTAATGTTTCTTCTTTGTCCTCATTTTCATACTTCCCTATACTTTCCTTAAACATATTGCAAATAATTATTTTACAGTCTGTGCCTTATAATATCTAAAGTTGCTGTGAATCTGCTTTTCATATATATGCCCTGAAATATTTTGTGTTTTGAGTTTTCTTGCACTGGGCTTTTAACTTCCCCTAGAACTTTATTTTGGGTAGTATTTTGATGTCTGAGTTGAAATGAATTCCTCCAGAGACCACTACTTATTCCAGGGCCATTTAAAATTAATTTTCCCCTTAGGTTTTTTTGGGGACCATATGAGAAGCGTGAATGGGACGGCAAAAATATACACAAGTCATATTTATGGAATCTCTGTACACAGTAGAAAAATGGAAACAGACAAGTTTCCTTACCTTTTCTTCTGAAATCAGGCTTCCTTTCTTACTCGCTCTGAAGCTTTAGGATTTAATATTTATTCAGGGGTCTTGCATTACATTCTTCACCTTGGGTAGGCCTGAGACTCTGTCTCTTCACTCCTGTTTCCCAGGGAGAGGTCAACTCTGCAAAGCCCAGTGTCTGCAGGTTTCCATAAACACTCGGGGCTCAATCTGGCTATGCTGTTTCCTTGCATCTAAGACCCTCTTTTTCCTGTCATTTGGGAAAACCTTGTTTCCACTAATTCTTTAATTAAGGATTAATTTCCTTAATTCTTCTCTTGGTGTCAACTCAATTATAGGTTTAAAAGCTTTTTGTTTCATTTATATTTCATCCAACATGTAATTATTTCCATCAGGATATATGGTCTGTCACATAGCTGGAAATAAAGCCCTGGGTTTGAGAATTACAGCTATTTCTGTATTGAGAAAGAGGATTAAACTTGGGCTTAGAAGCAGTCAGGTCCGGGCTTGAAACCAGCTTCAGTATTTCTAGTTACTTGTTTCCTCGGCTTTACTAACACCTTCCATTTGTATGTTGAATTTCCATTTCCTAAGTATTTTCACCAGCATCGTGTCTCTTGAGAGCTGGGTGATGTTCCCCATTTGGTGAACAGATGAGACCACTGAGGGCTACCCCACGCTGTGCTAGAGCCAGATCTTCTAACACCTGGAGCATTCTATTTTTGTTCTGTTCTGTGCAGTCCTCGATGAAGTGATTTAAAAGAACCCAAGGTAGATTTCCCCTTGTTGCGTGGGGCAAGTCACTACATGGTCTCTACCTTAAGGAAGTCTGTGAGTCCAAAACTGGCTTCTGCATAAAGTCCTTTGCTGCCAAGACTGCAGGAGATGAATTGCCACATATTTGCTTTCCAAAATTTAAACAGCCATCCTAACTTAAAAAAAAAAATCCACAATTCTCATATGAACATCAAACAAATCTTTTTTGAAGTAACAGAGAGATATTCTTTGCGTACATCAAATAAACGAAGCTCTTGTCCTGTTTATGATCAGTTTGCTTAGAGGTGTGAGCGATGAACTGAGCTGGCCTTTGTTGATGGGAGTTTGTTGTCAGAGAGACAGGGATGTTGGAGAAGGCTGGGAAGCCACCTCATCATCAACCCAGTCACCTGGGCCTTTGGTCCTAAAACTGGCAGATGCTGTGGCTTTCTTCAGTAACCAAACACTGGTCTAGCCTAGCTTAGGACAGAAAGGTAAAGTCCATTCTCCTTCCCCTTTTCCAGTTACACAGTACTGGGAAGGTTTGGTTGGACGGTGTGGCCAGCACTCATCACCAGCTACCCTGGAGGTCAGCATTTGAGCCGAACACCTCAGAGGTAGTAGATCCTCTTAATGCTAGCTCATTTATAGCCCACGTCTACAACCCACTCTTCCTTCCATGTTTTTCCTCTCCTCTCACATGCCTATCACACTTATGGTGCCTCACACCAGAGGTGCAGGGTCTCCCCACCAAGCCGCTCTCTGCCGGGAGTCCTACTGTTTCACTCATTTCCAACATCTCTGCCTGAAGAGTCTCAGATCCCATGGTAAAGGGTTCATCCCCACCAGACTTCCCCTATTTCAGATGCCCTTCGCAGTTCCAGGTTGTAATTTGTACTTCTCATTAATCAGCTGCAGATCTGAGGTTCTCATGACCCCCTCCTCCAGTTTGATTCATTTGCTAGAGCAGCGCACAGAACTCAGGGAAACTCTTCCTGACATTTACCAGTCTATTAAGGGCTATGATAAAGGATGCAGATGAACAGCCAGATAAGAAAGATAATAAGGTGAGGTCTGGGAGGATCCTGGGCTCAGGAAATTCTGTCCCCATGGACTCAAGGCCACCCTTCTGATATATGAATATGTTCACCAGCCTCTTAGCTCTCTGAATCTCATACCTTTGGGATTTTTGTGGAGGCTTCATCATGCAGGTCTGATCTATCATGAACTCTGTTTACAGTCCCTCTCCCCTCTCTGGAGAACAGGAGATGAAAATTCTAAGCTTCTCATCATGCCTTGATCTTTCAGGACCAGCCCTGCTCCAGGAACCCATCCAGAGTCACTGCAATGGAGCAAAAGGTGCTCCTCATACTCTTGTTGGGCTTCCCTGGTGGCTCAGTGGTAAAGAGCCCGTCTGCCAATGCTGGAGTACCANTCTATCATGAACTCTGTTTACAGTCCCTCTCCCCTCTCTGGAGAACAGGAGATGAAAATTCTAAGCTTCTCCTCATGCCTTGATCTTTCTGGACCAGCCCTGCTCCAGGAGCCCACCCAGGGTCACCCCAATAGAAAAAAGATGCTCCTCATACTCTTGTCGGGCTTCCCTGGTGGCTCAGTGGCAAAGAACCCGTCTGCCAATGCTGGAGTACGAGGTTCAATCCCTGGGGTGGGAAGAGCCCCTGGAGAAGGGAATGGCAACCCCCTCCCGTATTCTGGCCTGGAGAATCCCATGGACAGGGGAACCTGGCGGGCCACAGTTCATGGGGTCGCAGAAGAGTCAGACACGATTTAGTGACTTAAGAGGAACAATATGCTCTTGTCATTCCTTGGGATTTTCAAGGATATTAGGAGCTCTGTGCCATGAGCTATATTTCTATTATTTCTCACATTCCCTTCCTAGGCTGAAAGCCTCAATCAAGGCTGCCAGGGGCACGTTCGAACGGTGTCCTCCCTAACAAATCACGCTTGCAGGTAGTACAACATTTCACAAAAGGCAGATGCTGTTGAGGCCACATCTTGAGAAGAGAGCTGAGCAGGATCAGTCGGTGAAACTTCCAGGGTTTCTCCTGAAGACCATACACCCTGGGAAGAGGCTAATCAGATGAGCATGTGGGTGCTGTGGCGCTTCAGTCATGTCTGACTCTTTGTGACCTTATGAACACTAGCCCACCAGGCTCCTCTGTCCATGGAGATTTCCCAGGCAAGAAGACTGGAGTGGGTTGCCTTCTCGACCCGGGGTCTGAACCCAGGTCTGCTGCACTGGCAGGTGCGTTCTTTACCACTAGCGCCACCTAAGAAGTCCAATCAGATGAGTACCTTGGGCCAGTTAATGGCTACCTTTAGTTGCTTCTTTTTAGTTGTTTTTCAAATGTGTACATTACTATTCAAATCTTGCCATCAAATTCTTGTTCTGCTAAGGCCACCCATCGGAGGTAAAATAAAATGATTTTCCATTAAAATGTTATCTTTATCTGAATCCTGCCCGAGCTTTTATCGGCTCCTCTAACAGTGTTATGGAAAAAGGTAATCTCTCCCTTTTGAAGGTTTATTCTCATATTCATGTTTCAGGTCATTGTGGTGTATAATCAAAACTGAAAAAACCAAAAGTTGTCCTGGGGATTTAGACCTTCGGTAGATTAGGAGAGTGTGATATGCAAAACCACATTCCATCTTGGTGCCTGTTCTTACTTAGCTCTCTCCGGGATGAGGAGTAACATTTATGATTCCTAATAAGAATTTTTCATCAAGCTGTAGGGGTGGATGGGGGAGAGACAAAGTGACTTCTGTCATTTAGAAATCCTNTCTTGGTGCCTGTTCTTACTTAGCTCTCTCTGGGGTGAGGAGTAACATTTATGATTCCTAATAAGAATTTTTCATCAAGCTGTAGGGGTGGATGGGGGAGAGACAAAGTGACTTCTGTCATTTAGAAATCCTTAATCCTCCTCTCCAGTACTTTGGCCACCTCATGCGAAGAGTTGACTCATTGGAAAAGACTTTGATGCTGGGAGGGATTGGGGGCAGGTGGAGAAGGGGACGACAGAGGATGAGATCGCTGGATGGCATCACTGACTCAATGGATGTGAATCTGAGTGAACTCCGGGAGTTGGTGATGGACAGGGAGGCCTGGCGTGCTGCGATTCATGGGGTCGCAAAGAGTCGGACACGACTGAGCGACTGAACTGAACTGAATCCTCCTCTGCTGAGCTGCTTCCTTTCCCAGGATTGGTACCTCTGGGGCTTGACAAAAGGACGGCCACCTTCTCCCAAAGTCAGTTTCTTCCCTACCCCTCGGGCTTCCTCTGCACGCTTTGTGCATTGTGTCTGAGTTGATCCTTTTTTTTTTAATTTTCCTGAGCAAAATCCTCTTTGGGGATGCAAACTGAGGTTATGCAAGGAGTTTACAGTCTGCTTTTCTCTGTTTGCACTTCCTGCCTCTGACATTTGCTTTCAGACTAATTACGAGCTTTCCCGTTCTTTCCCCATAGCTCGTTCTCAAACAAGGCAGTGCGATCCTTTCCATCATGAGGTGGAAATCATCCTCTGGCTCGGGTAGCTGCAGAATCACGCTGCCTGGAACAGTGGGTAGAGGACACGACCTTTCATGGCCATGTATGTCTTTCTTTCTCTAAGGAGCTTGGACTCTTGCCAGAGTACTTGTTAGAGTGAAGTTATGTTCATGAAAGGACATCGTCTCTGCCATTTATATATTCATTCAGTCACCATGTGTCGCTGACTTCTCCTCCCAGGCAGTGTGCTGGGTTCTAAGGTTTGAACAGTGACCTTGATCGTCACATGCCTACAGGGAGTATAAAACAAATAGGCAGCTAGAAGTGCTGTGAGTACAACCATGCCAAGAAAATATGTGATTTTTTTGCTCTGTTTAGAAATAATACACAGTTTATTTTTTTCTTATTTTTTTGGCAAATTAATTTATTTATTTTAATGGGAGGCTAGTTACTTAATTCACAATTTCTTAAGGACTGCATTAACCTTCAGTAGGTAATTTGACCTGAGCCTCCATTTCTAATCCATGTAATGGCCTGATAGCTATGTCGTTGTGTTTTTCTGGGGATGCAGCAAAGCCAAGTTACGGAAGCTTCTAATGCAGAGTCTGACCGAGGGGGGGCTCTCCGTGCCTGATGGGCTTGCCTCCTTCTGATAGAACACTACTGATACCTGCTCGAGTAGACAGTTTCTGCTTTCCTTCTTTTCTCATTCACTGAAATTGCTCCTCCACCCACCCATCCTTCAGACTCCTAGAATTTCATGGCTTCCTTTTGTAAAATTTTTTACATTGTTCCTCAGAAACTAGCTCAGATATCTCAGAGGTGGCTACCAGTCTCTGAAAAACAGAGGAACTCCTGCTATGAAAGTTCCAGGAGAACTCTGGGGTCATTCTTGTAGGAGGAGGGCAGGGAAGTGTGTGTGTACGTGTGTGTGAGTGTATTTAAAAGAGACACATGCACTCTCTGTGAATGTCTGGAGGGTGGGGTGTTTTAAGGAAGAATTCAGTGGAGGCCCAGCTCACCTTCCTCCCACACGTTATCCTGACCCGGTGGGCTGGAGCCTGACTCTAGCCCTTCTCCTCCCCTGGGTTCATCCCTGTCCTCTTCTGTGGAACCTTCTCTGGTTATCAGGTCTTCAGCCATTCATTCAGTACATGGGGTGCTGGAGCCCCTAATTAGTGCAGGCTGAGAATCTAGTGGAAGGGGGAGAGATGCTAGACAGTCGCATGCATGACAGGACTGGTGGTAAGTGTTATGAAGGCAGGTGCAGAAGGCACTCAGAGCCCATTACCCCTGCTGGTGGAGCTGGGGAAGACCTCTGAGGCAGTGTCCTGTAAACCAAGCCTTGCAGGGAGGAGGAGAAGTTTGTTGGGCAGAAAAGGGAGGCTCATCACTGTTTCCTTGGAGCCCCCAAGAGTACACACCATCTGGTCCAGTTTTCGCATTATCCTTCCTGTCACTAATTTGTCCATTCACTCATCTCAAGCACCAGTTTTTGATGTGGGGCATATAATGGCCACAGACACAGATGCCATCTTGGTGGCGTGGTCATGGAGCCAACCCGGAACTCACACCCTTTTAGCTTTCTATGCACGTTTGCTTGATTTCCTTTTCCATGTTCTCAGATTCACTGCAGGGATGAAGCATGATTTTGAGGAAGAGCGTAAGTAGAAGAAGCAGATGGAGGGGAAAGAGATGAGATTTTAACTTAGGGCTTAAGGATTGCTGGACTCTTGGTCCAGTGTGCCCTGGACACTCTATCATTGGTGCTTTCAGTGGCTCTGTGGACACCTGTTGGCTTATCCATCTTAGAGATGACAAGCCTGAGCTTCGGAAGTTAAGCACCTCACCCCAGGTCATATAGGTGGGAGGTTGGTGGCGGGGGGTCAGTGTGCCTGCCTGCATCCATCCAGCTGTGCTTAGAGCGTTCCCACCTGTGCTCCATCCCCATGCCACCCTTGCCTTGCTGTAGGGTCTCAATTCATTTGACATCTCTGGTGTTGCAGCCACTGGGTCTTCTTGGCTACCTGGTCCCCTCCAGTGGGTTAAAATGGTTCTTGCCTTTCCTCTGGATCAGGTGGTCAAATGGTTTTGTCTTCAACAGCCTCAAACTCCGCCTGCCTTCCCCAAAGTGCTTAGGGCCCATCCAGTCTCCTTGGTCTCAGCAGATGGCTTTCAGCTCCTCACCAGCAGAGCAATTCTTATTAATTCTTATGACTGATGGTACTGGAGTAAGTAATTCTATCGGAGGCCATTGGGCATTCTGACTGTTCCTGGAATCACAGGCAACTTGACTGCATGGATGAATACTTTTAATCCTGCCTCCCCAACACCCTTGGGTTATNCTGGAGAATCCCCATGGACAGAGGAGTCTGGCAGGCTATATAGTCCATGGGATCACAAACAGTTGAACATGATTGAAGTCAGCATACATGTAAGAGAGTTGAACTTAAAAATTATCACCAAAAAGATCTTGAAAGCTAAATATGTGAGGTGATATTAATAGATATGTTAATTAAATCAATTTGGAAATCTATTAATCATGTATACTTATTTAAATTACAATGTATACTTTAAATATCTTGCCATTTTATCTGGAAATCATATTTTATAAAACTGAAAAAAAAACTAAAATTTCATATTTTTATATCATATTATAGATATTTCAGCCAACACTCTTGGTATATAAAAGGGTTTTTTAATTCAAGATAATAACCAATGGGAGTCACTGGATATTCAGAAAAGGAAGAAACCTTGGAAATTATCTAGAAAATCCTCTCATATTAAGGATATATAAGGAAATCCAAGTATGGTTAAGTCACTTATCAAAACTTATAAAACTTGATGCAAAAGTAGGTTTAAGTGAATCTTTACCAAATTACCTGGCAAATGGAAATATCTACTATGCTCTGCAAAACTTGATTCTTATCTCTTTCACAACTGATCATATTCCACCTTGTATTCATTGTCCAGTTAGCATNACTTATAAAACTTGATGCAAAAGTAGGTTTAAGTGAATCTTTACCAAATTACCTGGCAAATGGAAATATCTACTATGCTCTGCAAAACTTGATTCTTATCTCTTTCACAACTGATCATATTCCACCTTGTATTCATTGTCCAGTTAGCATAAGTTTTACCAAGTAAATTGAAATCCTTGAAGGTTCAATCCTGGCATGTCTGTTCTTCTCACTCTATATTCTCACATATGGCTAACTCTTTATAAATGCCATTCCTTCTCCCTGGAGGACCCTTGATCTTTTACCTCATGACATCCCTGACATCTTTCAGATCTGAGAAAGAAACCACTTCCCCACAGCAACCATTCCTGATTCTGACACAGCTCAGGTCTCCATGTTATGTGGATATATGGCATTCTGTGCTTTTCCCTCTCAACACGTGTCCCAATTGTGGTGCAATGTTTAACTTTGAAATTTACCTCTTTCTGTTTTTCTATTAAAATTTAAGCACTAATTCACAAAGTTCACATGTGTTCTCTTCCCTGCTGTCCATTATTTGCATCCAACAGGCCTTCGTTATGTGTTTGTTCAATGAAACAATTTTATTCATGCAAAGTAAAATTCCAATGAATTATTGATGCTACTNATTAAAATTTAAGCACTAATTCACAAAGTTCACATGTGTTCTCTTCCCTGCTGTCCATTATTTGCATCCAACAGGCCTTCATTATGTGTTTGTTCAATGAAACAATTTTATTCATGCAAAGTAAAATTCCAATGAATTATTGATGCTACTCTCACAACATACAGTGAACTAATACCATGGAGGACTTTTCTCCCTACTAAAACACTCATATCCTGATTATTTGGACATAATTACAGAACTAGAACTGTGGGGCCTCCATTTTGGCTCAGCTGGTGGAATATCTGCCTGCAGTGTTGGAGGTCTGGGTTTGATCCCTGTGTTGGGAAGAGTCCCTGGAGAAGGGAAAGGCTGCCCATTCCAGTTTTCTGGCCTGGAGAATTCCATGGACCATATAGTCCATGGGATCACAAAGATTTGGACATGTGAGAGACTTTTACTTTCACAAAACTGTGGATGCATTTGTTTTAATCATTGCCGGGTCCAGCCCCGGTGGATCCAGGGAATTCAAAGCGGGGATGGTGTTGGTGAGGAAAACTTATTTATTAATATAGAAATATAAGATTAGATTAGGAAGAAATAGTATAGTAGGAAATTTTAGTGGAGAAAAGAGGGTGATTAACTTGGTCTACCTGGAAAACCAATAAAGGAACTTGCACCATGTACATTGGGCCACCGGCACCTGTTTGAATATCAGAGGGTGCCCCTCCTTGGGCTCTCTCTCTTACGGATCTTAAAAGCCGGGACAAGTAAGTATACATGGTGAACCTCCACGTTCCAAGATGAGAATTCAGCTGAAAAAGGGAGAAAAGAATAACATGGGGAAGCCCAGCATTGGTGCAAGACTCCAAAAACTATTTTTCAAATTCAGCTTATATACCCCAAGTTGTACAGAAAGAAATAGTGGAATATGCAGAGTTATGCATGGGCAGCAGTCCTGATCCTCATTGAGACAAGGCTTTCTTTTTGCATACGCTCCCATATACAAAAGGTCTCAGGTGGTTTGCATTATCTTTTGGCCAAGAGGCTTGCTAACACTTTTTTGGCTCTCTTTCTTAATGAATGTTAATCTTGTTTCCCCCGAAGTGTTTTTCTTTAATCTGCATCTCCTTAAAGCACTAAAGCTACATCTCTATANACTTGAGCAGAGGGAAGGGGCTACATCTTTAAATAAGCAAATGTTCCTGTTTTCCCCAGTCCTCACCACTTCCAATGTCTCCCAATGGCGAGGCCAGGTATTAGATGCCATTTATCATCACAAAATTTCTTCTGAAAGTATAAAACCATAAAATTATCTTCTGAAAGTATCTTTTGGAGCTGAGTGTCTAGCAATAGGGGAGTAATAGAAGACAGACCAAGAGGGCTTTCTGTTGCAAAAATGGTGACCCAACATCCAACTACTTAACTCATGCTCTCTATCTACCTGGCTCTCCCGGGCACGATGTGGTAGCCCCTTGTAGATCAGCCTCTTATTTTACAGAGAAAACTGAGGCCCAGAGTGGGAAAGAGACTTGCCTAGGATCATGCATTCAGTTAATGGCAGAGCCAGAATGGTAACCTGCACCCCACACTCCCAACAGCACTGCACTGCTTGTTAGGAGTCTGCAGGGGCTGACCAGGCATGTGTGTTCTGCATCCTTGGTTTTGGATGGTCTTGTGGAGAGGTACTGGCAAACTCCTCAAAACACCCTTCAACATTAAACTTTATTCAGAGTCTTCCCTGATGGTCCAGTGGTTAAGAATCCACTTGCCAACGCAGGGGACAAGGGTTCGATCCCTGGTCCAGGAAGATCCCACATGCTACAGAGCAGCTAAGCCTGTGAGCCACAGCTACTGAAGCCCCCGCATTCTAGAGCCTGTGCTCCCCAACAAGAGAAGCCGCCTCAGTGAGAAGCCAAAGCGTCGCAACCAGAGAGTAGCCCCCGCTCACTGCAANGTCCAGGAAGATCCCACATGCTACAGAGCAGCTAAGCCTGTGAGCCACAGCTACTGAAGCCCCCGCATTCTAGAGCCTGTGCTCCCCAACAAGAGAAGCCGCCTCAGTGAGAAGCCAAAGCGTCGCAACCAGAGAGTAGCCCCCGCTCACTGCAACTAGAGAAAGCCCGTGTGCAGAATGAAGACAGTTCAGCCAAAAATAGATTAATTAGTTTAAAAAAAAATTTTATTCCACTACCCTGTATCGCCTTTCTTCCTCTTGGAGAAGAAAATACTTACTCTTTGAGCATCACATGAAAAATTTNGAGTCTTCCCTGATGGTCCAGTGGTTAAGAATCCACTTGCCAACGCAGGGGACAAGGGTTCGATCCCTGGCCCAGGAAGATCCTACATGCTACAGAGCAGCTAAGCCTGTGAGCCACAGCTACTGAAGCCCCCGCATCCTAGAGCCTGTGCTCCCCAACAAGAGAAGCCGCCTCAGTGAGAAGCCAGAGCGTTGCAACCAGAGAGTAGCCCCCGCTTACCACAACTAGAGAAAGCCCATGTGCAGAATGAAGACACAGTTCAGCCAAAAATAGATTAATTAGTTTAAAAAAAAATTTTATTCCACTACCTGTATTGCCTTTCTTCCTCTTGGAGAAGAAAATACTTACTCTTTGAGCATCACATGAAAAATTTGTACAAATTACCTCATTAGAGCACAATTCCATTTGTGGTGTCAGGTATAATCAGTTTGGGGAAATTCATTATAATTAGAGTAAAATAAATACAACCTCAAAAGCTGAGTCTGTCCCCCTGATTCTTACCTCATTTGTTTTTAAAGCCTTTTCTTTGGTGCCAGTTTTCTCATTTCTTGCAGTCGTTGGGGTCCAAACCTCTTTCACTTGGTTTAAAGTCAGCTGGGGAGGAAAAGGCAAAATGACTTTATTTCACCCNAAGCTGAGTCTGTCCCCCTGATTCTTACCTCATTTGTTTTTAAAGCCTTTTCTTTGGTGCCAGTTTTCTCATTTCTTGCAGTCGTTGTGGTCCAAACCTCTTTCACTTGGTTTAAAGTCAGCTGGGGAGGAAAAGGCAAAATGACTTTATTTCACCCGAGTGTGTGTGTGTTAGTAGCTCAGTCCGACTCTTTGCCACCCCCTGGACTGTAGTCCGCCAAGCTCCTCTGTCCATGGGATTTTCCAGGCAAGTATACTGGAGTGGGTTGCCACCTAAGCTGACTCAGTAAATAGACTTTTCTTGCAAGGGAATGTTGTAAACCTATGACAGTTCATCTGTGTATTCAGAGATGAGTCAGTAACTCCCTTTCAGAATCACCAGGCGGGCAGATAGCTCTGTCCAGGCCACATGCCTAGCATCACCGCCAGGACTAGCAACTTATATTGTGAGGTCTTGCTTATCAACTCTCATTGACAGCCAAGTGAGCCCCCAAAGTGCCAGAAACAGGTGGGGAAGCCGCCCTCCTTCATCTGCTTCCTAGGTTAGAGGCTTCAAGAGTATTTTTACTTCTCACAGCCAGTGCCACAGAGAAATATTTACAATCAGCTACTTCCTGCCAAGAAAACCTGCTACAGACTTTGAAAACAAGGGGCATATGCTCTTCCCTTGAGCCATGTGAGTGCG